>JAPMOR010112798.1:183707-224309 GCA_026543865.1 Argiope aurantia | reverse complement strand
ATATATATATATATATACTTTTTGTAACCTTTTCTTGCTGTTTCTCGTTGAGTCCCGTTTTCTTTTTTGTATTTCATCTGGCAATAACATCCTACATGCCCTTTATTTTATGTCTACGCAATTTGGACGTTGCTTCAGAAACCCTAAATCAAAACAACCAAATGTCTCACATATTAATAAGAATATAAAAAAAAAGATAAATTCTATAAATTATAAAATACTTGATTTAAATTTTTAACAAGTATAATTAGTCAGATTTCTGTATGTCTCACTATGTTTCAATCAGTTATTTTAATGTCCGCGTCAATGGAATTATATACAAACGAAGATACAAACAATTTGGAGTCATGATAGATAAATAAAAGCAAATATATTTTCGGAAAAATTAATAATATAAAAAAGAGATCATCTTAAAATAAATAACTAAACATTACAAATATGTTGAAATTAAATTTATCAATTTGTTAAACACTGTGTTGCCTATCATACACTGTCTAGGACCGCAAAATACCTAAATTTATCATTGTCTATTCTTTCATTAAAATATACTTAATCTCAACCCCCTATAATGAAAATGGAATAAAACAAATCAGTTTTAATTATTAGGTTCGAATTCACAAATCAAATGGAAAGTTCAAACATGAGGAAGAGCACGCTGTTAGATTTTGTCGAAACAGTGATGACACCAAAAAGCGAATTGTCCAAACAGCGTTATTTCTGTCTTCTAACAAAGGACCCATAGTCAAAATTCACTACCTTTTATAAGAATCGATTATATCATTGACGAAACAACTGAAAACAATGGATAAATCCTGCTAAAATCGATTCAACCTTCCGCTGGCAGTTAGCTTTATCAAAAGTGAATAAATAGTTTTCGTGAACGGTGAATTTATTCAGGTAATTCAGTGAAATCAGTTTCCATTGTAATGATCAGTTCCTTTATCTGTCCAATGACCGCCCGCTTGTTGGAATCGCTGAAATTTTACTTCCTGCTGAAGTGTGCGTGTGTGTGTGAGTATCGGAAATCCATGCTAATCCTTTCGTCCAAGAAAGCAAGCTCATCAGAACCGACCGAATGAAGAATACTGATCTGATTCTCAGGAATTCAAGAGTTCCCGTATAAATGGTACATCAATTTCGAGAAGTGAATCAATTAATGCATGTGGAAGTAGATAACTGAGTTTACAATAGGGAATCAGAAAAGTTCATTAATCGGTTAAAGCAACATTCAATCTATTATGTGGATCAGTAGGTGGAAAAATATCATGGTTTCATTTTCAAAAAGAACAAAATCTTTTATATTGCTGACCAATCTTCACGGTGCAATATTTGATACATTTGTCTATGGTAATTAATGATTGTTCTATTTTGCATACTTGTTAATTTTTACTTTCTCGTATTAGTAGAAAACAGAAAATATAGCAATCGTCAAAAAATTCGAACTCGAGATTTTGACGAATCTCCACGTTTTAAACCTCTCTGAGTTCGAAAAATACATTTTTGGAAAATGTCCTCCTGTCTGTCTAAGACAAAGATAAATAAAAAACGCTTTGATCTAGACGGTTGAAATTTGGTAAGTGGCTTTTACACCAAATTTATAGATTTCTGTCAAATTTTGTGTAAAATCTGTTTACAGGAAGTCCTTTTAACCGGAATATAAGTTAATCCGATAAATACAAAACGAAGAGAGCTAAGTAGATAACATTCTGTATACAGATTTAAAACCTATAGTGTGAACACCTGTCCACTTTTGAGTCAAATCCACCAAAGGGTTTATTGCCTGTCGGTCTGTACTTTCAGAAACTTGTTTACAGGATATTTCAAAAACGCAGTGATTTAAATATATCAAATGTGCTATGGCATTTCGTGACTACAAGTGCAATCTTGTATCAAATGTTTGTTTCAGTTGGCTCAGAAATATGTGTCTGAATCATAAATTTGATTTTTAGATGCTATTAAGCCCATTCCAGGGATTAATCGCTAAGTAACTCTCCAAGGATGACTCGATAGATTCAGTAAAAATAAATCCACACCAAAAAGTATTCCTAATTATTGTACGCCAATGTAAGGCATTCTCTGACATGACTTTATTAGAGATGCGATAAAATTTTGGAGAGACCACTCCCACTGGTTAAAGTAAATAGTTGTCTTTGAAGAAGTAACCCATTCAAGGTAAGGTTAATAAATATCGCTTTAACCAGCTTTATTTTAATTTATTTATATTTGAGAATAATCATATTTCCTGAGATATATATAAAACCTAAATAGACTAATTATGACAAATCATCATTTTATTTATTCATTTTTTTAAGTAGGAGATTTGATTCGTCCTCGAAATAGAGCTCCGGGATAATGAGGATAAAATTTATGTTTATAGATTTTAATGTTTTCATTAGTGAAAAGGGATTTCCGACTAAAAACTTTTGTAATATTCCAATAATCTATATTCAAATAATCTCTCTATGTAACATACGTAGCATAGAAATTGCTCTTATTACTTATTGCCGACTGGCTACAGTCAAATGAAAACAAGTCGATTCAAATGGCCTTACTTAGTATTTTTACAGATTCACCTAATTCAAAGCGTCACTAATAGTAAAATATTCTTAGAAATGCTTTGGAGAGGACTGGCAGTGTCCCCCAAAATTCCATTCAATAAATGAAAGAAGTATAAGAAATAGGCATCAAAATTTAATAGAGCTCAAAAATAGGCTTAACCGTCGCCAGATGGATAATCTTTATGATTTAGGTATGGAAATTGATGACCATATCCTCCAAAACTAATATCTCACAAAAATGGCTTTTGGATTCTTTTGAAACTTAAAAAATTACCTTTTCAATTATATGAATTTCATATCTGCACAATTTTTCTTCATCTATAATAATTAAAAAAAAAATAATACCCAAATTGTAACAACATTTTTAGGATGAAATTTAAACACATGTATCAAAACTAGTAGCCCGCGTGCTTTGCTAATGTTAAAATTAAAATAAAAAAGTGCATTGTTTGGACATTAACTGTGTAATAGGAGTTTCACTTTCGTTTTTATTTCGTAGAATATACATTTTTTAAATTTGCAGGCGCTGTAACTTGAGAAGATTGATTAAATTAAATTCATGTTTTTTAGTCGCATCAAATAATAAAATTAAAAACAAGGGATTCCAAAGCAATCAATGATCCAAAAGGCTAACAGCATGGGTAAATGCGTTAGTCTCCAAAGGCGGTTAGTACCTCATTATTCACATTAGAGCTCAATTTACAGAAGAATGCGACACTAAACTAGATGGGAAGACCCAAAAGCAAGCCTAAAAAAGTGTTTTATATCGTTTCACAGTATAATTTAGGTTTTTTTTTTCTTCTTTGTAACCCTCTTTTTAACATCGTTGTTGTTTTTTCTTTTGTAGAAAATATCTAATGTTACATCTTTGAAGATATCTTGTTTTGCACAAGAAGGTACAGAAGATATCCTGAATCTACTTTTTTTGTTTACAATCTTTCTTAGATTAATCATTGTTATAGCACTTTGGAATTCTTTCAAGCTTAGCGCAATGCTTTTATTGATAGATAGTTTTGCAGATTATCCATGCATACCCAAAGTAAGAACAAAAAGTGATAAGTGCCACTATTTTTCAACGAATTGGCTCATTGGCTAGACTAATAAATAGCATACAGACCGGCCAATGAGACGTAATGATCCTTTCGGCAGAGATGTTTTTTTATACGAATTTATCAACGTGGGCATCTTCACGTAAACTTTATCTCTGGGTCATTTTACTTGCCTTTTCACATCAAAGGTTCTAAAGTGCTAAAATTTGTAGCAACAATGTCGGTATTGTTGACTCTCTATTGCACTGGGTAAATTTTTGAATTCTTGTCAAATGCAAAATCAAACGTATTTTTCGCTTACTCTGCAGATTTAAATGCATCAGAAGAACATTCATCAGATTTTGTTTATCAGATATTTTCTGGTAAGATTCCTGTATCTTGTCAACCCCTTTCATCAAGGCTTTTGAAAAGAGAAATGTTGGTAAAAAATTACCGGAACAGGAAGCGTATCTTGAAAAATTCACACTGTCCAATGTTTGTCAGCTTCTGCATAACACGGACACCGAGAGAAGTATCCTTTCTAGCAACAAATTTCTTACTGCGTTAGAAGAAAAAAGTTGTACAAATAACTTTCGCTTCAACAGAGATCCAAATTTTATATCCAAAATGTATATTGCTTCGTGTTGGATAAACTGCCTTAAAATTATTCCCATCGTAATACATGATAATCATTTCATAAATGTTTAAATTTAATGAGAATGATTGATCTCTTGAATTTGCTCCCCCAGGTAACTGCGCCCAGGGCACGTGCTCTGATTGCCTTACTCTAATTATGTCAATGCGGTTCAGGCTCTAAAATGTCTCCAATTTTAAGCTCAAAAGTCCTGAGAACGTCGTTGACAATTATCTCACCTGTATTTATTTCATTGTTATCCCTTTCATTTCTGTCAATTAGTTCACAGGCATTTCCTGGTAAAACATTAATTTCAAAACTATTTTTTATCTAAATCGAAATTATTTAATAATTTTAATGCTTCTTCTACTAAAAATACCTAGTAAGGTGTCTATAATAAATTGAAAAAGATTTCTGAAACCCCCAAAAGAAGATATATATATACCATTCCTATTAACGTGGAAATAAACCAAGTTTCCAGGCAGAGATGCTGGAGAACGAAATAAATACATAACTCATTTAACACAAGCTTGTACATACTCTTACATGCTCCAGCGGATAAAATATTCGCAAGAAATAGATACTGTTTCTCTCATGTTTTTTTACCGGCTGTCTTTAAGAGAGCGGGTGTAGTTGCTCCCTGCGATGAAAATCAAGTCCTTTATAAACCAATAGTTTATATCCAATTAATAAATCATGCTTTATCAACTTTCCAATGCCAAAAACCATTTCCAAATTCTTGGCCACATACTCAATTCAGTACAGTACAGTCATAATCTAGACATCAGATTTCATATTCCGCATCCATTTTCAAAACCCTTTCCATTTCCAATCGTCATCCAATTTCAAATTTTCCTAGCCACTAAACCGGTACATAATCAGAGCTATTTTCCATAATCAGTCCAAAATGAAGCCCTCATTGCACCTCAACAACAGAGCCCAACCACATCTCACCACACCAAGAGCACTCAATTTAAAGGACAGCTGCAAAAAAGTTTGAGGAAATCAGGAGTCCTACTGTCTTTGTCCTTTAAATAGGACAAAATGGTATAAGCTAATCCACTAGACAAACTCAATACCAAATAATCGTAAGCTAATCCTCTACACACAATCTCAGTAACAAATAATCGTTAGCTAATCTTCTATACACAATCTCAATAACAAATAATGGTTAGATAATCCTCTACACACAATCTCAATAACAAATAATCAAACAATAATAAAAATATAGGAATAAATAATCATTTCACTTCATTCACAAAAGCATCAAAAAATTTAACGGAATATTAACTACAACCATTTTCTTTTGTCGAACCACTATTGATTTGATCATTACGAACGTTAGCAGTCATCAGTTTTCAAGTCTCGTGAAAATGAGCAACATCGAAAAAAAAAAAAAAGATTGTTAGAGGCTTTTCGCCATTTCGTTGACTGAACTAATGTTTGCTTCAACGGTTCAATCTTAGAGAGCATTTTTTTTTCTCTCTTTAGCTCTACATCTTACCTTTCTGCAGCGGAGGGCTGGATTTTCCTTTTTTGGCATTTTTTTCCCAGCGAAATCTGACCTCCGATAGGTGTTTGGGGAGATTTTTATTTTGTCGAAATGGATCGCACTGCTTATAACTGGCAAAACCATCGATTCGTAGAATTTATTTATTTACTTTCGCTTGTAGAAAGGGTGTTTTGTAGACTAAGGAATCAGTTCTAAATCCGGATTGTTTAGAAAAATATGATGGAAATTTTTATGTCTATTTGTGAATTGTTTTCTCTGACAGCCTTTTAAATCTATCTACAGAAAATTTAAACATACATTTTTTTTTTACCATTCTTCAAAGTATAGAACCTCCAGTTAATAATTGTACAAATTATCATTTAAAATTTTGTTTTTAAGAAAAGAGTGTCCCAAAATCAATGCAATTTGCCACAATTCGTACAGTAGTGTGTTAGCAACCCTATTAAAGAAACCATTTGACAGCTGATAGTTTAGAGTTATTGTTGAACAATATTTCAAAAAATAATGAAAGTCCTATGGCCACAGATTGAAAATTTATGGATTGGCCCACTAGATCGTGTGACTTAACACCACTGGATTTCTTTTTACGGGGTCATTTGAAGCCAAAAGTGTATGCCAACAAGCCCACAAGCACGGGTACATTGAAGGAGGAAATTGAAAGCTGCATCAACGAAATTTAGCTCCATTTATGCAAAATGGTCAAGGAAATTTTCGACAAAACAGTGCATATGTGCCAGCAAACCGTTATTATGTATCATTCTATACATAACTCTATCCTGTGTACTTTACGATTCAATAAAAATATAACAATCTAAAAGAAAAAAAAAACCCTGTGTTTTTTTCATTTACTCCAAATATCGCGTTAACACGTTGTTCTACGTGTAACGCTCCATTTTTACTAACCATAAATTATCAGCTATCAAATATATATATTTTTAAATATGGTTGCTAACACTTTACTGCACGAATGATAGAAAATTTAAATATTGCGTTGATTTTGGGATACCCTTTTTAATCTTTATTCCTGTATAAGAGGGAAAAAACGTTGCCAGAACTAATAAAACTGTATTGCTTTTTCCATTTGTGTTACAACCATGTTAATCACTATAACGTTATTTACTAAGCACTTACGTATATTAAATTTGGATAACAAACTGCTAAATGTTTTATCCTCCTTTTACCTGCAATATTTTCAGCGAGTTAACCGAATTAGCAAATAAAAACAACTATAATCTGTGTTAAAAACTATAATTTATTAATTATGCTATTCGGTATTTATATTATAACTGGCTAACAAAAATGATAAAACTTTTATCTTTCTTTTACTTGTAATGTTTTTAACGAGTTAGCAAATAAAAACAAATACAATCTGTGTTAAAAAAACTATTATTTATTTAAAAATTCATCTAAAAATCTCCCCTATCCGTTTATATTATTAATAGTTGAATCTGTAAAGGAATTTATATAACAGAAAAGTTTCAAATATCTGACATTAAGTTAGATAATTGGAAGTTTCCGGTAATTGCAAATAAATAAATAAAAAAAAAATCAGTGTTTTTTATGCAAAATACCCTGTGAATTAACTAATTTTTGTACTATTCATGATATAATGTATCTCACTGTAAAAGGAAAAATTATATATTACAAAATAATAATCTAGCTTTATTTAATTACAAAATATAACAGTGTTAATGTATAAGAACAAAAGTGTTCTTTTTAATATTTTGTGTCAATAATATTTTTCAAATGTAAATGAATTTCCTTATTTTTCATAGAACAAATGAAAAGTATCACGTGATCTGGTATAGATATTATCTGGTTCAAATGCGTACCGCGCATGCGCCTATCTCGCAACTGCAAGCTGTAGGGGGAATTTACGAAGTGGGTGTTCGCTCATGATGCAATACTGTGCCACAGATCTCTCCTGGTATAAAATTACTTTTCAAAATCTTATATTCCAGTACTTCTATAACTAGAATATTCATTTGACTTCGCTCAATGTGACATTTTTCTCGTATGTGGAATTTATTTAAGAGGAAACAATTCTAAAGTTCCGAAGAAGTGCAACGATGACAGGGAAAAAGGAGAATAATAATCAGCAAAATGCATATTAACACAGGGTAATTACGAAGAAACAGATTATGAATTAAGCAGATAAATTCGAAGGAAATACCATATAAACATGTTCTGTTTGTATTCATTCTTCTTAGTAAAATAAATTTAATTTTCTGAATGTAGTATTTCATAAACAACCATAAAATCATGGAATGTTATTCTTTGCTTCTAGGAAAGAAGTCTTTTTGTTTTCTCTTAATTCATGATGTTGGCAAGCAAGCTTTCGTTAGCCCTATAAAAATTGTTAGCACAACTTTCTACATCGCTTTCGGCATTGTGTTGCTTCCAAACTTTTGCATGGAAGTAATTTTTCGAAGCGTTAAGCAACTCTTTTTCCATAGCACTGGCGTGCGAAGAGTTTTTGTGAAGTTGTTAATTAATTTGATTCTTTCACATTTGCGGACTACTTAAGTAACTTTACCTTCGAGGCATAATTAAGGATTTAGTAATGCGCTTTTGTAAGAAATTATACCGAGATTTTTACCGTTCTTTGATATTTTTTTCGTTTAATTTGCATTAATTTTAAGTTGAATTAGCAAATGAATTACGACAAAATGCACAACGTTTAAATTAAGCTAGTTTATGAATGAAGTCAAAGTGTTTTAAGAATACATTTATTAAATTTCATAACATTGATAAATTTTTATAAGTTTTTTTTTAAATTTGAAAACTTTGATTTTCTAAACATGTTCTTTAATGTTTTTGCAATACTGTAGTTAGAATGCATTTATGCATATTAAAATAATGAAAATCAAATAATTTAACAACAGTTGACTATTTAATTAGTGAGGATAATATAACAAATATAATAATAACAAACTTTTTATATTTATCTTTCTAAATATTGATATTTGAAACCTAATATTGTTTAACCACTTTAAGTGTTGATACTTCGCAATAATTAAAAACCAAAACGCATGTTTGTTTTCATATTGAAATACTGAATTGAAAAATCATTTCTGAATACTGAATATTTGAAAAATCAGTGAGTTATGGCATGTTTTTATTATTACTTTTATACTATTTATATGGTTTAAGAAATATTTTATCATAATAAACAAAAATCCATTTTAAAAACTATTAAAAGTATGCTGTGACCCCGTGATCTAAATATTACGCCGTGCAAGATACGTTATGTATAAGCAGTGATTGTTACATGTTTAACGTCTCTTTTTAACATCATTTGAGTTCATGCACCTCAAATTACTAAAACATCTAAGTCTCTTTTTCAAATAATAATAATAATAAAAATCTTCCCCTCAAAAACAGCAACTTAAAGGGTTAATACACAAAAGAATTATAGTGGGTTAATGTACCTGGTTAATTGATGGCTATTAAGCAAATATATGTTCATATAACCTTTGAGATTTATCGGAAAACCTCCCTCTCCCCTAAACCACTTGGCGAGCGACTGTAACGAACAAAGCAAACACCACGGGTATTCAGCCAATAATCCTTAATAAAAGGGAAAGGGAATTTCATAGTGATATCCAGGCTTCTCGGTTGTATCCAGTTTCGTTGAACGAACGTTTGGGATAGTTCAGTATTGATAGAGTTAAATCAGATGTCCCCATACTGGAATGATGCCAAAAATTTAAAAGGGATTATATGCTTAGATGCCTTCCTAATCAGCTGACTAAGATTCGAAATCCCAAATTCCACCCTGAAATGTTTTTGTATAGCTTAAAAATAGTATAGTGATCAAACGAAATGAACTAAATAAAAATTCTGATGGATCAGACGCCTTCCTCATCATCTGGCAAAAGTTCAAAATCCAAGACATTGCCTAAAATCGTATAGCTTCAAAACAGGATATTGATGTGACTAAATGACCCAAGTAAAAACTCTGAGGCAAACTAATGGAATATTCTTTTCTTAATTGAAAATTAATTCAGCAATAGAGACGTTTTTATGCTTAGCTTAATCGTTTAGGAAAGAAAATCGAGAATACATTGTGACACTAATTTGCCATTTCTTTCCAAAGATTGTATGCTAAAATTAATTTATGTAGCTATCTGTATTTTAAAATTGACCTACTCTCCTTAACATTAGACATACAGACAGACTTCGTACAAAGGTATTTCTTTTAAATTTGTAAGATATCTACAGTTTCGGTGTTGAGGTCTTGCATCGAATTCCAACCTTTTAAATCTATGATTTTCATTTTTCATGTTTGCAGGGAAATAGAGTGACAGCCAGATGTAATTCCAAAAATGATTTTTTTTTTATCTTTGGCATGGTAATTATTTAGACTTCAGTTTGAATCATATTTACTTATATTTAAATAAAATAATTTGCATCCCTGATTAATTTATTGCAGGAAAAATATTCCATTGTAATTAAATTCCATTCATATCACCATTCATTTAATTAACTCACATCAGCATTGAATTAATATGATACGCACAAGAAATATATATATATATATATATATATATATATATATATATATATATATACTCTTTGCTTAAGATTATGGCCTCTTTCTGCATCGGATAACGCCTGGTACACGTTAAATCCGTCGGGGCCAAACGTTCTCCCTTTGGTATGCTGATTAAGTTAGGAGGGGGGATGCTAGCTCAGGTGTTGTCCTCATGACCTGATTGCGGTTCAAAATTACGAGGTCTGTCCCAAAATAGCCCTAATGTTGCTTTAAAACGGGACGTAAACGTGAACTGAACTGAACTAAACTGCACATTAATTTTTTTTAAATCTTACTCATGTGATTAGATAATAAAATAAGTGACCTGATGACTAAATTAAAGTGAATTATTAAAAAAAATTATGATTTTTTTAAGATAAAATATAAGCCATAAAAACTATGAGAGTTGAGAAATGTTCAAAATAGGATTCCGAGTACCAAGAGTAGAATATCAAATTTATAGCTCACATTTTCGAATTTTAATTCTATGTACCAAATGTATACTCTTTTCACTGAAATGTAATTATATATTTCTCATTATTTTCTAGGATTCAATAAGTACTGGAACGTGGAGATTAAACAAAATATCAAAGTTATATATATATTTTTTAACTATGAATATACTTCGATATTTGTATTTTTCGTATATAAAAATAATTTTTCTAAAAAATTCTGGAGAACATTTGAAACGGAAATTTAACAAGATGAATTTTGTAACCAAAGGATCTGGAATAAACGATGCAATCTGGACAATCTTCTTTGCATTTAGAAATTATAGTAAAAATAACAAAACGATTTTAAATAAAGCCCGAGGAATAAATTCTAATCTGCCATTAGCAAAATTAAATCTACGACAAAGAAGGAAAAAAAACTAAAATAAATAATGAATTATTTCAGATTTAACGCTAATAACTTGAAACACACCAGCTCATTCTAAATTCGAATAAAACCGAATTAAGCAGATTGATGCTCACATTCGAATCAACTCTTTCAACCGTACAAATTGAAATAAACTGCAAACAAAAAATGAGGAATAAACATCAAACAACACTTAAATTAGCTTAATTATCGCAATATAAAACTTTCCAACTCTCGACATCTAAATGCGTTTTAAAAATGGCAGACATATTTCATCTTGCATTACCTTCATCTTTTTTTGTAATAATATAAATAAAAGCATGGAATATAAAAGAAAAATAAACCTATTACCTGATTGACATAACCTTATCGATTTCCAAACAAAACGTTTGCAATCAAGCTGTGTATATATCAGAAACCTCAATTTACAACTATGTTATCGAGAATAAAATTAATGTTCATTTCGCCTGGAATGAAATACTTCGGGTGAAATTAATGAGAGTAAATAAATGGGAAACGAAGGCCTGAAGAGGGTAAAATTTAATTAAAATCTAGGACAAGAGATTACATTAGAGAAAGCAGAGAGGCATTTTCAAAATTTATGAACAGTATGCAATGAGTTAGTGAGTAGTTCTCCAAACCGTCCATAGATGGCGGTGAAAGAGCTCCGCTCGGATCCAAAGAGTGTGATTAGTATTATTGCTTCACGTCTTAAAGGAAATAATAATAAAAAAGAAATATAACTGTAATTAGGTGAACAGATGAAATCCTTTAAAACAAGGACCTCTTTTAATAGACGCATTAACTTGTTTGTAATAGGATAATAGTTCTTAGCAAAAATTACATTTAGGAATATTGCCTTACCTTTTTGCGTTTGCGAAGGGGAACGCTTTTTGGTGGAATTAGGGAGAAATGGGTTTCGGAAAATAGTTTTAATGGTGGCAATCTATTGCTCCAGTCTGCAGTGCTTTATCTGTGAAAAAGAAAGTGAAAGCTAATCGTATGTAATGAGCTTTATTCATAAATTTTAGTCATTAAATTATAATAGGTGTTACATATAAACGGATTGGAAATTGCTGGAGCTTATAAAAAACACACCTTGTAAATCGAGTTGAATTATTATAAATTATTTTTAAAGTTACTTATCGTAAAGGGTAGAATGCAGTATTTTAAATGTAATGTTTGATACTTTCAAATATTTTAAATAAAAAAAATGTCTGAATTGTATTTATATTAAAACAATATTCATTTTATATATATCATTATGGAAATATAATATCGTTTTGCAGAGAAGGTTGAATTAAAATATGGATTCAATTATGCAATATAGCGTCATTCCGTTACACGTATTATTTACCAATGTGACAGCAAAATTGCTAAAGCTTTAATTTTTCAACTTTAATTATTGCATTATACGTAGTTTACCATGAAACGGATGAATGTTATATCAATTAAGTATAATAAAACCCATTATATGAATACTATATGCAATAATCAACCAGGAATTTACAAAAATAATGGCATAAGTATATCCAATTAAGCAATTCATGTAAAAAATGAAAGAAAATATTCAGGTCCATCATTCCATAGCGAAGCCTTTTGTTTTGGATAGTAATCTATTGATTTAACGGGATAATTTAAAAATAAATTTCACAATTAATTTTTAATTAACGCTAATATTATTTTGCAAGCACAAGGAAAAATCTTTTTCGGGACTTATAAATTAAAATGCGTTCTAGTTGGCGTTTAGTTATTTTAGTTTAAGTGACATCTAGCGTCAAACTGGCGATATATGGTATTACTTCATTTAATTTTTGAAAACAAATTCAAAAAATAATTCACTAAGCTTAGAATTATTTGAATACTCGCAATTTTGAAAATATCTGATACTCCTAACATATGTATTCAAAGAACAACACAAATCAAATGGTGAATCAA
This sequence comes from Argiope aurantia, assembly GCA_026543865.1. Classification (NCBI taxonomy): domain Eukaryota; kingdom Metazoa; phylum Arthropoda; class Arachnida; order Araneae; family Araneidae; genus Argiope; species Argiope aurantia. Next base: position 211,243 of record JAPMOR010112798.1, on the reverse strand, counting down.
TTATAGTTCTGAGTGAATCAATTTTATTTTAATATATAATACTTAAGTCTGAGTAATTTTAAGTTACTTAGTGAGTGATTACCTGTGCTTTCCCCCCCAACTATACCCTGAGATCGAAGTTGATGTCTTCCCGTGTATCCTTTCTTTCATTGACGTTTCATTTTCCAGCCTATTTAGAAATTTTTTTCCATCGAATACGAAAACGCATTTCAAAACTTTTCCTAAGCCGTATTAACCCTTTAAAGAGCCATTTTTTTCTAGTCATATTATATTAAAATATTTTTAAGCTTGAAATTAGAATAAGAAAAGGGATTCATTTAGCTTATTAGATAAATTTGATTAATTAATTAATTTGGTTAATTAATAATTAAATAACAAATTATGACACTTTTTGTGTGAGATAAAGAACTGAAGAATCTAAGTTTCTGTCTTTCTTAAAAAATTTGTCAGAACTTATGCCAACCTACATAATTTCCAACAAATATTGATAAATTTGGTGGGAAGCATACTTCCCACCTAGCATACTAGAAAGGGTTAAAAAATTAAAGCTCGAGTAGCTGCGTTTCGTAATAGGGAGTTAAATATTCCGTATTTTATGGAATATAAAACATGGATTTATTTTGTGTGACTACTTAAATTTTTTTTTAAAATATCTTATTCAAACTCATTTAACGATCTTAAAGATACCTTAGAAGCATTTACTTATCTCCCGAAGTTGTCCCAAATATGCTCTTTAAAATAAGTTCCAAAGAGTGTGCTGATTACCCCAAATTTTGATATTCGAAAAAAATTTTCTAACAAATTTTAAGATTTCAAATGCCATTTATTTCTGCTTGATATTTTTGTATTTAAATTCCGTTTTAAAACTCCGTTAGGGCTGTTTTGGATTCTGATTATTTTTTGCCTTTTTGAGCCCTAGTCAAATGATACTACTGAAAAGCAAGTTGGTTCTTATCTCGGGGAAAATATTTGACTTCCGGAAACAGATTTAAATTGCACAAAAACCACATATACAGAAACCACGAAGTCGATACCAAGGCCTTGCTTTTGATTTATTGGAGATGGTATTATACTGAAAAAGTAATCAGCAGAAGCATTCTCCCTTAACTTCCTCATATATGCTTAAATAAAATGCAGAATTTTTGAGTTTAGATTTGTAGTATAATGAAGAATGAGTAGGCATTTTAAAGTTCATTTCTCTTGACAAGCTGGATCTAAAATTTGATACAAATCTAAAGTTTCAGTATTATATAGATCACAAAAATATATTTCATTTATCTAACTTGTTAAATTTTGTTTCATTGAATAAATAGATGGAACTTGCTTGCAAAGACGACGCACAAAATTTCATTTGCTTAGCTTGTTTCTTCTTTTAGTTATCATATTAAAAGGCAGGCCAGTTGGCAAACACAACTTCATGCACGGTTTCGTCGAACTCAAGAGGTTCAAAAGCTGAAAGTTGAAATGATATTATATTTTTAACCATTATTTCAGTCGGACATTTCCCATTTTAAACCATGAAGGTAAGTGGGTCAATTTGAATAGTAAATAAATACTCTCAATCTTTTTTTATTCTTCATATATGATGTCTACTAATAAAAAGAAGGAAAAAGTATATCTGTATATCTTTTGATACTCTACAGGACAGATTTTATGACCTAAGTTAATCAAATTTGGATTCAACACATATACATTGGCAGATGAAATGTGCATTTTACAGCTTTTTTTAAATGCAATAGTATGTTTTATTAAATAAATATTTAAAAACTTTCGCTTCTTCCTTCTAAAATTTCCGAAAATATAATCTCATAAAAATGAAAAAAAATCAATATTATTTTAATGATATAAATTCAATTGCCTTCCAATTTTTACTATATATTTCAATAAATTTTCAAAAAAGTATTTATATTAAAAACAGTTTCATAATAACGAAAAATACTATCTATTGTTGCATTGAAATTCAAACTGTTTTCGCTTTTTAAACAACTATTTAATTGCATAATCTTCTCCCATTTTGAAAATTTCCAACATATCCTATTAAATTTCACTTTCCTTTTTATTTCATAGGTTTTTCTGAAAAATATATAAAAAGAAAAAAATCTCTGAAATGGTAAGTACATTAGATAATATATCCAATGAGCTCAAATATTGGTTAATTTTTAATTTTTTTTATTGGTTTTTTTTAAATTCAGTTAACATACTGATGGATTTAAAATGTGCTCTACTTTAATTCTACTATACCCTCATTAGGGATTTTCTTGGAGTTCATGATTTGAACAAATGTAAGGCTACTAAAAATACATGGTTAAATGTCTATCAAAATTTTAAATGAATTTGTTAAGGAAGCATATTTGTATTAAGGATTCAACTCGAATCAAACAATATCTGTATTCGCGGTTAATAAGCTGAAAGTGTCTATTGAAAAAAAAAATAAGTGAGAAAAAAAACAATTTCGTATATAAGATTTTTTGCATAATAAAACAAACTGTTCTTATGTAAAATGTTTTTCTTGTATTAGTATTTTGTAATATATCTGCATTTACTACCCATGCACTTATTTATTTTCACATTAAACACTATCAGATTTTGCATCCGATAACGAAAAGCGAGTCAGCCCTGCATACTATAAATTTCATTTAAAACTGACATCTGTGATCCTTAACAGTAGCGAAACATTAATATTACATTACAGTTTCCAAAGTTGTCAAGAGATGGCGCTGCACTCAATCTGCACGAATTCTCCTCTTCCGTGCGTATTCACCTATCAGCTTATGTTGTCAAGGGATTTACCGACCGGATACGAGATGTAAATTAATTAGTGAATGCAAAGAGATATTCAGGAGTGAATTAGTGCATTAGTTTATCTATTGGCTCATTTTAGGACAATGGAAATGATCAATAGTCCGTGGCAGGATGTCAGAAACGTATCTCAATAAGTTATTTGTTTCACCGGAATTAGTTTGTTGAAAAGAAATTGTGCTCTCTGTAGTAAAAATGTGAATTTCGAAGTTGCCATGGGTTTTGGCATTTACGTAGATGTATTTATTTACATGAAATTCACAGTTTTTCTCCCTCTTATTTTCATTTCCTTATATACAAAAAATAAAATATCGTCATCATCATCATAAAAATTTAATTTGCATAAATTTTTCACATTTTCTGAGTTTGAAAAAAAAACTGTTTTTCAATTCTATTTTTTAATGTAAAGAATGAATATTGATATGTAGTTTTGGTATCAAAATTTTAAATATGAATAAAATTTGTGACAAAGTTTGTCAATGTGAAACCTGTCTGATGGGCTTAAAAAAAAAAACTCAACAAACTTAATAGATGAAATTTGGTATACGCTTTTAATACCCAAACTGTAGATTTGTATCGAAATTAGGACCAATTCCTTCAAACGGTTGGCCGTATGTTGATCTATCTATCACTGTGTAATGATCACGATTACTTAAAAAGTCAAAACGCTAGATTAATGAAATTTGGCTCATAGTTTTGATATGGAATTTTTAGACTTGTGTCAAATTCTTTTTATTCATTCAGTTGTTGAGAGGAGATATAAAATTATCCAATAACTTCATTTTGTGATGAAACTAAGCATAAAAAAAGCCATATTGGGAAACTCTTTTCTTTGATTCATTCTTAATATTTTTGAATTTTGAAACTAAGATTAATTTTCTATATTTCTTCCAAAATAAAAAAAGTATGAAAAATATGGAGCAATATGAATTATTTTTTATTATAATATACAAATGTGTATAAAATAGATTAGATCTAGAAATTTAGGCGAGGGCGCTGAAAAATCAGGCTCTTAAGAGTTGGTGAGTGTGACATCACAATCACATGATATCAGACGAGTCTATTTTTTTAAAAAAGGAGACCATCACGTGCCAAAATTTGCCAGATTTGGCTACATGTTATTACTTTATAACATGCAATTGAAGATACAACAATAATAAGTAGTAGGAAGAAAAACGCGTCGAGCTCATTAGAGTCGTATTTATTTCTCAGTGCCGCTCTATCCGTTTCATATTTCTATCTTTTTCAAAAAAATGTACTCGTCTGTCAGGGATCGACGGTCAACCGAACATTTATTGGAATTTATTTATATCAATTTTGATGTATTCATTTTAAAATTAAAAGAATCATATCTTATTTAATATGCATAGTTAGGAACAATCTGAATCAATTGATATGATTTTTGGCATGACTAATTTTTCTTTTATTTATATGAAATATACAAAAAGAAAGTATTGCTAATGGAAAAAAAATGAGCTCGAGATCTTCACATTTCAGATCTCCCATAGTCCGAAAAACATACTTTTGGAATTATATGCATCAGTTTTTGTGTGAACATGATAACTTAAAAATGGTTTAGCTAGACAGGTGAAATTTGGCATGTAGTTTTAACACCAAATTCGTAAGATAAGTATCAAGTTTTGAATGAAACATATTTTTAATAAGCTGAAAGCAAGTGAATTCGATAATTACAAAACATAAAGAGCTGGGTGGATGAAATTTAACGCTCAGTTTTACCATCTAAAATGTAGGTTTGTATCAAAGTTTGAATCTAATCTGTTAAAGAATTTATCGTCTGTCGGTCTATGAATTTGTATATGTATGCAAACGAGATAACTAAAAAAACGCTGTTACTTAAATAAAACAAAGTTTGTATGCTATTTTCTGAAATTTGTCAAATTTTGGTCTCAATTGTTATGAAATAAAAATTTTAAAAAAGCGTCCAAAACGCATATACTGATTTCTTTACTATATTACGAAGCTACTCATGTGGTGCGGGAGACTGAATGCTCATGGTGTTTAAGGGCTTGCTTCGATTCTATAATTTTTATGACGAAATAATATCTTTATTTGGGAAGTTTTGTTAATATAAATATTAAGAAACTTAATTCCAACCTCTAGAGGTTTCTTATGGTTCTTTTTTAGATATCTGGCATTGCCTTGCAAGTAAAATAAATGGAAAATAATAATTAAAAAAATTACTGGAATTACTTTCAACTTTTTTTATATGATACATCAGAAACAATTTATCTAAATTTCTTTAAAAAATATATCCAATACTTTTGTAAAAGTCAATTAATTTACAAAATGTATATAATTATAAACTATACATATCATCAAAATAAAGATATCTTATCTAAGATCTTATTTAGTTTATTTTGAAAAGGATTAGCTTATAATTATATCTTCAATTTTATTTTCAGAGAAATCGAAATTCCATCATAAAAAAGTTTTACATGATATAATATTAATATTTTAAAAAATATATCTAAGAAATATTCCAAGAAAATTCTTGTAGAAAAAATCAAAGTAAAAATTATTAAATGGTCATATTATAGAATTCGAGGAAAAAGCTCAAAGCTTTCTGTATAATTCGAAATAACGTTGAAACAGAAAAGTTTTTATTTCTGGTGTTCTATTAAAATCTATTCGTTCTGGAACATAAATATGATAAGTTTTATTGTTTTATGATTTATTTCAAAAGTTAATATTATGATTAAAATCTATTTTATATTCGTTTTAAGAATGTTAATTTGATACGTAACCATCAATTTAAAAAATTCTTTCTATTTTACATTAATACTTAGAATTCATTTGGAATTTATCTAACATTTTTTGCTAAGAACAAAAATATGAAACATTTCAAGTTCTTTTCTAAACATATAATAAGAAAAATAACATTTTTTGAGATTTCTGCTTTTAATCATTTATTTTGTAGCTTTATTTATCCTTAGTAAAAATGGAATTTTATTTCACATACTTCCTGAAATTCTCATATTTTTGTAACATTTGTAGATTTGTTTGTATTAGATGAAATATGATTTTTTTGATATATTCAGAGGTTTATTTATCAATTAATTAACCAATATAATTAAATTTTGTTTCCGAAATTGTGAAGTCATCTGGAAATATATTTCATAAATATTATTTCAAGATTCTATAATATGTATAGTATTGAATTAGAGATTTAAAAGTGGGAAATTATAATATTAATATCAGTTTAAAAATATGTATCTCTGGAGTCGAGAACTGTTTCTGCGGTAAAAGAATAGAAAACCTTTAGTTCTATAAAAAGTAAACAAATAATGGAATTAAACTGATGAAATCTCAAAGACTGCTTACAAATTTGGAATTAATTAATTTTTTTATGTTCAGATTATTTTTCTTTATTCAAAAACTAGTTTAATATTCTTGGAGGATTTCGCGATCTTCAATATTGTTTTTAAAATTTTTTTTTTGTAGGAGAATTTACTGTTTCGATAGAAGTATTTTGATTTTTAATCATACTTTCAAATTAAAAATCTTTCATTTTTAATTGTAATTAGCATTAAAATTCGAATGTAACATTTGTTATTTACAAATGATTCATGAAAAAATGCAAAAATATTTTAACGGTATACATGAGTTTGAAAAATGATAATCGCAAGTATTCCGATTTATGGAAATAAAATTCTCGTTCGAAATATATTTTTTTTTATTTCTTTCAATTTAAATATAACGATGAAAATTAAACAAACTTCTTCCTTAAAAAATATTAAATTCACACATTTGGAAATTTAAATCTAAAATATTCTATTCATTTCTTTAAAAAAACTGTAATTCCGAGCCAAGAGAACCTTAAATATTTTATTTATTATTAACTATTCAATACATTTTTACTTTATTTGAATATAAATCCAGAAAATTCGTGAGACTTTAACGAGTATAATTATGAACATCATTCAATGTAATAAGTATCTTTGCACCAGTTTGGTGATTCACCAACGAATTTGAAATCAGCTGAAAAGGGAGACTTCTCATTTACAGTTTGCATTTCCACTTCCGTTCCCGACTTCAAAGAATCGTTTGCGGCTGGTGAAATCGTTTGCACGGTGAATTGAGAGAAGACGGTGGCGGAATGTATAATCGTCACTTTAATGAAACGCATAAATAGTTCTTGAGATTTTTAAGCTAAATCTGAGATACTTAACATTTATTCAGAGAAAGATCTTTAAATTACTTTTTAGATGGCATATGTGGAGTTGCCTGATCAAGGTTGCTGTAAATATTTTATCATTTAAAATGTTTGCTATTTTTAACTTCAAACTGTTTCTTATATTTTCATTTAAAATAACTTTTATTTTATATCTTTTATTTTTTAAATTCAAACACCCACTAACATTTTTTTCAGGGAATTGAATTTAGTATACCATTTTCATCTAATCGTATCACACAATCTGATGTAAACTAACTGCTTCGATATATTTTAATTTATAAATTTAAATATGGAAATTTATATTAACAATTACTGTATTTAATTTTAATTATTAATTACTCTCTAAATTCGACATTTGCTAAGTCATTTGGTCTATCATTTGAATGATGCTCAAATCTATTTTAAATTAATAAAAAGAAGTATAAAATATGATTTATAGCTATTTGTCTAATTTTCACTACAATAAAATTGCTTACCTTCCATGAAAATATAAAATGAAATTTTGAATCCTTTTATGCCCTATTTGTAATTTTTTTCTTACTTGTAATAAATATTTTAAATAAATTTAGAAAAAAGTGATGCGAATTTTTAAAAAATAAAAGATTTATTTTAATTTATAATATATTTAAAAACATGAACAGATTTGACCTTACGTTGTAAATGCATCGACGAATTTTAATTTTTGGAATAATATTAAATCACTCATACAGGCTAAAATTTTATGTTGAAAAGGAATTAGAGAAGATTTGAAACTCTAGTTTTAAACATCATTGTATAATAATGATTCAGGCGTTGCATACTTGGCGTAATGGAAAGAGAACAAAACAGTTAATAAAAAATACGAACGCCAAATTCAAATACATCAATTACTTGTAGGCAACTCAGTAACGAATTTAGAATAATGTCATAGCCAGGTCACCGTTATGTTATTTGAAAATAAATTCGTTTGTTAACATTCTGCATTTGATTTGATTGAACGACCAAAGATAAACGGGACCTTTGGACCTGGCAAAACTTATGGCATGAGTCAGATTCAAGCAATAGGTTAAAAGTTGCTGATTTAGACCGATTTGTACCTTTGACCTACCACTTTGGTGTGGTACAGGGCTTCAGGTCAAGGAAGGGTGCGGCGAGATTGATAAGGTCGTAACCCTTGAAAATGAATGTTCCGAATATTCAAATAGAGTTTTCACTAGTCTGATGAGACAAATTCTACCGGTTACATGAATTTCGAGTTAGTTATCCTGCTGTGTTAGTGACATGTAACCCGGGGGTGATCGATAATAAGTCGTCAAAATAGGATAAGTAGATTTTGTTGAGAGAGAGAGAATGTCCTAATATTTGAATGTTTTTTAATTTGAAAAAGAAAAACAAGGAAAAAATTGAAACAAGGTTCTTTTAGAAACAGTGTGTATACAAAGTTTTTCGGAACAATTTTTTTTCCCATCACCATCTTGTGAATTTATATTTTTCACGGATGTAATTTCTAACACTTGAGCGTTTGCACAACAATAAATCAATACAATATAACACTGTTATCACGTTGCCATATCTTGTAATAGTAAATAAGAAGCCAATATTAATATATTTAGGAAAAGTTTTTCGTTTTTATTGAAGCATAAATATTTATATTTAAAATTTGTGATTTTTTTAAGTTGAATACGAAATCTTATCTTTACTTATATCTTGGTATTAAGGAGAAGCACCGTAATCGTTAAAAATATTTGTAAAAGCCCGTTTTTTTAAAGATTATGTCTGTCTGTGAATACGATGAATCAAAAACATAAGGATTACATTTTGAAATTTATATGCACTTTTTTCCTCACAAAAATTGAAATTTTTCCGTTAAATAGTGGCCATATTTTGCATTCATTCTATGAGTAAAAAGGGAAAATGAATACGATAACTCTACAATGCAGTGGACTAGATAGATGAAAATTTGCATATGCATTTATTACTAAAATTGCTATTTTAGTTTGAACATTCATCAAAGAAACGACAGTGTGTTCATCTGTCCGTATGCGTTTCTTCTTTCAACAAGACTTCTGGAACATCCTGTCCATTAAAATCATCAGCAGGACAATTTTATTTGGTGTAATGATACCACCATATTTTCCTTTAAGTGTAAACATGGAGTTTCAAGGACAATAAATATGATAATATAATATTGATAGTTCTAAAAGAGAAACTATCTTGTTGTTTTATGTTTCTTGAGATTTCTATTTCCAAGGTATACTTTCAAACAGAGACATTAATTTAAAATACAAAATGGTATCTAAAAATAACTAGAAGCAATTATTAAATTAAAAAAAGAGTCGTGAATTTCAGAGGCCATATATATAAACATTAGAAACACATTTTTCTATTACATAACTTAGAATCATTAAAATTTTGACTTAACAAATTCATTTTTCCTGCTTATTATATTATTCATCCTTTTTGAATCACTTGTCGATATATACTATTTTTCTTTTAAGATTAATATTATATTTGGGTCACCTGTTTACTTTAAACGTGTCCCAATCAATAATTTCTAAACTGTTTTTATAGGCATTTATTTCCAGTTGGAAAAAATACTTTAAAGGAAGTAAAGAATTATGTCTGAATGAAATTATACTACCATTTAATTTTAATTATAGACCATTAATTATAGACCATTTTAATTTTAATTGAGAGGCTTCAAATATTAGCATTTTATGTGTGTAAACGATTTTAGACATTTTCGATAGCCACCTCGAGGAAGATCTGTCGATGGTGCTTTTGTTAGCAGCCATTGCGTGTTCTACATAATGAATTTTAAAACTATAAAACTTTATTAAGCACAACTGATAAATTGTGGGGGAAATGTGTAAAATTTTAGACTTTATAATTTTTTACACAAATGCATTTATTGACTGAAACTCTACAAAATATATTTGTTTACTCCATTTAGAGCATTTTTCAACCGAAAGTATATGCTATCTCTAATAGTTTAGAAATTAGATACTGAGGAAGATTAGATTGGATTAGACCCCTTGTATATAAGACTCATGAGGTGCTTAAATTGGTCCAAGTAGTTTTTCTTTTCAATTAATAGTCATTTCGACTTACTTACAGATTTAAATATAGGCTGTTACGTAACCGAATGAGAAAAAAAAGTCTCGCGCGTCATTTAGGCGAAAGAATAAAACTTTAGAATAATCAAACATTCTTCATTGCCAATCTACTGCCAAAATCTTTCCTTTATCCCAAAATGCATACACCTATTTACTTTTACATCTTAACCAATATGAAAAGAATTTTTATTCTCCTTTTATATTCAGAGAAGAAGGACACACTCACACAACAAACGTTTTCCAAAAAGATCGGGAAAAAAAAGTGAAAACTTTCTACAATAATTCTTATCTCCAGGTGTGCGGCAACGTAGCGGAAATTACCCAGAGCATAAAGCAAGCTAACCTTCGTTAAAAAATCGTCTGCTTTTCTGCGTGGCTTTCTAACCATAACTGTACCCGCGATGACATTACCTTATGCGATATACCTAACATCCAGACTACTCTCTCCTTCCTGATGAAGGAGGAGGGGGGGGGGCTTGAGTACAAGGTCCACGAACATTTTATTGATCTCCGCATTGCTGCTAACCCCCCTCCCTTCCCAGCATCCGGGCTCTCACTCCCTCGTTCTCGTCCGTCTCCTCTCTTCCCCCCTCTTCAGAGTTCTGAAGTGCCTTTCCGAATAAATTACTTTGTTAAATTATTAAAGAGAGGACTGCAGCGTTTATGTGTGGGGAAGGAGAAGGCGGCGGGACCGGGAGGGAGGGAAGGTGGATTAAAAAAGTGGTTATTTTCAAAATTCTCTTCATCCAATGCTAATGTTGAATAGTTGTGGTATTTAGAATGTCAGGTTATAAAAATTAGTTTAGAATCATAATTATTATAGAATCGGTTATAGTTCTGTGATTTCTAAAATTGTTTATGAATTAATTAAAGTAATTTTTTTTTTCAAAACGTCTTAAAATAGCGGAAATATCGGTGACAGAATAGATATGGTAGACTTCAAACTATCCATTTCCAGCTATTTGGATCGCTTTAAAATTTAAAAAAAAAGAAAGAAATAGGTGAAAAAAAAAGGATAATCTCAAGTAAAATCAAAAAAGACAATGAAACAACTTATTTCGACTGACCTATTCAAGAAAATATATTTTAATATTATATGTAAATATAAGCATTTTAAGCAACTTTATTGTTTCTGTAGTCATTAAATTAATACATTATACGCAAATTCCATTTTTTATTCTTCGCCAAAATTATTTAGTTTCGTCAATTATCCAATTATTCAGTTCTTGTCTAGTTCCAGTTAATCGGGATAGTTGGAGTTCTAATGTATCTAGAAGACCTGATTGTGAATAATTTAATTCTTTTAAAAATTGCTTCTCAAGAGAAAAAAAAATTAATTAAAAAATGTCACTGTTCAAGCAAGAACTGACACCTGACTTGTGACAGATTCTAAGAGCAACAAACCTGCAAGCATACTTCAAATTTTGTATTAATAACCCTTTAAAATTCAATTCATATATACTGAACAAGTACTTGCTAAAGCTTTGCCAAATCAAATGAGTTTTATTACAAATAATAATTTTCAGCCATAATTTTCTGTTATTTCAATTTTCTTTTCTTTTAATTTTTATATCAATTCCTATCTTATAGAAAGTAGCAAAAATGCAAAACAAAGTGTAGCTGGTGGTATAAGTGAAATCTAATTTCTCGGCCTCGCGTTTTGGACAAATTCTGTAAAATCGAAATAATCGATCAAATTGTTTCAAAAGTGACATCCTTATTTTGTTGCTACAGCATGAAACATTTTGTTCCCCTCCCCATAGAAAAGAAATAAAGACAAATGTTATCACTTACAGCTTTTGAATATAACAAAATAATCTTCCATATTAGACAAATTAATTTAGCTCTAGATTCATGTTATTAAATTTGTTGCCATTTCTACAGATAACATAATTATAGCAAAAATAACATTTTTCATGAGGATATCATTTATTTTCTTATTTAAAGAAAATATCAGTCATTTGTTTGAGAAAATAATTTCCATAACATGCATATCAATTAATTGTGAAAGAAATGGAAAACTACACGAGAAGAATATTTTAGTACCATCAATATTTATTTTCAGAAATTAACATTTACTTGAATGTAATGAATATAAATTTATATCCACTGACTTGACTTTATGTGTTTGATAGAAAAATTTCATAAAAAAAGATGAATTTAATTTAAAAAAATTTATTGAAATTAAGTCACATGATAGGAATTAGTAGCATGAAAATACTTTACATTGGTTTCTTCTATTTTTAGTTTAATTTAAAATTTGCTACCAATTAAGTAACAACAATAAAGTTCACACAAAATATGTATTTAATAACGTCGATTATTGGCAACTAAAACAGTGAAAACTGCTGTTATAAAAAATGCTCAAAATATTAAATATCCAAAATTTCTTAAAACCAAAGGATGTGTTGATATAAACCATACTTAAAAATGCTTAATATCTCCAAACATCTTTTAACATCAGAGAGAGAATTGTATCCGCTAAAACAGTAATTTAATTTTAAAAGTTACTAATTTTTTTGAAGTGTAAAAAGTTTTTTTTTGTGCAAAGAGAAAAAAAAAACGACCCGAAGAAATTGAAAAAAGAATGTTAAAATGCCTATTAGTTGTAAATTAAGAGTATAATTGAAACTTGAAAAAGGTAAGAAGTAATTGCCTATGAAGTATATTATTACTAAGTTCAACGACAAACCACCTAAGTCCAACCAAACGTGTAAAATGTTTCAGTCCGATTTTTAATGATTTATCCTTTTAATAAATAATAATAAAAAAAACAAGTAGATTATTTCCATTCGATGAATTCTTTTATCTTTGATTTGTTTTACCGCACCGTTTCAGTGGAAATATACATAGCACATATTCTACAACGTTTCACCAATAACAGCCACTGAAAATAAAAAAAAAACGGCAAGAAAAATAACATGCATTTTATCGTACTTTTTCTTATCATTCTGATATTAAACACTCCTTTTACACCTTGATAATGATAATAAAAAACCCTCCACCGTAATTGAAACTATAAGACCTGCCTTTTAACCCAGATAACCGAATTTCCAGACTTCAATTTTGCGTGTAAAAGTAAGTCAATGAGTCAATAACGTTCAATTCTGCCTTCGTTGAAGAGTTTTAATCTTATTATTCGACGAACAAGAGCTTTCAGTTTTTTTTCCTTCCATTTTGACTTCAATTACATTAGAAACTCTTTAGTCAGCGTCCTAAAAAAAGGGGAAAAGAATCTTTCCTTAAATAAGCATTTCTTTTTCAGTTTCTTACTAACTTGATATTTTATTCTTTTATAGCTCTTTCCCCAATTAAGTTATTCTACGGTTATTGGAAAAGAAGCGAGTAAAAATTCAAAATTGAATCCAGACGATTTTTTTTCCCGCTCTGAAGTGTATTAATTTTTGTTCGTTCTTCTGTGCAACTGTTCGATAAATGCAGCTGTTAAGACTTATGAATGAACAGATATTCGTTTTTTTTATGATTATAAATTTGTGATGGAAATATTTTTTTAAGGAAATTGAATTTTATAAGGAAGTAAATGATAACTTTTTTTGTATTTATAATACATGAATTAGTTCTCAATTATGATTTTTTGATTAATTAGAAACTATATCTATCTAATCTATCCAAGGGTAATAATCGTTTAAATTGTATATCTTGAATGTAATGGTTCGTTTTGTTTTGAATAATATTTTGTGAATTATATATTCCCAATAAATAATATGTTCGTAATTAAAAATAATTAAACAAGATGACAGAAATCTTTTTAATAAAATTAATCTTTCAAGTGAAAAATGAGCAAATTACTACTATTTCTACTGCAAATAAAAGAAAATACACTTTTTTAAGCGTGGGGTGGCTCTCTACAAACCAGATTTTTGACCTATAGCTACTAAATTTCGCACATATGTACTTCGGAGCGTAGAAGTGTGAATACCAGAGCTATTTTTTAATTTTAATTAATTAAAAATGGTTAATTTTTGGTTTTTTTCCGTGGAAACTTCTGAAAACTTATTATATATTATTTTATTTTTAACTTATTATTCGCATATTATTTTATTTTTACGCCTTTTTAAAAATTATTTAATGACACCAATTAAGTAGTTATGCAAATTTTTCCTGAAATTTAGCTATTTATTAAATTTTTTCCCCTTTTGCTTTACTTTCCAACAATAGAACACATTGTTACCTTAACCCTTAATAACCTAGAGTTTCAATTTTGATACCAATCTTTTAAACCGAATGTTCACATTACTATTAGTTTTTTTTATAGGTTGTCTGTGCGTATTTTACTGTTGTATAATATTCTTTCCAACGAAATTAAAAAAAAATCAAATGTCATTATTGTTTTATTTTATCTATGACATATTACTTGCGCGGCAAAGTGAACAAGTAAACACATTTTACTAAAAGTTTTGTTGAATACAAATTTGATATATTTTCTTTTTCTGAAGAATATAAATACTTTTGAGGTAAGTGAATATATTATTTTCGCTATGATATAATTATTTTTTGCGAGTGCATGTTTTACTTGAAGAAACTAGTGCTATTTTTTGAGTATCAATTTTGATACTTCAGGCATTCCGCCCTACATAAAACCTACCTACTAATTCTTTAGCTATTTTTCCCTTCATCTAGACCCTCAAGCAAACACAGTAATATTAAAAATAAATCACTTTCGTAAATCAGGCTACTAAGGGTTAAAAGTTCAAACTTTTCACTGTTTAATCAAATATTTAATCGACTGATTTTCTTACATTGAAAAAAAAAACTAAGGAAAATGTATTCTGTTTCATATCTGTGTAATTCACATGACGAAAAGAAAATGAAATTAAAGAGCCATTTCAAAGATAGATGAACAAGACAATTAAGTTTTTAATATTACTATGATGTCATGGGGCTTAACTTTATTGCGATGGTTCATATATCCAACAAGCAGAATAGGTGTTAGACTATTGAAATAAAGTGATTTCAATGCATGTCACAATTTGATAATTTTTCCTGAATTTATAACTGAATGCCCTAGTTATTTATAATCCACATCTAAAATAAATGTTTAGACATTGTAAAATTGAGCTAAGAATTGAGAAAGCAAATTAAGTGAATGCGTTACGGAACTCTTACCAACTTTGAATGTAGCTACAAGATCTTCGTATCATAATTATTTTGAAGTTGTATCCATGTAATAGTTCTTCAACTTAAGATTATACCAAATACTAGAGTACTTTTCTTTATTTTGAATTTAAATACTTCAAACACACCTATTTATAATGAAAATCAAAAACTTTCGTCTGTAAACTATTTTTCTTCGTTTCTTTATTATTATCGTCTATCTTTATTAATCGTTTATATTCTTCTTCTTATAATTTTTTTATTTATTTCACTCTTGAGATGAATAAAAAATACAGTAGAGATATTTCCGATTTTACATATTGTTTTTATTGAACCATATTTCAATAAAAGGAATTATTATGATTTATTTTAATATTGCTTAATTTTAGCATCAAATGGAAAATTATATTTCTGTATCTGCGACATGTATACATCTCTTTTTTTGTTTAATATTTATAAAAAATTTCATACTTATTCGATCTGAATTTGGAAATTTATACAATATGATATAGATTCACAAACCTGTGTCTACATACACCAAATATTTGCCAGGAAATCGAACACGTAGCTGTTTTTGCTTCTTGTCATATTTTATAACATCTTCGTAAGATAGGTATGAACAAAAAAGTCTTTGATTCTAAAGGGTGTCACTAATCAACGCAAGGTTTGAATTTGTCTCCATTCGTGCAGTAAAGTATTTTCAACCCTATTTTTTTAAAAAAACCATTTGATAGCTGTTCGTTTAGAATTGATAAAAACTGGAGCATTACACGTAGAACAACGTGTTTTCATTGTTGAATAATATTTCAAAAATATTGATAGTCTGGAGGCCACAGTTCGAAAATTCGAGAATTGGACCCCTAGATCGTCTGATTTAACACCAGTGGATTTCTTTTTATGAAGTGAAATGTCTATGAGACGTGTGCATTGAAGGAGGAAATTCAACGCTACATCAACGAAATTCAGCTACACTTATGCAAAATGGTCATGGTAAATTTCGACAAAAGAGTGCGTATGTGCTTACAAAGCTTTGGTTCCATTTCCCAATGCGTTATTCCATACATAACCCTCTTTCTGTGTATTTCACAATTCAATAAAAATATGACAATTTAAAGAAAAAAAACTGTTTTATATTTAAATCAAATCTTGCGTTAATACGTTGTTCTATTATATTACGCTCCATTTTTACTAACCTTAAACTATCAGTTATCTAATGGTTTTTTTAAAAGGGTTGCCAACACTACATTACGAACGGTGGTAAATTAAAATCTTTGTTAATTTTGGGACACTTTTTAACTGCAAGAAATGCCATGCAGAAATTTTTTAACTGTCGCACAGTATAAATTTTTGAAAATAAAATTAGTATGAAATTATTTATAAAAATCACCGAATTTTTACAAGCTTATAAAATAGAATTCGGTGATTTTATTCCTCTTCCTGAAAAATAAACTTCTTTTACAAATCGAAACACAAATTCGCTGCAGAATACACAGCTCCATCCACCAGAATGGCAACAGCCATTCGACCAACTTTTACTCTGCTGAAAAAGAATCCAGCAAAACTCTGGCCGCATCGAACGGTTTTCTTTCAACAAATCACCCTCAACTGCGGAAGTACTAACTTAGGCACCAACATTTCGCAGCAATAGTTAAGATATCGTATGTCGCCCTCGCTCCCAGATAACGTCTTTTAGAACGAGCTGTAGGGGGTTTGAATTTTATCGATCCCATCAAATCAGCCCATGCCCCTTCACACTGTTGTCTGATACCTCGCCCCCTCTTTCTCCATCGCCACTGAAATGGTTCTAAGGGAGGGAGGGAATAAACATTCGTTCCCATCCTCTTATTTCCCGACTGATTTGGGATGTGGTCTTCGAAGAGCGCGTGGCAAGGAACAAAAATAATAAAGAAACAAACTTTGTTTCGAATAAAAAAAAGTTTGTTGAATGAAAGAGCTGAACCTGAATTTTAATTAATTTTACTTTGAGAATCGTTTATCTTCTTCTTCTTTACTTATTTGCATCTGTGATCTTTTTATTTTTATTTTCGTGGGTTAAAAAAATCGTTTGCACTCTCTCGTTTGTTGAATAAGAGCAGAAACTTCAGTCTTTATTGCCACTCAAGAAAATTATGGACAAATCATAAAGTAATCGGATTTTAAGAGGGATATTTGAGTGTTTGGGTAAGGGATTAAAATTAAGATATTTATTTATTTATTAAACGTTTTTTTGTCGATGTGTATTTAACTCACAGCTTTCTTTTCAACAAAGTTAATTTGAAATTCCTTTTGAAATAATTCTTCGCTTCATCTTTGTGAGTTTTGTAAAATTGTTTGCAGTTAATATGGCTTAATTGAATGTGCATATCAGATTTGCGAATTGAGTTGAGGTTTTGTTTGAAGTCATTTTTTTACAGTATTTATTATTTGAAAAGAAGTATTGTTATGGAAAACAATAGTGTCTTTAAAGATTTTTCTGCCGAAATTTAATATTTATTTTTATTTCATGAGCTTAAGAAAAACGAAACACAAGGGAAACAATTTTGTTTACCATTCGAAACGATGATGAAACAGAATTATGAATCAAGTAAATGAAGGGCGAATAGGAAGGAATTAGGTAGATTCCTATAGGACTATCTGTTGCAATGGTTCTTAAGAAAAGACTGCGGGAAAATTTCTTCAGTTCACGATTTCTTGAACCTAAAACCACCCTTCGCTCAAAAGTTCACTTTATATATATATGTTGTTAGAAATGTAAAAATCTCGGGCGAGTTCGTAAATGGCCCATCTAGCTCAAGGAGGGGGGGGGATGGTGGGGAGTTGAAATTTTCATTTTGTTATAACTTTCTTAATATTGAAGATAGAAAAATAAACCCAATTAGCCAAATTAGCGACTCATTAAGGTGAATAACTTTTGTCTTTGAAGTTTTTCGTTAATTGCAATAGTTTAGAAGTTAAGGACTCAAAAGCGATTTCCACACCCTAATTTTCACTGTTTCTAACATCAACAATTTATGTTGCTAGATAGGAACTCAGATATAAAGGAATCTGAATTTGCTTTCCAGCTTGCTGAGAGGAATTTTTATATTCAGGTGAATTTTACCTGAGAAGGAAGGTAAACAGATATTTAAAAATTATAGTTACTACACTATGGAATAAATTGGTAATTCACGAAAAGGTTAGTAAATGCCTGCTGAAACAAGACAGAGCGATTATATATGGAAAATTCTTTCTTACTGACTCGCTCTTACAACATCTAGCTGTATAAAAACAAATAATTAAGTGCCATAACCTTTTGAAAAGCACTATATTAACAAAAAAAAAAATCTCACCTTAAAAAACGAGTGGATGAAATCGCACAAGCTCAGTAAAATATTACAACTTAAACATTTTGCTTGCTATTAGGTTTTTAACAATGGGGATGGAACAAATTTGTACCGCTACCCTTCATGGGACTTGCCAACGTTTATTACCTTTCGTTTGCTTTGGGAGCATAAAACTTGTCCTCTGGTCCATTTTCTTCGAATGCCTGGAAAGTAAATATAACTGTAATAGTAACAGAATCAAATAATATTTGTATATGTTTCAAAATACTGGCATTCTGCTAACTATTTTAATGGAGCCATTTACACCTGTTAAAAAAAAATTCAGAAAAGGCTTTCTTCCCGCATTCCATTGATGAAATCTTTCCATCCTCCAGGGGGTTTACGTTCTCAGTTTATGTGTTGTAATTATTGAGTTCCAATAAAGGAATAAGATTCGAAAGCCCATTAGTGGACACTAACTTCAGCAGAAAGCCTCGTTTGAAGCAACAAACTCCGCCAGTGGTAAATGACCTACAGAGAAAGGCAATTCGTATACGATAGAATGTGGCATGGGAATGACAGGGTATGTTTTCACAAGTAGCAGGAAATGGCAAACTGAAAGGGACATTCGGATATTTCCAGAAAACGCAGGAAATTTTGTTTAAAAAGAAAGAATGAAAACTAACAGTGTGGTTTGGTAGATGACGGGAAGTTCTAGAAAACAGGAATACCTCTATTTAAAACAACTCCGTTTAAATAAATTCAGATTGTGAATTTTTTTAACACACACACACACACACACGCACACAAGAAATATGCAGAAACGTACAGAAAATATTTATTTTTAAAAAGTTATATGAATAAACTAATCCGAATTAAAATAAAACATGTTGAAACAAAACTAAAAGCAATTATCCAAAAAATTATTTGCTACCCTCTATTGGCCAGAAAACCTTTGAGGGATGGTGGGACATATTTATCTCATCTTTTTTTTTTATCAATTTCAATAATTGTCAATTTAATTAATCTATTGACTAATTCAATTACTGAATTTTCCATTTCAATAATCTTAAACATTTCTTTTTTAGAAATTATTTATTTAAAAACTTCTTCAATTCATTACAAACTAAAAAGGATTTCATAGTGTGAAAAGACATAATTGAAAATTATATTTAAAGCATTTCAATTAATTTTGAAAGTTACTGAATTTCTTTAATTTGAATTCAATTTTGAAGTTTTTGCAAAACAAGAACAAATTTATCAATTTATTTAAAAAATATTTTCAGTAAGTTATTTATATATGTATAATTTAATTAAAGTAAATAACAGTAATAAAAAAGATAGAATTAAAATATTAAAAAGATACAACATTGATAATAGTATGATTAACCTATCTAATAAATATTATGTGATACAAAGTCATTTACACTTAAGTAGCAATATAATATAGAGTTTCCAGTTTATATTTTATAATATTATTTGATTCCTAAGTTGTTGATTTATATGGCACGGAAAAGATCCATAGTTCTATATATCTATAATAATGGGAATATTATTAAAATTAAAATATTAATATTATAAGTTCAAATTCATCGTAAGTAATTTCTTTATAAAAGGTATTAGCATGTATTCCAATTCATGACTAGGTAGCACCATTTATATTGATTTAAAATTGTAAGAAATTGAATTTTAATGGATAATTAAACATTGAAAATAGTATTTTCATAGAAAATATGTCTACAGAATGTCAAAAATGAAATGAATGAAAAATCGAGTTCATATACCCTTTTTAACAGACATGAAATTAGTTAAATCTAGTTAATAATAGATTAATAATAATTAATAATAAATTAATAAATATATTATACAGACAATGATTCCAGATTATCTTGGAAGATAAAGAATTATATGTCTTAAGCTGCGAACATGCAAGTTAAGAAAAATTAATATAAATAATAAGACAATAGAAAAAGTAACATGCTATTAACATCGAATGCTGTCGCATACTATTACTAAAAACAAAACTAGATTTTATTAAATACTTATGATATGCATATATTATATTTGATGTTTCAACAATATGCGTAGCTTATAAATGGTAAAGTACAAAAAAAAAATCCCCAATCAAACAATAACACTTATCCTTTTCACAGTTTCCTTTTAAACTGCTAATTCACCTCTACAAAAATATAGGAAATCTTCTACTTTTTGTCTATAACTTATTTTCTAAATTTTGTTTTCATCTTTAATGGAATAGACTAAACGGGATTGCATTGGCTTTTACACTATTTTATTTAACTTAACTAGTTTCATGTTCAAAATTAGAATTGTGATTGGATTTTCATTCAGTTCCTGATGCAGTATATATTGAAAATTTCATAAACATTTTGGTACAACTATGTGTTTTCGGTGATAATAAGCTGTTCTAATATTTTTATAACTCTCAGTGAATCCATTAAATTAATTTTGATTCTATGCCAATTACACCACTGTTAGTGACTCTGATAAAACATTTAACTGACGATTCCATAAAATTTATGGTAATGAATTATAACTTAAAATTAAAAAAAAAGAAAATAAATTAAATAAAAAATTTTAATTTTAGTATGTTAATAAAAGTATGTTTCACAAACCTGTTTTTAATGGACTATTTTATTACAGAATTATAAGTGCAAGAATAATCTGTAATATCTATATGTTATGATTAATGTGTTTAATTGGTTATTATTAACTAACAGCTTTAGGATTAATTGGTTTGCCAAAATTAATGGCTTCTAAAATTTCCATTTAAATAATTTTATAAATATGTTTTAACGCTTTCTTTAGCAAAATATTTTTAACTCTAGATCTTTACACTCTTAACTCATATTATTTTAGAAGCCTTGCATCTTCATATTTATATGCTAAACATTTTAATAATCATTCTGTCTCTATCTTTATGCTTCTAAAAACATCACAAGAAAGAGCAGCAGTATTTAAAAATCTATGATATTTCAATTCTTTTACCTTTGATTGACTCTGAAGTTAAGCCCCAATTGTAAATACAATAAAAATCTACGTTAAACTGAAACATAATCAACATTGAAAAATAAGCCTAATCTTTATATCTTTATTATAAACAGTGAAAAAATAAGGCTAGGACTAAATATTAGTAGCAACAATGAAAAAGATCTGGGGGCACGGCAGTGCCCCCGCCAAGTCGAGCAAAAACAAGCGGCACGGCCGTACCATCCTTTTCTCGAAGCAGTTCAGGCCATTTTCGATCCCCTATAACTTCGTTGTGGATAAAACTAGAAGCCTGAATTTTCAGTAACCAAGCAGGCATTATATAAACACGGTATATTTCAAATTTCATTAAATTTGAACCAGTAGTTTAAGAATTATAATTAGTCAAAGTTTGTGAATTTTGTCACTGATCGACTGACCGATCATCAAAACTCTAAGACACTTCTAGCAGACATAGAAGCTTCAAATTTAGAATACAATTAGTGTTTAGTGTACAAATCAAGGAAAGACTAAAACATGCGTGAAATAATGGACGGATCTATAAATTTCTCGAAGTTTCGAGCATTATCCATTTTGTCGGCAAATTCGTCGCCAACTGGTCGCCAATTTTGTCACCAAGCTCTGGGATCACTAGCTCGGCTTCCGACAGCATCCAATACAGATTACTGTAAAACGGTCTTTCTTATGATGACGCTATTTGCGCTGGGAAGCAAAATTACAGGTTTGTAACAATATCAAATTTGAAATAATTCACTTTGAAGCTGCAAACGCAATGGGTGACTTTCAGAGAATCAATCTGGTAGAAGAAGAGCAAAATGATCTTCAAAGTATGATCGCAAAACTTAATTCCGCTTAAAAAAGAGTCTTCGATAAGATCACAAATAAAATGGACACAACTGATAATAACGTTGACATTTTACGCTGTTTTGTGAGTGGAATTGGAAAAAGCTTTTTAATAAAAACTCTGAAAGTTTGGGTTAAGACTTATTTAAACAAAAAAGTGGCATTTAGTGCTCCAACAGGAATAGCTGCATTCAATGTGAATGGTTTGACTATACATAGACCTGTAGAATACAAGCAAACACCGAAGTACAAGTCACTTTTTGATGAAATGCTTCAAGTTCTGAGATCAGATTTGAAAGAAGTAGTGTTGTTTATCATAGACGAAGTGTCGATGATATCCAATGTTACTTTAACATATATTCATTTACGCTTATCTGAAATATTCTACACAAGTGACGATCAGAATGGTTGGTTTGGAAAAAAAACTTCTTGTAGTTTTCGGAGATCACTTACAGCTTCCGACGGTAAGAGAATAGTCATCTTTTAAAAAACTATCAACTGCTGAAACTAACAAGTTGTTAGGTTCCCTCAGTATACCGAATCTGTGGATTGAACTGTTCATATACGATGAACTGACAATTAACGTGCGACAGCTCAATGATTCTGACTTTGTTGAAATGCTAAATAGAATAAGATTAGGTGTGACTACACAAAAAGACCGCGACTTACTCTCGACTAGATTAATAACTCTCAAATCCAATTCAAATGAAAAAAAGATTAATTGAAATAATTGAACACCTCCCGAAACTTCCTGATGATACCGTTTGCTTATTACCTACAAAAAACGTGTGTCAACTATTAAATACTGCAATGCTTAAATCTCTTCCACATCCTGAAATAAAACTTACAGCTGTAGATAGCATAGATTGCCCCAGATACCTAACAAAAAGAGCACATGAATGCATAAAAAAATATGAAGACGATGCTTCTATGACTGCAGGCCTGGAAGAGAATATAATTTTAAAAATAGGAGCAAAAGTCATGTTAAGGCGAAATATTGACGTGAGTCTTGGTTTAGTTAATGGTTCTATCGGATATAGTGCAAAGAGTAAAGGTTGATCCTGAAAATACAAAAATAATTAAGAAAATATACATTGCATGTAATAAAGAACATGTTTACGAGCTTAGTCCGGTCAAAACTAAATTTGAAATTATTAATAGAGCTTATGTTCATCGCGAACAGTTTCCCATATGTACAGCCTATGCTGCAATAATACACAAAAGTCAGGGCCTAAGTCTAAATAATGCACTGATGGATATCGGTTCTGCAGTATTCACATCCGATCAAGCTTACGTGGCACTTTCGAGACTTACAAGTCTGGACCACTTACATCTAATAAATGTTGACTTTGGAAGTATTAAAGCGCATGAATCTTCAATTTGTGAATACAACAGACTAAGAAGCATTTACCGTCCAGACTTGTCAAAAATTGTAACATCAAAGCTTACGAGAAAAACCCATAGAGATAGGGAGTGGGCTTTGAGAAAAACTGTAGCTGAAGCTCAAGAATTAGTCACGAAAAAGAAAAAGAGGAAGACTGCATACAAAACTAAGAAAAGGACTATCAACAAAAAGAAATGAGATGCCATCAAAAACATAGCTTGTAAAAAAAAACAAGTCTCGCAACTCAGTTCTTCTATCGTAAAAAGTTGTGAGATCCATGTAATACCAAGTCGGTCAATCTATTCAGTTCATACTTAAGGGTCCTTCTGCCTTAAGTTATTACGTAATTGACTAACCTAACAACATCTTATAGTGACCATATCAATATTAAAAATCTTTTATGGTTTAAATAAATAGATTGACTTGGCAATCGCACTAAACAATCTAATTTAATATAATATGTTAATATAATCTAATTTAATGTAAAGATACATTGTGTTTTCATGCGATGGCCAAGTCAATCTATTTATTTAAACCATACAAGATTTTTAATATTGATATGGTCACTATAAAATGTTGTTAGGTTAGTCAATTACGTAATAACTTAAGACAGAAGGACCCTTAAGTATGAACTGAATAGATTGACTGACTTGGTATTACATGGATCTCACAACTTTTTACGATAGAACTGAGTTGCGAGACTTGGTTTTTTTACAAGTTATGTTTTTGATGGCATTTGACTTTTATTCCAATCAGGAAATATTATACAGTTGTAAAATATGCTTAAAACATTTTTCCAAAATTAATTGGAAAGGAAAAAAAATGTACGTGAAAAATTTGTATAACTAATAAGTTAATTCGTTAAATTTTAAAATGATGCAAAAATCATTTTCTTCCGTCACTATTTTTCGGAAGTTATCACGGAAAAACACCGTAACTTTATTTAATTAATTAAAATTCTTATTAAAGTTGCAAGACAAAATGGATGCGAGATGAACATTTCCCAGATGCAAAGTATTTATATACCAAGTTTGGGAGTACTAGATCAAATGGCCTGGACTGTAGAGGACCAAAACATGCATTTACACATATACATATTCATACAGTTGAAACACATATACATATTCATTTTTATTACTAGTTACCTTTGACAACCAGTGGATTCGCCAGGATTAAAAACTACTAATGTGTAATAAATAATTTTTTGTAATTTGCTCTTAATGGTTTCGCGGTAAGATATTGTAAAACTATCTATCGAAATTTGCAGACATATAACTAATTAGTTTCATTTTAGACATCTTGCTCCGTTCTGATTATTGTGCTGTTATATTTCGTAATTTTTGTGTTTCTTTATATATTCAAATATATCACAGAAAAGAGAAGAAATGCTTAAAAAGTTTAAAAGTAGAAGCACTTTTCTATTTTTGATGCTATGTCGTATCTATTAATTATAAATAAAACAAAAATTTAAAAGCTTAATTAAAAATATGCCTTATACGCCTTATAGTGAAAAGTATTCAACATGAAGAAACAAGCCAAATTCTCATATCTTAATCATCCTCACACGGTGTGGTACTTCAAATATGAGGATTAGAAGCTTCCGGTATGGTGGTTGGTTCTCGCCACCCGGTGGGTACAGAATGATGTGGGGTTAGCTACTCCCGACTGATTACCAGATGTGCCTCCCACAAGAAAGGTTGTACATGGCCGGTAATGGTCCTTAGAACTCATCCATAGTTCCCTTCAATGCTGTCGTGACGGTCGGTCATTCAAATTTAATCCGTGTGTCTTAGGACGTGTCGGATTAGTCAGTGTGTGTAATATCTTGATTATCAACAATGGAAAAGAAACTTGGTGAAATAATAATAGCAATAATGAAAATGATTTGAGTTTCACTTCACCAATGAAATATATTACAATAAAATACATTTACATTAAAAAAAATTAACTAAACATTTTAAAACAATACACCAAATTAATAGGTATAATTGAAAAGATAATTATTTTGAATTTTAAGATGATATAAAAATAATTTTCGTGCCGCAGTATTTTCAGAAGTTATCGGGTAAATGCATCAAATCAGAATGAAAAACTCGAAATCATTATTACATTACGATGCTATTATTATTATTTGTATCCCCATATTCAATGTGCTGTAAAAAATTGAGAAGGCAAATTTTTTAGAAACTAATTTATAAAAATTCACACCAATAAATTATTTTGCATTTTTTAGTATGAATTATTTATTTATAAGTAAGAAACGATTAATTTGAATCATATTATTTACAAATCTGAAACATTTTTAAAACCGCCATAGAAAGGCTACATCCTCGACTATAGATAAATTTAAACAATGGTACTAAAGTTAAAAATAAAGAAAGTGAAATTATCACAAAATTCGAACATTTTTAAAACCAGGACAAAAACCTTAAATCCGAGATTTCAAATAAATGTAACTAATGGTTGTTTGGTTAAAAATAAAGATTGCAAATTTGTACTCCCTTTTAGAAAATATGAAATTATAAAAATGGATTATAAAGAAAATCTTAAAACAACACACCTAAACCTTTCACCTCGCCAAGCAGACGAAACAATTGCACCCTCTGCGTCCATTTATCACAGCTTCTTTCAAAACAATAAACTCTTCATCCTCTGCGATACGACATCGCCATGTTTACACAGCTGAACAACAGGGAAGAACGATCCAATCTTTTTCGAACACAAAATAAATTTCCTAATTCTCTTTTGGCGCGAAAAACACTCCCGGCTTCATTTCCATAAATCTATAGATCATATTCTCCCGTGTCCCTTCTTCTAAAGCCTCTATCTTGATTTATTACAGAGATTCGAAGGTCCAAAATAAAAATGAATGAATAAATAAATAAAAAAAAAGCAATCTGAAATATGAAAAGAGAAAAAGGAATGGAAAATCGGAATTAATAAAGGTATTCGGTTTTCTTTTCCCCTGATTTTCAGTCGAGTGGCAACGGCTAATTGATTTGTCAACGGGAAACAAATTAACTCGCGTTCCGTAATGTCGTCTGCAGCTTATTCATTTCACTTCATTTTGTTTCGTGCCTCTTTATCATCGATAAATCCGTGAAGCGTGTTAATAATCAAGAAAATAGGGTGGGATTTGGGGAAAAGAACTTTCAAGAGATGTGACTGTTCCCTTAGGTTTGCAATTACACGATAAAATATATCAATAAGTCTGAGTTCGATTTCTATTTGATAAAATAGAATTTAAAACTGCTTTATTTGTGATGTGAAATATAAATTATTAAACTTACCTTATTATGAAACTTTTTTTTATTTAACTGCACATGTTTCAGGTTTGTCAAGATATAATTACCGTTTCACTTTCTATCTCAAGTGGTAGAACTTTGAATTTTTGAACAATTGGGTATTTCCATTATTAAAACAAAAGCTAATAAAAGTGTGTGTATTTAGTTTTTTTCTTCTTATGAATTTAGTTTTTTTCTTCTAATGAATCAGTGTTATAATTTTTTAAAATTATACTGTACTTGCAATTACGTTTAGCTTCAGAACTACACAATGATGAAGCATTTTAAAAGTACATCTATTTTTTAACACAGTTGCAGCATCCTGAGTGTAATTAAATATATAAAGATATTGATAGAAAATTAGGAAAATGCGTAGCGCAATAAATAGAAAGATGAAGGCTTCTAAAATACTACGAGTTATATCGCTATTAAACCTAAAGTTTAAAATTATTTTGCTAAGGAAGTTTTTGATATCAAACTACACTAAATAGTTAAAATTTTAAACAATCATTT
>JAPMOR010112798.1:167979-183697 GCA_026543865.1 Argiope aurantia | reverse complement strand
TAGGTGTCTATGTAGAACCAAAAGTGTCTATTTCAAATCAAGTCTACTTTAAAAGAAGCAAATAAGAAGGAACACAAAATCAAATACAGAATTACAGCTGCTGACGTAAATTTAAAGCAATATTCAATTAAGATTATTAAAAAAGGAAATTTTCTTAAATTCTTACGAAGCATCTTTATTTCTCTTTCTTCGTGATCATGAGTTAACTTTAATGATAAGAGCTAGATTTAACTGAATAAATTCCGAAAAGAACAAATTTCTAAGTGAAGAATAAACGATGAACTCCATTCTCTGCCATTTGGGAAAAGAATTAATGTTATTTTCCATTAACCTGAATTAAGTTTTTTTTCTCTGTTACATCCAGATTAGATTACAAAATTAGGTTCTGTACTTAAATGTTTTTATCGTTTTTGCAAGAGTTTTCAAGAAGTTGTTGCAAAACAGTTCGCATATAATGATGTACAGAATGCGCGGATAATATCTTTACATTTAAATGATTGTTTTAAAGAACAAAAATATGCACTTATGGTTTTTAGAATTCGTTAAAAGAAAGTGTCCGAGTTTTTTAAATTGACATTGCCACATTCATATTTCACCATTAGTTCACCAAAGCACCGATGAAAAGTTTCCACGTGTTTGTAGAAAGCAGAGTGTAAAAAAGCAGAGTGTCGATAAAATAATTTAATTATTCAGTAAATATTATCCTACGCGGTTTCAAAATGGCATTTCCATAATCACTGTTATAACAAATGTTAATACATATGTTTTTGCATAAATAACATTTTGTATGCAATATAACTCAGTAAAATTATTCATCATAATTTTTATCTGTATATCATTAGATGATTTATAAAAAGAATATCTAGCTATTTCATGGAATGACTCATTAATCCGGAGAATAATTAATTCATTATGTATTTTAAGTGATTTGATCAATTATTTAATGAATTTTATTCAATAAAATAATGTAAAAAATAAAAATATTTGATAAAAAATAAATAAAAAAAGTAAGTTGGAAATAAGTAAACAATAAAATAATCGATAATAATAAAACAATAATATTTGATAGCGAAATAAAACTTCTTTGGTTATAAGTTCCCATTCCAAATATCATTTATTTAAATTACTCCGTTATTGAACTTTTGCGTTTATACGTAAGCGAAATCACTCAACAGTAGAAATCTACCTTTTTCACAGATCTAGTTCAAAATTTTATAAGAATTCGCATTTTAGATGCTAAAACTGTGTGCCAAATTTCATTAATGCAAGCCATTTCGTTTTTGAGTTAACTCCTTGAAGGATTTAATTCAAAATTTGGCATGAATCCATACTTTAAATGCAAAATATGTGCGTCAAATTGTATTCTCTTTAGCACGTTATGTTTTATAGTTATCGTTGTACTTGGCC
Source organism: Argiope aurantia (assembly GCA_026543865.1). Taxonomy (NCBI): domain Eukaryota; kingdom Metazoa; phylum Arthropoda; class Arachnida; order Araneae; family Araneidae; genus Argiope; species Argiope aurantia. The sequence goes on along the minus strand of JAPMOR010112798.1, from coordinate 182,290 downwards.
AGCCAGCCAGATTTCCTTTGAATGGATTTCATTCAAAGCTGAAAGAAATCTTGAAATTTGGCGTAAAGATCTTATCAAAAGCATACCAAATTTAATCCGTCTCACTGAAACCATTTTTGCTATCTATCTCTTTCATTTTTTTCTATTTATAAACATTTTTTTTATCAGAGACAGACGTCTTCATTCCAAAATGTGTTTTTTAGAATCGGAGAGGACTGAAGCATAGAAATCCGTAGTATATAAAATTATACTACGAAAAAAACATATATAATTATAGTGCTTTCTTTTTTTATATTTAATATACAAGAATGTAAAAAATTCTAAAAAAATTACTATATAGAAGTACGGTCTCATATGTGATCAAATTTTATTTGTCGATGACAAAAGCAGGATGTATTTATATTTATTGTTAAAGAAAGGGAGAATGTAAAAAGCAGAATGGCAACAGCAAGATGTTCAGTACCAAAACACAATTCTGTAGAAAGCAAGTTATCATGTGTACGGTAAATTACGAATACATCTTCAGTATCTAATAAATGTTTAGTTTCGTCATTTTTTTGAAGAAATGATTTATGAATAATATAATTAACCCTAGAATGAATGACTTTTTTTTACGAAAAAATACATATGTTTTGAATAGCTGCAATTAGTAACTTAGGAAAATTATTTTTAAAAAATTTAATTTATTTTTCCTGTTGAAATTTTAACAGAACAATAAAAATGTGCCAATTGGCTTATATTATGAATTAAATAATATTCCAGTGACATAAATCCCATAACAATTCTGCAATTAAAATAAAAGCCGGTATTTTTACCAATATATTTTTTACAATGGAAATAAAATATTTTGTAGCATTTTTAACGATATAATTATTGATACAACAGCAATCTTGTTATTTTTCTAAGTCTCCAGCTTAAATCTAATCCCAGTTCCACTTTTGCCATGTGTCTGCGTTTTCTGCAAATGTTTATCAAAATGCATTTCAAAAAGGACTTACAAACACTCATTGTTGTAATTTAGAACAATCATATGAAGCTTATAAATGGAAATAAAAATGTGCATCCAAATGTTAAACGATGCATTGTAGGGTTAAGTGCAGGAGAAGTTAACAGAAATCGGAAGTTGTAGTGGAATGAAGACCGTTATGATCCGTACAGTGGAAACAAGAGGACCCATGTTTTCAGAACATTTCTTTAACGATCACATTTCACACAAAACACGAAGACAAGACAAGACATTAACACTCGCACATCTTAACAGAGCAGCATCGCATCTCCTTATTTACAATCGCAATGCACTGTGGGATGCGTACCTAATCAGGCATCGCCATCTATTATCCAAAAGAGAAGATAGAGTAATGCAACTGCTACAAAGTGGAATGTTTTTGAAACCTTCAGTAAAAACTACATTGATTTATTGAAAATTAACATATGCATACGATTTCAATAAATTCTTAAAGTAATATATTTGGAAAAAATAAAATACAAATATCAACGTATGAATAAAAAAGAAGAAAAAACTAAACACTTATAAAAATCTTCCAGTGGATACTCGCACATGAGCAGAGGTAAAAAAAAGGGTATTATCTCGAATCTCTTCGAGCATGGAATGGAAGTTCAGCAACAGCCAACAGTAAATAAATTATCCCCAACCAAAAGGCTGGTCTTCCACTGAAAAATGCCGCTCACCGACTTCGTAGAGAGGCTCTCAAGTCTAATCAAAGCTAATTTGTCTTCCGGCCACGGAGCTGTTCATCAGGGGAAGGACTCGCGAATCACGGGGGAGGAGGTGAAGGAGGTCTTCTCAAGACGAAGGCTCCCATTAGTCTCTGCTCCTTCCCTGAAGTGGGGGACGATCCACCGTGCATTGTTGAAGAGCATTCGAAGCGAGCAAGATTTATTTAAAGCTGTATTGAAAATGTCTACTCTGTAGCCAATCTGCTGTCAATTGCGCTGAGCGAGTCTATTCGTTTCGTCAGGATGATGATGTTATCGAGGGAATGAATGTCAAGGATTAATGGGGCCGCAAGAGAATTAAGTGTATCGTTTGGCCGATTTTAGAGCGACTTGGAGGATATAAAGAGATTATTGCTTTCTTCAGAAAGGCTTGACTTTTGTTTAGGGTGGGTGATATATGTCCGGTTTAATTCGAAGTTATAATTTATAAAGGTTGTAACCTGAAGATTCCAGTTTGTTTGAAAAGTGTTCCTAGTCTTGGAGCTGGGGAATAAATGAATCAAAAATTGAAGAATGTCTCAAAAGAAAAGCTTTTTATACTTTGCTTGATTTGTTTATTGACTTTTAGGAATAAGTTTGTGTGGTGGAACTGATTATTTATTAAGATCGCGTTAAGTATGGACACGTTCGAAATAATTTTAGAAACGAATACAAAACACTGAAAAAAAGAATGATCAGTAGCAGCTTATTCCTTGCTTGTTTGGCCTTTACCAAAGCTGAGGGCTTTCAAGGGCTCTGTTTCAGCTGACTGTGACAGTCAATTGAAGTTAATTTTCAACAGAGCCATTGAAGTTCATATTCAGCATAGCGATTACTAACTACCCATTTGGGAGTTACTAGTACAGAGTTGTTTGAAGAGTTACCCAAAACTAGTACAGAGTTGTTTGAACTAGTTTTGAGTTGAGCTGTTAAATTACCGCCATATTTTTACTACGCCGTACATCTAATTTGATATTTTTTTTAAAAAAAATAAACTAGGCAGAAATAAAAACGTTGTTCTCCTTGATAACTTCACGGAATAAATATTTTCTCAAAATTTCAAATTTTTAATTTTATATCATTATTTCTCTAGATTTACTCGCTGGATGTTGATAAATATAACGTAGTAATATGCGATAAAATTTTCGTTTCAATTGATATAGCATTTTATAAAGCCACCATTTTGAAGCTTCATATGCGTCTTTCTTTTCTACGAGAAAGAAATTCTGGATATAAAAACAATAGATTCATCCAATAATCAAGAAATTAATTTGGAAGATGGATATCCGAGTTATGGTATACTCCTGATTTTTATTAAATCCATTAAAAAAAATCTATAATCTGAGATTTTGAAGGAAAAAAACAAACTAAACAAATGTGTGCTATTTTATATGCTCAAAAACTATATAGTTCATGAAAACATTTCTTTTTAACATTTCCTGATGCCTCGAAATATAAAAAAGAATGGGCAAATCGGCCTTTATAGATAAAAAAAACCTGTACTTTTGGTTATTTTCCAAAAATATTATCTTCGAATTATATTACATAATATTTTTGAAGAACCTATCCATGTTATTTCATATACAGGGTGGTTATAATTTAAGTGCAAGCGTTTGAAGGACTGTAAAAGAAAAACTACTAGTAGAATGTTGAGGAAATACATATTATATATACAACATGGAGAAATAAATTACGCAATAAAAAAAATTTGTTCATTTTTTTGCAGTAGATGGCGCTGTAGATTATTAAAACGCTGTTTTTGCTCTGCAGTATTTTAAAATCAATTCAATTTTAAAATCAATTCAATTTTCAATTTTAAAATCATTATGATGATAAAAGTCATGCAACTTTAAGCTATAGCCATGACTCTGACAAAGGTAGAACGTGCTGAGTTAGTAAAATGTTATTACCAAAATAATAGCAATTATAGAGCTGCTTTGAAAGAATATCGCCGTCTTAAAGATTTGAGAAAAGGACCCATGTCTGTGAATGGCTTAAAGAAAATGGTTAATAAATTTGAAGTTACAGGAGAATTTGGAGTGCTCCTTGGAACTAGAGGAAGAAAATCTGTGAATCAGGAAGTTGTGGAAGGGATTAGGGAAGCAATTGACTCAGGGTTAGTGGTTTGGTTTGGTTATATTTACGTCCCGTTTGAAGCAACACTAGGGCTATTTTGGGACGGACCTCGCAATTTTGAAGCGCGGTCAGATGACGAGGACGGCACCTGAGCTGGCACCTCCTCTCCACACCACACCACACCAGCGGGAGGACGTTTGGTCATGATGGATTTAACGTGCAACAGACCCCCTTACACGACGGTTCTTTCGGTGGAATCGGGTCACGAACCTGAAACCCTCCGGTTCCGAAGCCGAGACCTTACCACCAGGCCACCGCGGCCCCTCTCAGGGTTTGTTTTGGTTATATTAACGTCCCGTTTGAAGCAACACTAGGGCTATTTTGGGACGGATCTCGTAATTTTGAACCTCGGTCAGATGACGAGAACGACACCTGAGATGGCATCCCCCCTCTCCACACCACACCACACCAGTGGGAGGACGTTTGGTCATAACGGATTTAACGTGCAACAGACCCTCTTACACGATGATTCTTCGGTGGGATCGGGTTACGAGCCTGAAACCCTCCGGTTCCGAAACCGAGACCTTACCACCAGGCCACCGCGGCCCGCCCCTCTCAGAGTTAGTGGATCAGCGACTTGTAAGTGCTAGAACTGTAACAAGAACTTTATCAAAACCATTGGCGATCGTACGCAAAGTCTTGCGTTACATTTTAAGACGCTATCCGTACAAAATTAAAATTTTGCAGCACTTGGAACCAGGTGATCCACAAAAAAGAATTGATTTTGTCAACTTTAATCTTGCCAAAATTGATGAAGACGAATCATGGATTTGAAAGATTTGGTGTACTGATGAAACGCATTTTACTTAATCCGGACAAGTCAACTCCCAAAACTGTAGAATATGATGCTCATTCAACCCGCATGCTGTTTTTGGGAAACCCTTGCATTCAACGTTTGTAACAGTTAGGTGTGGTATGACTGCTGACTTTATTATTTGTCCATTTTTATGAAATTCTTACACCAACAGTGCTAGTTTGTTGCACCGTAACAGGCGCTAGTTGCACTCAAATTTTAGAAAGTAATGTGCTTTGCAGGCCATAAACTGCCTCGATTCAACAATATACATGCAAGATGGAGCACCACCTCATATTGCTCATTGTGTTGCACAACTACTTCACCGAATTTTTAGTGAGGATCGTATAGTTAGCAGATATTTCAAAAATGCGTGGCCACCTCGTTCACCTGATTTAAATCCTTGCGATTTCTCTCTGTGTGGATATTTAAAAAATCGCGTCTACAAGGACAAACCTGTTGTTGCTTTTAAAAAGCAGCATTACTAGGCATGTCCTATAAATCCCGCAGGAAACAATAGGTGCTACTGTACATCACGCAGTCTTGTGTCTACAGCATTTGATAGGACTTGAAAGATCTCACATTAAACAAATATTGTAATACATTACACATTTCATATTTTAACAAAGAAAATGTTATAATTACAATGTATAAAATATTGTCATTAAAAAGCGCCACCTATGACAAAAAGTTGAACTAATTTGTTTTTATTGTGTAATTTATTTTCCCATGTTGTAAATATAACATATACCAAATTACTTCAACATACACTAAGTAGCTTTTCTTTTATAGTCCTTCAAACACTTGCACTTTAATTATAACCACTTGGTAGATAAGTCATTTTTTTTTATATACTCGAATTCCATCTCAACATAATACAGAAAATGTACATTCACTTCTTTCTGGTTTTAGAAGCGAAATCGGCATGAATAATTCATAATTTAAGTAAATTTCTGACTACTTTACTGCTGCGGGTGGCAAACACTCGAGTGTGGAAAATATAGGAATTAAGACTGATTTGAATGAATTACGCTTTTGCTGGAGTAATCAGATAAAAATATCTGACTGGGCAACTCTCTAGATCCGCTGGATTAAAGAGCGACTGGAGGTAGGCCATTAGAAAATGTTATAACTTAATTGCCATATGAGTAAATTCGTAAAAAATACACATTTTATGAATCATCAAATAGTAAGAACATATCAGTCTTTTGCTAATAAAATTATATATAAGTCCTTTCACTCTAGACAGAATTTATTTGGGTAATGTAGTCGAATAAATTGACATAAGTTTGTTTCGGTCTTTGTATCTACATAGAGGAGTTGAATATGAAAGCATTAGAATTTTATATCTGAGAGGAAAAAAAAGTCGTAGAATTGTACTTAGTAAATATTTTTTTTAGCTCTTCCGTATTGAAATAAAAAAAATGCAATTTATTTAAGTATAAAAAAAAAATGGAAAATGTGAACTCTTTAATCATTATTTATTAAATATGATGGGTTTTATTTTTAAGAGAGGAATTTAAAATGAGCAATTTCTATTCTTTAAGAACTTCGAGACTTAATAAACAGTGCTCATTCTAATTGTCTCAACGAACTGAATGGTATATTGTACGGATAATACAGGAAAATAGTAAGAGTAATAGACTCGTAACGTTCTCGCATTCTCTCTGATAAATGTGTTAGCCTAACAAGACAAAAATGTGCCATACATTATGTTAAGATCTTACACTCTTTTACATGTTTTCTAATGTTAAAAGTTCAATTAAATAATCATTTCTCGAAAGGCAATAAAAGTCATTAAAGTACTTAATGGCAGCAAAATATTAATTTAAGATTTGAATGGAGAAAAAATAAATATTAAGTGGCATTAAAAACTGCTTTTGAAATTGTAATGATAATGCAATAAAATTTTACAACATTAAAAGCCCCCAAAACATTAAAAGGCCGCCAAACACTTTAAACTGTCCTTTTAAACACTTTAAATTCGAAGCGCTTATTATGCCGGATTTATTGAGATAGGTTACAGTGCCCCTAGCGGTAAAATAAGGAAATTAAAAAGATAACAAAAATAAAAAATAAAGGAGATTGTTTGAGAAAGTTCAATTGAAAAAAATTACGCTACACCTTCATAAATGGGGAAAAATTCGTCTTAAATTTCTAAGTGTATTTACCAGTATTATCAAATACTGTTTTTCAAAGTTAAGCAACGGTAGTGTGAAATTTAAACAACAAAGAAGTAAACAACAACAAAAGAGGAAATTCAGGGATGGGGAGGGACGCACTAAGGATGAAGGGGATCTGAGGATACATTCCTATCATTTCCAATAATCAAGGCAACAGTTCATTAAATGTGAATGGCTCATATTATTGGGAAATAATTCTGGCTGCGTAAGAGAAACGAACTTCTTTCAGCTCACATTACTAACTGGTGAAGTAAGAAATTATACGCAAGTAGAAAGTGATACTCGCAGATATTCTACAATCTATTTATATAGTATTTTGATGGATAGTAGCAAATTGAATCTGAAAGTATTAAGTGCCAAGAGGTTCACATTACTCAGTTTCAGTTTTCACAAACAACAAATAAAATTTTAAAAATGTACACGAATTTAAATAAAGATGGTAATATAATTTTTGCCATTATGTGTGAAGTGAAAATATAACTATATAAATAAAAGGAATCACTAATTGCAGACATGGAAAAAACATTTCCAAACATATTTGTTTATTCTTGTAAGAAACTGATTTGGGAGGATAGATACCCCGTTTTGCTTCAAAATAAACATATGTGATCAATTCTATTCATATGGACAAGAATCATATTTCGTTAAAATGACAACAAGCTCCCTTTCCATATCCCTTTGTAAAAACTGGCAGAAGGAACTAAGGGTCTCTGTGAGCATGTTAAATCAATTGCCACTGTTAAATGTTGTTACAGAGAATAAGAGCAATCCAAAGAACTTGATAGCAGATAACGACATTGTATTCCCTAGGAAAACGCGCGCGCGCGCGCACACACACACACACACACACACACACACACACACACACACACACACAAAGCAAAACGCAGCAAAAACTTACACCAAAATGGAATATACGCAAGCAGGAAATCGTTATCAAACTATCGTATCAGGATACAGCGTTCAGAGAGAACTCGCTGAAGATCAACAGTTCAGAGAGAGGATACCCTCGACTGACTCAGGTAAACTCTTTTCAGATTTTAAGTGATAAGACATCGAATGTTCAAGAAGAAACTACGGATCTCGAATCCTAATAGAGATATCGCCAAAATTCTTAAATTTTTCAGAAGCTGATAGTTGTTGCCAAAAATTACCAAATGGTTGTCAAGTTTTTCGCCAAGCCCGAGGATTATTGGTCTGGAGCTCACTCAGTATCCATTAAAATATTTGTAAATTTTTTTTCTTTTTTAAATTGCGTAGGGAAACAATATCATATATGTATGAAAATATTAATTTTTTTGGCAAATACTTTATACCTTTCATATTATTGCAAGATATTTATTATTTTCAAAATTAACCCTTTATTATAATCTAGAGCATGATAAAATGAACGCTTTCTATGCACTACTACAAAGCTGTTAGTCAAAGTTCATTTATTGATTCAGGGGAACATTCAAAATAAAAATGGCAAGGATGTCGAAAAGTCGATTATCTTTGAGGAACGCAATTCTGAATAAACAAAAACAACACTTTATTTCTCTACATAAAAGTACAGGTAGAAAACGTTAAGGAAACCTGCCTGATACTTCCAATCAGTGATTATATCTTTAAACCGAACGGAAAGATTTCAGAATTGTAGGAACCGAATAAGACATCCGAATTACAAAAAAGATATTATGTTGCTAGTGACGGTTCCAGCAAAGTTTATCTTTTGTTGGCATACAACTTACGTTAGTTGTACTTTATATAAGAAAAATGAACGGAAGAGCTAAGAAAGGACTTTTGCCATTTCTCAGTATCATGACAGATTTTGACAATACAAGACTACTGTATATTAAAAAGAACTGACCTAGCATTAATGGCCTAGCTACATTTTCATACCGACTTAATGATACCAGAAGAAACTTTTACCTCCTACAACGAAGGAATAACAGTCGAAAATTCTTATCCATATATTTGAAAATGAATGGCATTACAAGATTTTGATTTACATCTCGAATGATGTAAAAAATATTAGGTACTTTTCGGTTAGCGAACGCATTTGAGCCAAAAAAAGTCGCTAAAACTTGCGTCAACTTGCATACAAAGCTAAAGTTACAAACTTTTTTTTTGCGACTTTTTCTTTGGCCCAATTTTAAATTATTTGGCGACTTTTTCGCTTGAACCAGGCTAACCGAAAAGTAACGAATTTTGAATCAACGTTGGTTTGCATGAGATATACTCCGCAACCATTGAATAGTCTTACTTTTAATTTTAAAAACTAAAGAGTCCCTTTATAATATTTTTTAAATCTTTAATAAATCCCATTTTTAATTTTAAATGAATTTTTCAGTTCTATTTGGATCATTTTATTTTCATAAAATAATACATTTACTGGAAAAAGAAAACAAGCCAAAGGCACAATTATTTTTTAAAAAATATGTTTATCTTTTTAAAAATAAAAAGTGCATACGAAATTTATTAGAAAATAATTTGAAATTTTAAAAAAAGTTAATAAATAAATTTAAAAAATAAATTAAAAATAAAAATAAAATTAAAAAATAAATTTTGCTTCATCATGAAGGATAGAAAATATTTTTTGTGTCCCTTGTAAAGTTTGTTTCCTTTATGCAGTTAGCAAATCATACTCATATTAACATTTCTTCAACATTTTTTTTGTACCCAAAATCACATCTTATTTAAAATACTTCTGGAATTTCGCCAAAAACTTCTTTTTCCTACGTTTACCCAACCTACTGCAAACTATGGAAAAAAAAAATACTGTTCCAGAAGGATGATCGACGAAAATCTCTCCGAAGCTTTCGAGTAAAGGGAAACCCGAAGTTCTCATCTTTTAACAAGATTTACTCTGCGGGAATAAGGCTTTTATGGATCCGTTCTCGCAAGAAGTCTCGTTGAATCTTTTATTTCCTCAGAATAACATCCGTTTTTATTCTCTTATCCGAACTTACTTCTCCTCGCCACTTGAACTCGAAGAAAAAAGTGGCCAAAATTTATCTAAGAGGTGAACGATGGCAACAATTTTTGTATCAAGAGAGTTCAAGAAATGGAAAAAAAAAAAAAAAATTGAAAAGAATTCCGATCTAAGTTATTTTGGAAATATGTTCCTTAGAATATATAAAAAAATGATAGTTTTTTTAAATAAATTTTAAAAAAAATTCAAAGGAAGAATTTAATCCTTTAGTGCATTATGTAACCATTTGGCTACATGTATTTATTTCAATTTATAAATTTAACTCTATTGTTACAAAATGTAATAATAAATGTTTAGAAATCCTTTTTAAATTAAATTTTGATAAAAAAATTTGCAGAAAAGACCGATATATTATAATAGCGGTACTAGAATTAGATTTAAATTGTAAACTTGGCAAAATACTAGGACAGTTGTGGCATAAATAGTTCTACCATTAAAAATTCAATCAAGATAATTTTTTTTTGCTTCGTAAAAAATATATTGGTAAAAAGGGACTTTTATTTTAATTGCAGTTTTGTTATGGGATTTATGTCACTGGGATATTGTTTAATTTATAATGTAACCATTTGGCACATTTTTAATTTTTTAAAAATTTTTTCCTAAAAATATTTTAACATTTAAAAATAATTTTCTTGAATTATAATGCAGTTATTCAAAACACATATATTTGTTTGTTAAAAAAATAAAAAATCATGCATTGTAGGGTAAACAGTCTTCCTAGGTTCTTCTCTAAAATATTTACAAATTAAAAATAATTAGATTTTAAAAGCTTAATTATTTTAAATCAAATTTTTATCAAAAAATTAAAAATTATCTATGAAGAATATGTTTTATTATTTTAAGTTAATATTTCATCTTTAGACAAATATTTCAATTTCAACTTACTTATTAGAATACGATAAGATGGATTTTTAGAATATTCTCTGAAAATGTGTAAATAGAGGACACAAGTAAGTATTTATTCTTTTTTAAGTCGTTTAAAGATATCATCTACAATCTACTTCAAATGTTTACGTGGTTACTTACTTTTAACTTATTTAAGTAGCTATTAAGCCTAATCTGTATGTTTTTCAAGCTATAATGTGATAAGAGAACAAAATTATCTATAGGCATATTAAATGTTAAGCAGATCATTTCTGCTTAGAGATAGTAAAATACTAATAGTTCAGCTTTTGGCACCTGTACTTACCTTTGCGCATATAAAAAAAATTTCATTGCTAAGACCTCAGCTGTTATGAGAAAAAAGAAAATGAATAAAAACCTATAGTATCTTGGAGATAAAATGTAACTAGGTATCACAATATTATTATGAAGGAAAAAAAAAAGAGCCCCTAAAATAATCTTAAAAAATGTGATTTTTATCATTTTTCTTTGTAAGCACTCATATTTTTTAGTTATTTTTATGTATTTTCTTATGGAATAAGTTTTTAAAATATAAATTTAGAGAATAATTGAAAATTGTCATGAATATAAAATTGTCTGTAAACAGTTTCTCTGCATTAAAATGTTGTTGAGATATTTTTTTCCAAGAAGAAATTACCGTTAAATTTTGGAGTAATTTTTGTTAATAGGCTTTTGGAAACGATATATAAAATGTTGAGATTTTTAAGCATAGCTGGCAGATGTTTTTTTAAGCATTATTGTAATTACAAAATGTTCTGAAGATCATTAAAAAGTTTCTTTTTATTATTAATATTTTTTATTTAGATTTGTCATTTAATGAAAAATGTGATGCTTAAATAATTCTAAATATTATTTCAGTGTATTGAAAAATAGCTGATACAGCAGAATTTAGACCAGAGCAGAAATATCAATTTTTGCGTAATAAAATTTTAAAAATATATTTGCTCTTGAAATAAAATTAAAAAAAAATATTCTTGGGGCGTTTTCTACGAACTTAAAATGAACAAAAACACATATTATATTATGTAGCGGTAATACGATCCTTAAAAGAGTTCTATGTAATATCAACTTCTTCTATGTATTATCAACTTTGAATAAAGACTCCAGTTCTTTTATTAATAAACCTGCTTATATAAAATCATAACATATAAAATTCGCAAGTATTAGACAATAACATTTAATGCATTAATAATTTCTTAACAGAATAATAAAATTAAGTTTAAAATATAAATATTTTGTGATAAATTGCAGAACAAAGCTTAAAACAAACAGCAAAATACCAATTAAGCTTATCGTCGGTAAACAAGAATTTCAATTTAATGTTGACAAGGTCCCCATATCGCTTTAGAAAAAAACTTTTTTACTGAAATTCAGAAATTTCTATTTTTTTTTATAGCTGCTGTACTATCTATATAATAATTTCAGTAAAGTGTGTAAGATATTTTTGATGTTTACGTTGATGAAGTTTGATTTACTTAATATTTTTTCAGAAATTAACGAAGCCTTAAAAATTCTATCAAATTTATCTCATATAGTATCAATATCTGGAAGACTGAGTTTAGCTCGGCAGATTTTTTTTTAAATCGTGATTTTTTTGTTTTTGTTGTTTTTTTGGAGAAAATATTCAGATATTTTATCACTTACCGATTGCATACGGATATTTTTCAATCTTACCTACATACGATCTGGACATTTAAATTTAAAAAAAAATCGTGAATGCACTTAGTTTAACATGTTATTCGAAACAATCTGCTATATTACAGTATCTATATATTGTGCTATATTGTTTAGTGAGATTGTAAGACGTGCAACTCATGTTCATGTATCGTTTTATGTTCTATGTCAGTAATGTTTTGTCCTTTGTCCTTTAATCTTAATAAATATATTTCACATATTAATGTTGGTCGTTGCCTTTTCCCACATATATACTCAAGAATTGCATGTTTAAAGTTATAAGATTTAATGGACTTTAAATATGAATATTCTCCCATCTAGGAAGGATTTTTCGTTTCTATAAAAAAAATTGAAAAAGCTATTTATTTATTTTATATTCGTGACTTGCGAGTGAGTCCAAATACACCTGTTACAATGATTATATTTAGTTACCTGCAGAACTATAATAACATTTTAAAGAGCATCAATCAATGAGAAATGATTTCTAAATTGCATGAAGCATAAGAATTGCTATTGTTAAAATGCAAAAAATGTCCTTAATTATTAAAATTATTAATAAAATTTCTTTGTTTGATTATGGTATAAAGTGAGAATATCTCCAACAATTTTGTTCGTCTTTAAATACATATTTCCAAAAAATTTTATTTAAATATTTGTTTACAAAACTGTGAAACGAGAATATTTCGCGAATATTCAATAAAAATAGTTTGACAATTTCAATGTAAAATTAACATGCTTTTGATAGGAACAACTTTCATGACAAACTTTGGCGATCAAAATCACAAATTGCGTTGAATAATGAATTAAATTCCTCATGACTCGAAAATTAATTTCAAATAAGAATGCGAAGAACTTAAGTTCGTGGCGTAAAGTTATTTATCTGACATTTCAAGGCGGAGAATGCTTATTTCGTAATTGTAAGCCTTAAATTAAGGAAAAATTTTACAAACAATTCTGCTAAGATTTTAATAAACATAAGAATACACTTGATTTTTATCAGGTGTTTGAATCTGTCGATTTATTTTTATACACATTTATTTAATTTGATTTGTTATGGTGTTTGTGAAAATGGGATTTTAAAATCAATTTTACACGCACTTTCTAATGGAATAGAATTTTGAGATTTTGTACTTTGGTGAATTCTTGATAAGAATATACTTTTGTAATATTTTATGGTTTTTAAATTTTGGAACATAAATATTAATTAATAGGTGAATTTTAATATTTTTTTTAGATTATCATGGCAAAACTTAGTAGCAAATATCAGAAAAAATTGACTGCTATAACATTTGCAGTCATGAATTACTGATTAAAGACAAAAACGCAATTAAAATAAAAATAAAAAATCTTGTAGAGGGACGAGACTCTTTATTATGTGTTATGCCATGGATGAAAGAATGAGTTCAGTTTCAGGAACTACTTTTTATTAGCGGGTTAAGTTCCACGGCACAAACATTTAACACAAGCATATTGAAGAACAAGGCATAGAACAAATACACACGGCAAGCAAGGACAACACAAGAGACAAGAAATGAGGAATCATGGGAAAACATGGCTCTTGATAGGTGGCTCTAGCAGCGCCACCTTTGAAGAAAGGAGAAGGCAGTAATTGTAACCGCTACAATCTGCTTTTTAGTGCACTTTGAAAAATGCGTTTTAATCCCTCTTTTGTTTTTGTTAAATCTATATATACTTAAGTATTTATATATTATTTAAGAAGTTATATATAGAATATTCTTGGAGAATATTTATATCAAGAATATTTTCATAGGGTTCTTGAATTTTTCAATAATTTTCGATAATAAATTTAATAAAAACAATTTTTAAGATTGCTATTTATTAGTACACTAAAATGCTGCCTTTTTAAAGAATTGACTAATCTTCTTTTATTTAGTCTTTAATTCATAATAATGACTTGCTTTCAAGACGTTT
>JAPMOR010112798.1:60919-167969 GCA_026543865.1 Argiope aurantia | reverse complement strand
TATATTAATTGCCTTTAGCGATCAGCTGATTTACTTGAATATTAGTTGTGTTTAAACTAAATTTCTCATGTGTAACTTGATAGCCATGATTCCCTCAACGAAGTATTTTCCAGCATCAAATTGTAATGACATTAAAATTGTATTAATTTAACAGTTTTACACATATTATATTTATTGTGTACAAAAACCTTACAAATGGAGTCGAATCCAATGGCTTCACAATGTTATTAAGAATTGATGTGAGAACATTATTTCAAATTAAATATTGGCTTTTCCGGAAGTAGAAATTCACTTTCTGATTACTCCAAGATTACTTTGTTATTATTGCTTACACATTTACTTTATTATTATTGCTTACACATTTACTTTATTATTATTGCTTACACAATTACTTTATTTGTAATTGTGTAGGTAATAATTAAATCTTTCTCTCCTATATTTCAACAATGTAAGAAATTCAAGCCATTGAATATTTGATGAAACAAGGAAAATTGTTTGAAATTCATTGCAGCAATAAAATCTATTTTTAAAAATTATTCAACACATATTCTTAAGAAATTTTCATAATCGAACAGAAAAATATAATACAACAATTAAATTGATATAATTAAAAACAATTTTTTAAACTTTTAAAATTATGTAAGTAATCATATCTATGTAGTACCGTTTTCTGAAGCTATAGTGAAAACCCGCCAATACTGGATTAATTTTTAATTAATTAAAAAAAACACCCCGAGGTGTATATTTCCACTCTCTGAAATATGTCTGTGGTGAATTTGGTAGCTTTATGTGGAACGATTTATATTGTAGAGAGCCCCCAAAGGCATACAAACACAAACATTTACCTTCATTATTAGTAGAGGTCTATAAGATGATAATTAGGAAATATTAAATCATTTACTGAAAACTGTGCTTTACTCCAATGATTTAAAATGATTTCAACATAATAGCTTAAATAATTCCATCTATTTTCCTTTCATGCTGACGATCACTTTTCTTAGAAAATTATCATCGATACCGTCAAATGACTTACATTACATATTTAACGCCACAAAAGAATCCACGATGAAAAATCATTCTTCCGAACTTCACTCCAATCAAATTATCCTCTTTTACAAAGTGGGTAATTTGGAGCCCTCCTGATTTTCAGTAAACAACTCTTTCAAACTGAACATAGAGTAAATTAAATGAATATCAAGATGAGCAGAAAATGTCAATTTCCGGCTGCATAAATTATGATCGGGCATTCAGAAATTCGGGATGATGCATGCTGTTCGCAGCTTAATTATACAACTGGTTAATTAATGATGCAGAAACCTCTTGTGATGATGAAAATTTCTAGTTTAGAGACGGCGGGTTAAAGTTTGCTGTTAACATTGTGCAGGGAAATGCTTGACATAGGAAGTTTGAATCATAAATGGGAACTGTTTATTTTAAGAGTCACAGACTTCTGCTCTTTTTCTGCTTACATCTGCTGTAGAAATTCGGCGTTTATGACAGGTGTGAATATGAATATTTATTCAGTAGTTTTGAAGTAGTTTTATTCGTGTTTTCTTTCACTAAAGTGTGCTTGTTTTAGAATTATTCTAACATTATTTATTTAAGTTATTATTGTTTATTTATTTTCTGAAGTTAATGCTTTAAATGTCACATGCTTATCAAATATATTCGAATATGATTATTTTTAATTATTTGGTCTTGTATAATAATCGGTTATGCAAATTTTAAATTAAAAAATTAGCTGGAATTTTAAAAATTGTTCTGAAAGAAAAATGCTTCATAAAATATTCTAGTTTTTCTGAACTAAAAAACTGCTTCAAAAATACATTGGCATGCTTTGTTGCTTTAATGCATTGCTTTTGAAAACAACAATAAATGGAGGAATGTTGAACGCTGCTTCTTGATTTAAGCATGATTGATTAATATAACCGCTAAAGCTCGAAAGCTGTTAATATGCAGATTAATTTATTTGCTCCATTAAGATGCGGAATCAAGAGTTTACGGCATTTTAATTAGGTAATATGCACACTGGCGGATTCCGTATCGTTAAAGTTCAAAAGTTTGTTTCTATCATTTCCTTTTCCTACTCCTTCCCGTACAGGGATTCAAAAAATGTGACTGCAGATCTAAATGTACCACAAACAGGTGCGCTTGTTGTAAAAACCAATTGCTATGCGATTCAAAGTGTCCCATATCTTTAGATTGCACTAATAAGTAAGCATAATTTTATCACATGTTTCGCAAATTCATTTTCTTAATTGCAATTATATGTTAAACTGTTTGATTCTCTGTATTATAGATTTTCAATTCATTGATGACTAATTCTATCAACATGAATCTTTGTTGTTGTTTACTCGATTGTATTAACGTAATTCCTCAGATGTCGCAAAATAAATAATATTATGTCAATTTCCTTAATTGCAAGAATATTTTTAACCGTTTGATTCTTTGTATTCAAGTTTTTTAATTGATTCAGGATTGGTTATATCAACCAATGTGTTCATTGTTCGATTGTCTTAATTTGATTCTTTAGATATAAAAAAAACCATTTAAGTGTACAAAAACGTTGCTGTTGTTGAAACAAAGAGTTTATTTTCCCTTTAATGAGTGTCTAGAAGGTAATGTGCAGATTAACGAGTGTCTAATAAGTAATGTGCAGATTACCTAGTTAATTTGAGAAATGAAACAATTTTCCGCACTTTAACGGATTATCCAAGTTAATGAGCAGATTAGCTAGCTAATCTGCAGATTAACAGATTTCCGAACTTTAGCAGTACCATATAAACTATATTTTACTTTAATTATTATTTTATATACCTTTGGTTTTCCTGCAGAATCCAAAAATTACCCTGAAGAACAATATAGATTTTTCTAACTCATAATATTCATTTTTTTCTTTATTTTCCCAGAAGATTGAGATTACTGAACTCCATCTAGTACTTCGGTATATCCAATATGTGACTTTATACGACAAAATTATATGTAAACGAATCGTCAAGAATAATGGAATTAGTGTCTTCCATTTCGTAAAATGGCCATCTTCTGATATTTGAGAGTGATTGTAGCGCGGCAAGTAGCGAATCTAAGATAAAAAATTTTACAACGGCAGACATGCTGGAAAGAAAAAAAAAGAAAAAAAAATGGAACTTCTAATCCCAAACTTAATTTAATCATTTATTGTACCAAACAATAATTTATTGTATCAGACAAATATGTTATAAATATTTGATTCGCTTGGAAAAGATCAACTTCCTTTAAATCAAAGTTCATTTTGTTTATATCAAAATATAAAAGCAGAATAGAACTAAATATAACTTTAAGACAATGGATTAAAATAAATTTTAAAAATTAGAATAAATATATATTTTTTCCTTCAAAAATAAATAAAAACATACTTTCAGAGTCACGTGAATATTTATTTTTGACAAATGAATCTTGACGTATTTTTTACTTTAAATAACCAGCAAAGGAATCATTAGTTCTTGTAGTTTTTCTAATAGTAATGATGAGTTTTTATATAAATAAAGTGATTTTACTCTATTATAAATAGACAAAACTATGGAAAGTTGCATTACATTAATATGTTCCAAGAAGATAACTATTCGTTAAAAATTTTTCAGATGCCTTATAATAGATATCATCAATTATTAGCAATTTCGAGGGAAGAAAAATTAAACAAAGTCGTAAGAGAAGCCTAATTTGGTAACCTAATCTGAATAAGAAAAGCAAAGCCTAATCAAGACAATAGCAAATAAAGTTAAGCGCTCCGCTCCCAAGTGGCAACAACATCTCCAGCATTTATACTTTATTCCACCTTTAGTTTCTTTCTTGTAAGCCCGTTAGCTTAATCGCAATGGTACTAGAATTAGTTTTTAAGCGAATTTGTATCTGTAGATTAAGAAAAATTTAACGATTATTTTATAAATAATTAATTTTATCAAATTTTTCTATTAATAATTATAATATAACAAAGGATTTGTTTGGTGTATTTTCATTTCTATTTCAAAAGTTATTTGTCTATTTTAAGCTAACTAATATGCAAACAACATTTTTATAGATAATCAACATTAAAATTTCGAAAAAAAATAATTTTGTGTTTTTTATTTAATAAATATAACTATGGATTTAGGTTTTATGATAATCACCTAAATAATTAGTTTACCTATAGAACGAGAAATATAATCCAGAAATAAAAAAAAAGAAGTTATTCTTTAGATTTCGCAGTGAGAAATAGAACAGAAGAATAAAATTCAATAAATTATAAAAAGAACCACTTTCTTTTCGGAACGTAAATGTAAAGCGAAATTTTTGGATAAAAAGAGTAGCCAATAAATAAAGATATTCTTCACAAGGAAAAAAAACACATATTTTAAAAGTCTGATGAAACAACAAAGTAGGTTTGATTTTCATTTAGACAATGGAAAGTTTTGTTGAAAATTATACTAAAAAAGTTATTAAAATTGGAGAAAAGTATTGCTCGACAGTAGAATTTATATCACTTAAAAGATTATTTTTTAAATTTAAAGATGGAGTAAAATTAATTCTTGTATGATCATTTTTTTGGAAGTTATATTTAAAAGAATACTAATTTGTAATTATAAAAAATGGTGATTAAAATATCGTAAAAATTAATCAAACCCTTTATTCAAATTTTATGCATCTAGGTTACGCCTACGAGTCCAGTAGAGGACCAATAGTTGTTACCTTTTCTATTAAATACTGAGTTTTAGCATATTATTGAAGAAAACTATTTTTTGCTGGTATTAATAAAATCAAAAATAAACGTCGGAATGAAAGGACAGTTTGCCAATTTCTGGCTGAATTTGTCGAAAAAAAAACTCTTGTGCAAGACCTCTTAAAATGTTCTCCATATTCTTGTCTATTATTCCAAGCGAAAAGAACGACAATCTGATTCTGTCAAAAAAAAAAAAATGTTTCAGAATTGGAAAAAAAATAAAACATATAATTAAATAAAAATGAGAAAATTTTAAATATGAATAGTTATTTGATAAATTTAGTGAACGGTTTTAAGCCAAGATATTTTTTTAGTTCTTATTTATCATAATTTTTGCACCATCTGAACAATAAATATTTGTGAGAATATCTACGATCTCAATGATTTCGCAAGAGGCAAAAATGCGACCGCCACTCACAGTCAATGAAAGAATAGCATTAATAAAAACAAAAAACAAATTATTACCATATTAATCAAATAAAATCTCCAAAAAAGAGTGGCATCATTAAAACAGTAATTGCGGGATGGAAACAACATGGGATATTACACAAAAGACCACTGGATGAAAATTTTGTTTATAAAGTTAAAACAATAAGTTTGCAGGAAGATTTTGTTATCAATCTAATCTGCCCCAGCCGTGAAAATTTTGGAAAACATCGACGTGACTTTTCAATAAACCAGCAACAGCTCTTGTAGTCATATAGGATTCAGAATGCAACATATAAGAAAATAAGAACATCTTCAGACCAAAAATCTGAAAAAATATAAACATGAATAAAAACCTTGTAAAAAAGTAGACTTCTGTTCATTCCACTCTTCCGTAAACATGCAAAAAAAATCGTACATCTAGTGTGAACTGAACTCCATAAATTGGATCAACCTTATTAAATCACCTTTTACTTATTTATTTGTATTATTTACTTCTATTTATACATTTACTTGATTTTTATTTATTTTTTGAATATTCAATTTATTTTATAATTTAATAATTTAATTCAAAATTATTTTCTTCTATTAAGTTTATTATTTTTCAAAATTCTTATCTTCTGCTGCATATATATTTCTATTTCTTACTTTATTCATTTACTTCCTATACTTCTTATTTTATTTGTAATCATCGCATAACATAATTTATTGCTTTATACCTTTATGCTAAAGAATATATATATATATATATAATGATATTTTAAGCTTTAATTTCAATTTAATTAATTTCCAAGGTTTTGTCTTAATTTAGCCCATAGTAACTTTATTCTAAAATATTCTCTTATTTCTTGATCCAATTCCACTGTCTCTCTGCTTAATTAATTCAAGAAAAGCTATGTAAAATTGCTGAATCGGCTAAAAGTCTAACATTCCCACATTCCAAATGAAGGGACAAATTACCGCTGACGTGACACATTCTTTTTTTAAAGATCAGGTGCTTTTCCTCATTCCTGTGTTGTGCGTGTGCTCATCGCTTCTACATATGCCTGCTTCTTCAAAATGAAATAAAACGACTTCACGAAATCGAAAGTCTTTTCACTGTCTTCAAAACTACATCCTGCTTCACACAAAATAATGCTTATATATATATATATATATATATATATATATATATATATATATATATATATATAATGATATTTAAATTCTAATTTCAATTTGATTAATTTCCAAGATTCTATTTTGATTTAGCCTATAGTAACTTCATTCTAAAAATATTCTCTTATTTGGGAACCAATTCCACTTTCGGTTTAATTAATTTCTCTGTAAAACTAATGCGCCATCAGTACTACGTATCAAATGAAAGTGATACTTTCATTGCCCTTCTCAGAGGTCAACACATGTATTCCATCGGCACATGGCCGGAAATCCTATGTTATATAAGACTAGTGATCATTTGTTTCCCGCTTCTTTCTTACTTCTGCTTTTGTTCTGCTTTGCGTCTGCTTGTAAATAAATTGCTTTCTCGAGATGGATATTAAAGAGAGAATAAAACGAAATTGAAAATACGTCTCTTCTATGTCTTCAAACCTGCACTCTGCTTCAACCAAAATGTCTTCAAACCTGCACTTTATCAAATCATTAAATAGCAGTGTACGATTAGTATATCGATAATAAACAATCGTAACAACATAAAGTGTTCAGAAAGAACTCTCTCTACTATTCGCTTGAGCTTAACTCAGCTGATTATCTACTCAGCACACAATCCAATGCTACTTCAAAATTCTATTTAGTTCAGTTCTGTCCCCCAGCTTTTTAGTTACCATGACAAAGCAAATAATGTTCTAGAACGATCACTATCATTAATGTCCTAATGAAGCTATCGTTAAAATTCCTGTTGATTCTGGAATCGTTTCTTCTACCGTCAAATGCGCCAAAAGTCTGCCGCCAAAGCCGAGCATCACGGATCCGTTATCCATTTAATATTCATTAAAGCTATTTATAAAACTGTCTTTCTACCATTGAAATAACTGCGTTGGGAAGAAATATTTCAAATTCCTATCTAGATTGTGCCTTTATACTGAGGATTGTACATATGTGTTTTATCTTTTTGTGTCTTTATGCTAAAAGATTTATGTTAGGTGGCCAGCGTCATCAATTCGAACGCCTCGGACCAAGTTAGAATTTTAGGATTTGATATATTTTTTTGAGATTTTTAAGAAATTTCATTGGGTCTATCAAATTCAGTAATGTAGCTACTGTTTGGAGCAGTGATATCATATATATATATATATATATATATATATATATATATATATGTATGTATGTAGTGACGAACGCCTGATAACGAGCGCCATCTGCTGGCCAACAGGCGTTGAGGCTTGTTAGACGGAGTGCAGACGAGACGAGATGGATCAGAACGAAAGTCAAGACGCGTGAGACGAGACGGGTCTCTGGACGAAAGACGAGATGGCACATGTGAATTAATCCTGCGACGTATTCGACGAAATCCATTTAATGTTCATTTCTTTTATGTTAATGTAATTGTTCGTCCTAAATGTAATTAAATGTGCGTGATTCTAAATAGTAGTGATTCCTGAGTCCTACATATATATATATATACCCTTAGTGCCTGTATTTAGATGCGCTATGAAAATGTAACATTTGTTTACATAAAAATATGATGAGGGAATGAAAAATATAAAACAAATTATACTCAGGCGCTACTTATTTTTGCTACGCCTTTACTCCCATGCACCAATTAATGAGATACGTCATTCGCAACTTCGCACTGGGGTTTTGTAGTTTACTCTTTATTCTGCGTGGAACTCTGAGCTTTTTTGCTTTTTGATGACGTCAGACTTCTGCGGTTATTGCAGGTTGTTCGGAACCTTGTTCCACATTTGGCGGTTGAAACCACATAATTATTCATTGCAATTCACCATTTTTTAATTTCGTATTTTTATTTATATATTTTATATAATTAAATGCTTTTATATCTTTAATAACATTTAATTATAAAAAAGATACGCCTACTCATTTTAATTAACATGTATAGATTTATAGCGTTTTCATTTTCAAAACACTTTAAAAAATAAGATAATATATTTAGAAATCCTACAGCAGTAATTTAATATTCTAAATTTTAATTTGATAAAATTGAATACTTTTAACTTATGAAATGAAAAAATACACGACTTTTGTAAAAGAACGTAGAAAGAATTCTGCATCGTCTCGAGAGTAAATAAAACCACCAACAATAATAAACTTAATTAAGAATTTAAATCAACCAAAAGTGAAAAGGAATATAAAAAAGATATAATAGGAATTCTACATGCCCCCCCCCCCCTTTCCCTCTTGAAACGCCTCCAAAAGACGTTGTTGCAAATGAAAGGCTGATCAACTTCAGACAAAAGTCAATAAGACACGCCAGGCTTTCAGAAATAAAAAGTGGACAGAAAGTCTATTTCTAGTGCAGCGAAAAAACAAAGGGAAAATTGTTTCTATGAATTTCTCTTTTCTTCCCGGATTTTCTTTCTGTTGCCTCCGATTTCTTTCGTATCAAATTCTCTAAAAGGGAAAAATGTAGGGGAAGAAATTGGCCGGAAAGGAAGAGGATGGTGTTTATTTTCCTGTTCGGGAGATAAAGGCGAAAAAGGTTTGATTGTTTTTCCTAATACATGTTTACGCCAAATACATAGATATAATGCTGCAATAAAATAGCTGCTTAAAGAGGTAAATCGCATTATTTTTTTTTTCTTTGCTGTCTTTTTTTTTTTATTTCGTTTTGAATGTTTTTCGAGCCAAGGAGCATAGTGCTTTCTCAACATATTTTAAATCCAGATGTTTTATTTTAAAAAGTATTTCTGTCTTTAGAGTAGGGGCGGGGGCGTATGTTTCGATCGTTTCGGGGGAATAACGATCGTTTCTCAAAAACAAAACAAAAAAAAATACTGAATCAATTTTTTTCTTCCTTTCTAGTGCAAAAAAAAAAAACATTTATAAAGTTTCCGTTAATTGGTAATTTCTTAAAAAAAAACCAATTCTTTTTTTTAACAGAAGTGTGTTAATAATACTTAAAGGGATATTTTATTCTGTGTTTTTTATTAAGAAAGTGCCAGCAAATTAAAAGACTCGATATCAAATATAATAATTTTTACACATACCAAAAGAAAGTATTGCCAAAAAAATCCGAACTCGAGATTTTGATGAATTTCCATATTGTGAACACATTTTTGGAATTTTGTCTGTCTGTCTCAGAACATGATAACAAAAATGCTGTGAGCTAGACGATTGAATTGTGATATATGTGCTCCACTTTAAATTTGTATATTTTTATTAAAAGTTTGACGAAATTTATTCAGAAGATGTTTGATTCTATGTTAACACTATAATTTTACAAAACGAAGAGAGCTAGATGGATAAAATTTGGTACACAAATTTAATATTTAAAGTGTAGATAGATACCTAATAAATATCGAATCAAATCCGTGAAGGATTTATCCATCTGTTTGTCTCTATTTTCACAAGCGTAAAAGATGTATAACTCAAAAACAAAATCTTAAGAATATGAAATTCGATATGTGATTTTGCGACTACAGTTGCATTTCGGTGTGTCAAAATTTGTTTTTTGATCCTTTGGGGAAAAGGCATTCGCCGCGTCCTTACATTCAATCATCAAAGATTGTATGCTAATAGGCTCTTTAATAACTACTGTGACACTCTCCGTTTTCTTCATATGGTAATTGGCTTCCGGCCAGGTGTAACGCCACCCGTTTCGCCATACATTGTTAAGTGCCGCCAGATAGGGATCCTATTCACCAGTAGAGTCATTGTGTCTGGTCGTTTGTTGCATCCAGTTAAAGGACCACAGGTGTATTTCATTGTTTCAAAGGGACCCATCATATCTTCAAGGGAGAAGAACAAAACATCCAGATGTTAAACTTTTTTCCCATTATGAAGGCTCCACAAATTTCTAGAAACGATCAATAATTAACAACCATTGTCATTAAGTGTTGGAGTCAGGAGAACTTTAGCCGGTGTTAACTGTGAATTGATTATAATTAACACGTGTTCGGAAAGGGCCAGCTACAAAGATGGATCATTAACAAACATTTCTACGCTTGACTGGAGACTATTGAGGAAGCATTGCTGAGCAGCAATTCGGTGATAAAGAACTCAAGTTCACCAATGACAAAGTCAGAGGCGGAGATTTGATGGAAATAAAATGCAGGTTTTTGTTTGGAAAAAAAAGAGAGAGAAGAGGAGAGAAGTGAAAGGCGTGGAAGGAGAAGTTCGGAGAGACTTCGATGTATTCGAAGAAGGCAAAGATTTTGAATATCAAAAGTGGTAAATATTTATAAATTTATGGTCAGTTTCGAAATATGAGTCACTATTATGTACAAAATAATTTTGTAAACTATTCATTTGATTTCTGCATTATTAATTTTTGTAAGTACATTTCTGAATGTCCTTATTTAAAAAATACCCTGACAATGTTGTAACGGCTAAAAATATTAACATTCGTTGACGAAATACAGAGATTTTTTTATTTGGATAAATGACGTTAAAGCAACACCCTGCTGTTTTCATATTTCATCATACTGAATACTACAGATACTTACATTCCTGTACGTAAATCAAAATGGCAAAATTTTTACTTTCAAAATAATATGCGCCTTCATTCAGTTTATGCTTGTTCCTTTCAAAGACTGATTGTCAACGAATTATAAATTGCCGTATTAAAATTTACCAAATATGTAATTAATCAATTCAGCACTAATTTCCCGAGTTTTTGTTTTCCCCTTCTTTTCGCAACTTTATTCCTCTTTGTTTTATGTTTTCTATATCAAGTTCAATGTAGGAAGGAGTACTAAATTCCCTACAAATAAAGCGAAATAGAGATATCATATTCACACTTTGCGTGCAGTTTCAAATCAAATGGAAGGATTTTAAAGGCCTTTAAAAATTCTAATTAATAATCAGTTTTAAATAATTTTTTTTATTTATATATACCCTTATATATAACTGTAATGATATTTTAAAAACTTAATTTAATCCAAGTTAATTTTCAAAGCTTTATCTTAATTTAGCCCATAGTAAAATATTCTCTTATTTGCAGATACAATTCCACTTTCTGTTTAATTAATTCAACTGAAGCTGTGTAAAAATTACTGCGCTATCATTCTACGTATCAAATGAAAGTGATCCCTTTTGTGCCCTTGTCAAAGGTTACCACGTGTATTGAATTTTCGCGTGGCCGGAAATCCCATATTATATAAGACTAGTGATCATTTGTTTCGGCTCTTCTTTTTTCTAACTTCTTCTTTTCAGCCGCGCTGCTCCTTCTTGTAAATAAGTCATGCCTGCTACACGGAAGAGAATAAAACGAAATTAAAAATACAAAGTCTCTTTACTGCTTGTCAAACCGACCTTCTACTTTTCAGAAATAATGTTACACACACACGCACACGCACATGCACACATTATATATATCCTTTTCTCCAACAGAATTTAGATATTAATTCCTGATTAATAGAGTAATCATATTATATTAATAGAATTAATATTTAGACATTCATTCCTACTTTTTAGCCCCAAAGCATATTCCAAATTATTGTTATTGGCATTCAATTGTTAAGAAGGTAATAATTATTCGACATATTTCAATTGTTACGAAACTCTAAATATTTCAATAGTCACCAGTTGTTATTGTTATCACCAACAGCAAAACTATTTAAATGATCAACAAAGTTAAAAATGCAAACAATCTAACAGGACAAATAATGAATCCCTGATCTACTAAAATTCATTCACTGTTTTACATTCGAACGTTGTGAGACTTTTTTCCCCTGAGTAATAATGCTTAGTGAGATTTTCAGGAATTTCAATGAGGCTACGGCCATCCTTCTGTGCCTCGTCTTTACGACGATTTGGGAAATGCTAGAATATTTCCTTTTCCCCAATTTATCATCTCTTGGGTTTGTTAATTCAGATCTTGACACGGATGTACCATCTCATCCGCATGTTCCACGTTGTGCCCTCGTAGGCAGTTTATAGGACCTGCCAGGTTTTGGAGGCTACCTGTTGAATTTTCTTCTTTTAAAATTCAGAAGGCTGATGAAAATGTACTGTACTTTAAACTGGCTTGTACATCTAGATCCTATAGGAATCGCAGTAGTGGAATCCTATGAGGTGTACCAATTTTGTGTGGCCTTGGACTTGCCAGTTGAATATCGACAACGGCAGAATACAGTTTAACATCAAAATTGTCTTCAACTGCCGAATAATGTGTAAAACTGTCTTCTTTGGTTGCCAGATGCTGCATCCAAAACTATCATCGGCGTCTAGATGCGGTTTTAAAGACTGTCATCAATTACATATTGCTCTTTCACAGACTGCCGTCAATTAAAAGATGCTCTGATCAAGAGAGTCGTCAGATGCACCGATGAAGGGAGGGTTGGCGGACGGGGAACGAGAGTAGCACACCTCCACGTGCTGTTGTTCCCTGGGCAACAGGGCAATTCCCTGGAATTGCAACGGCTAAGAGGCTACTCAACAATAAATTTCAATAAAAAATGCTTATTTAATTTTTGGCTAAAAGTGTATAAATTTTTTTGTCTTGAAGATATACATTTACATGTTACAAAAAATTAACGCCCTACATGAAATATTGCAACGCAAATTGTATTTATTTATGGTGTAATGTCTCTTGTATTTTAATTTACTAATTTCTTGCATCGCGTTTGCGTTGAAGAAATGCGACTTGCCTGAGTAGAACATATGTGCAGTTTTAAATATTCAATCCCGAATATTTAAAATATAGATTCTATTATCTTTCCAGCATGAATAAAATTATCTTCGTAATATTATAAACTTCCCAGGTATAGTAAATAAGTATCTTTATTGGTAATTAATAAATTCGATGTTAAACTGATTATTTTCATTATCAAAAATCAAATATCATTTTTGTATCAAATAATACAAGATCACAATTCTTTCTTGTGTTTTATTTAATCCTGTTCTAAAGTCTAAATGCGTTTGTCAAATTTTATCTTTTACTCTCAATTAACTTTACATTATTTTATAATGTGAACGAGATCCAAACCATACAACTGATGGTACTTTAAAGCAATGATTTGAAAAATAAATAGCATTTAATTTCTTTTATATACATATTACAAATTATTTTAAATATCCTGAAATAACTTACAAATCTAAATTTAAAAATTTAGGGGAAAAAATAGATGGCAAAGACGCTGTGGAGATAAAATAATTCCCATATGTTTAAAGAATTTACCATTTCCAGATGCATATATAATGAATTCATTAACCAAGAATTTACAATCGAACTCGTCCCATATATCTGTGCTGTTTGAAATTTAAATCCTGCAACTGCCGATTTGGTGAGAATATCAATAATGGCATAAATTAAAACATGCTTTTGTTTACAGCTGCAACAGTTCAGAAGAATGTAAAAATTGGCATTTCTTTCGTTGTAGTTATAGATTAGAAAGAGCTGATAAACGAAATCTAGAGAATGTTAACTTAATCGCATCAGCATCAATCAAATTTAGAATAGAAATCTCTTTGCAACACACATGACTTTGTGGGCATTCTTGGTTTTTTTTTTTTTTTACTTTTCTTTATTTATTCCCTGTTTTTGTTCATCTATCGCTATCATATTTATTTTCTTATTTTCGTTCTTATAATTTTAATTTTATTTTATTCACTATTTACAATTTTTTGTCACATTTGGTGGAGGCTATGTTGCTTGGCTCCATTTAAAGTGCTTTATTTTATTATCATTATTATTATTATTATTATTTTACTTTTTAATCTTTTATTCGATCATATCAGCAAAATTCTTTGTGGCTATTAAGGAAGGAAAATTCCTTTACTTCTAAGGTTGAAATCTAAAATTATTGTAAATACGTTTATTCTGGTGTAACGCCATATAATCGAAAAATAAAATAAACAGAATTTGTGTGTGTGTCTGTGTTTTGTCGCAAATCCTTTTTGCTTACATCTACCAAATTCGGAACATATATATCTCGGAACGTAGAAATGGGCACATATGAGCATTTATCTAAAAATGTCTGATTATCATTTGAATTAATTAGAAATTAAGCTGAAATTTGGAGTTTTTCTACGATAACTTCCAAAAATATTTATGCACAAAAATGAATTTCATATCGTTTTAAAATATTAAATATTGTCTTTGTTATGATACAGATTAAATAATCGTAGAAATTTTTACTTAATTTTAGCACTTTTTTAAAAATATTTTTTGCCAATTTCGGCTAGATGTTATTACAATGTTGCCCTGAAATTCAAACAGTTTTCACTACTTCACCAACATTTAATCACGTGATTTTCTATAATATTTAAATTCTGTGATTTTCTATAATATTACCTGTCATATTTAAATTAAAATCTTTGAAATGTTTTTGCACTTTAAGTTAGCACCAGAAATGTTGCACTTTTATGCAATAATTTTTTGCACTATCACAATTTCTTGCAATAAGTATTTCAGAAGTTGAAAGATGAAGTAAATACGAAAACATTGGTAAATACTTTGAGATCAATACGTATGCAAACGGAACTGCACCTCATGGAAAAAGAAAATCTCTTATTAGATGGGCGGAATCTAAACTATTGGGCAAAATGTAACCTTACAAGAGACCACAGATTGGCAACACGACTGATATATTGTATGCAAAAAGTCGGTTCTTAATATATGTCATTCTCAAACTGAAAACACATATTTTGGTTTTTATTTCTTGTCATTCGACACGAACAGCTTGTTTACGAATTGCGCTATTTTTTTCTTCATTCTGCCACCATGTGGCTTAGTAAAAATTTTGAGCCTCTATCCCATTTTTTTTATATATGTATTGAAAATATTGTTGCCACCTACCTGAATAGTGTGTCATAATTTGGACACCCATGATATAGACTATGTTATCTATAATACGTGCGAATAATTTGTCTAGACAGTTCTATGAGAATCGTCTTTAGAAAAATATTTTCGATACAGCGACAAATTACTCAACATAAACGAACGAAACATAATGAAAAGAAATATTCAAATCAAATTATCCTCTTTTACAAAGAAGGTAATTTGGAGCTCTTGTGATTTTCAATAAATAGCTATTCAAAACGGAGCATTGAATAAATTAAATGCGCATTAAGATGAGTTTAAAATGCCAATTGCTAACGGAATAATTTATGGCCAAGCATTCAGAAATTCAAGATAATGCATTTCGTAGCGGGCTTAATTTACAAGTTACTTAACATCAGATCCTCTTTCGTGATAATACATATTTCTAATCCAGAGTTTGTTTGGTTAAAGTTTGTACTTAAAATTCTACCAATGTGTGCTCGACAAAGAATTAGGGATAGGATATGTTTGTTTAAAAGGTAAGGAGTATGATGGTGGAAAGCCATTCAAAGCTGCAAAAGAGATTTTATTTTATTTTATTTTTATTGAAGTTAATTCTAGACTACTTATACCAGCCACACATACTTTTATGCCTTTGTTTTGACACTCATATTTTGGTAATAAAAATTTCCACCTCTCAGTTCATTATTATTTCTAATATTTTCTCTTGAAATCTATTGAGTATAATTAATAATTTTATACTGTTTTCAGTTAAAATATTGTGTTTTCCTTGGTCAGAGAGCATCAGTTTATGGTCTAGTAGTCACTTTTGGCGACTAGCGTTTCACAGGAAAATTTATTATATTTCCTTTCAGTTAAATCATTTAGATATAGTTAAATCATTTAGATATAGATTATATCCATGATGCCTGTCAAACTGCCAGATATTAAATCTATGCTATATTGATTGTTTTACACATGTTCCTTTCATGTGTACATGAACCTTTTTATCAATGACCAATCCCATGACATCATAGCGCTATTAAAAACGTAGTTGTCCGATTCATACATCTTCTAACTTTTGTATAACTAATTTTATCTTCTAACTGTAACTTCATTTTTTTATTCATCCTGTAAATTACACTTCCTTCTCTTTTGGCTTTCAATAACGTTAAAAAAATCACTATATATATATTTTAATCATTTGATGAAACAATGTGAATGGTTTGAAAATGGCTTTCAGGGCAACAATGTATTCTATTGTTGGAAAATGGACGAAAAAATGTTTTTATAAAATCGCCAAAATTCAACAAAACTATTAAATTGGTACCATTAAATGACAATTTTTTTTTTTACATTTTTGAATGGTCTAAAATTTATTTTAATACAATAATTTTTTGTAAATTTTCGCAGAAAAACGTCAAACATCAGCTTAGTTTTCAATTAAATAAAATTCTAATTAAAATTTCTAAAACAAGTTACGTCTTGGTGCATATTCCCCCTTTCCAAGTTACTAAATTTCGCAGCTTTAATTTATCGACATTAATTAATTTATTAATACTGATTAATAATATTCAACTGTAGGATTTGAAGGCAGAGCGTCAATACTCAGATACTAAAAGCTCATATTTATTATTCATGAAGATGAAACGTAGATGAAAGGCATTTAATGCTCAAAAAGTTACATATGAGGTACATATCACAATACAAAATTTATTGTTTTATTTTATTGTTTATTACCAGTAATTTTTTTAAAAGACTCTGATAAAATATCTTTCTTTTTTTTCGAAATTGAAATTTTAACTCTCGACTAATAATAAAAGGGAATATGTGTTTTGGGCCTTTGCAAGCTGGACTCTGTAACTATAGCAAGCTGTAACCTATAGTTACCAATTTTGGTACAAATGTACTTTGAAAATTTGTAATGTGAACATCAAAGTAAGCTTTTTAATAAATTAAAAATCGAATGACATATTTTGTTCTTCTATGAGAATTCGTAAGAAATATTATAAATTTTTTTTTCCATTATTTTAAAATTCTTAAAAATTATTTTTAAATGATTGCAATGTTTCGTTGTGTAAATTATTCTTGAATTTTTATAATATTGAAAAATATTTTTCCCCATAATTTTCCACAATGACTTTCATTAGTTTATTGAAATTCAAACGTTTCGATTTTTCATCCTTTCAAATTTTCAACTTTTAATCAAATAATTAACGTGTGATTTTCTCGTGCTGTTGAATTTTAAAGAATAATTTTGTTTATTTTTCACTCAGTTTATATGAAGGAAAAAATAGCGTAAGAGGACGTATAATTAGACGATTGATTATCCGAACAGTTGCATTTTAAATGGCACTGATAAAATAGGATTCGAATCCATTAAGAAACTTCATTTACGCACAAACTACATTTCAAAGTTTGAGAATTCCGATTAAAAACAAATAATTATACTCTAACAATAATAAACAAAGCAATAAAATATAATTTTGAAAAACAACAACAACGCTTTGTTAAATTTATATTGTTATATCCAATAAAAACAATTAAATAATACTAAATATAGTTTTATGAGCATATTAATGCAAGACGAAACAATTGTTGAAGTGAAATTTCAGATATAGTTCGTGAAAAATACTTTGAAATTTTTTAAATTCCAGTTGCTTTTTAGTTGTTTAGTAAAATTTTTAATTAATGATATTCTTGTATTTTACATTTTGAAATTGAAGGGAACTGGTGAAATATTTAATTCATTCTCAATTAAATTATTAGTCGCCAATTCATTTTTTGATATAAGTAATTGAATTGTTCACATTCAATTTGGTTTTTAAAATCGATAATCGTTTTAAAACTGTGTAACGAATTCCATTTTGTTTATTGTAGAAAACCAAGGGAAAAAAATCCTCTATATTGATAATTCTAAATATTATAAATTTTCCATACGGTTAGTTTTCGAATTTATTGCCTTTGTGCATTTTTTGATTAATTAATTTAATTTAAAATTCCTACATATAATTCTTTGTAAAAAATACTGTAAATAAAGAAAACCAGAAGTATTTCACTTACACATTGAATTAAAAGGGATATCAGTACTTGTGAATTAATTACATGCTAGTAAATTAATCGCCAAAAGCAACCGCCAAAAATCGCACATTATTAGATTCTTTAGTATTAATGTTTTCCAAAAGCATGCGGTTAATACAAAACTACCAAAAGTTTTACTTAGCAGAGCTTCAATTTTTATTTTATTGACCATCTTCATTTAAAGAGGAAACTCGTAATTTATTTTGAATTTGATCAACTACAAATGTAAAGCTATTCATGTAAAGCTTCGTTTAAAGAAGACACTTTTGATTTTCCGAATTGTATCAAGTTTAAAAGTAAAGCTATTCACTTCATGAAGAATTTAAATGCATCAAGAGAAAAAAAGTTTACAGAAGAAAAAAAAAAGAAACGAATCAGAGAAATTTAACCAAATTCTACAAAAACATCAAAATACATTACCGTAAATGAAAGGTTCATCTGCTAAGAAAAGTCAATAAGACAAACCGTAGCTTTGGAAAATAAAAGGCGAGACAAAAAGTTTTTTTCCCATTTGGAACAGAAAAACAAAAGAAAAATTATTCCTAAGAATTCTTTCTTTTTATCTCATCCTTTGCTAACCGTTTCCTTGGTATCAGATGGTTGAACAGCGAAAAAAAGAAGAGAAAGTCGTCTGAAAAAGGGAAGAATGGTGTTTATTTTCTCTGTCTGAGATAAAAGCTGAAGAATTTCAATTACTTCAAAAAATTTAAAAGATAAATTGAAATGACATTGGTAATAAAACAACTATTTAAAGAAGTAAATTATGGTAATTTTTTTTCACCTAATGATTTTCGGAAAACAGATCGTCCTTTAAGGAAAAAAAAACTTTTTATATGTGAATATATTGTCTGCATATGTGACAGATGACAGTGACGTTACGTAAATTATTTTCTTAATTAAGAAAAAATGATTTTTATATTAATAATAAATGCACTCAAAACAACTTCCTTTCCTGTCAATGTATTTGTACATTAACTGCATGCCAAAGATTAAGCGCCAAAAATAACGCCAAAGACACCAAGTTATTTAATTCATTATGTTAGCCAATGACATGTAGTTAAGCTGAAAGCTCGGCAGAGGTATGTAGTTAAGCCAAAAGTTTGCCAACGGTATGCGATTAATACGCAAGCACTCCTCCTGATAAAGAATAGTAGAATAATAGAAAGCAACCAAGTTTAGTTGAATATGATTGCTATATTTGTTGTGATTCAAATTACCATGGCTTGAATTCCAGGATTTTTTGTGGCAATACTCGGAAATCATCATAAAAATCGTAGATAATGTAAATAAAAAATATCGTTTTTTATTTATTTATGAGCTTATCTTAGTTTGTGGCAATGTGTGGTTGTGCAAACGGAGTTGTTGAACTCAAAGCTTCTTAACCTCCAGTTTCTTTAACATTTATTGAAAAAATGGGATAACAATCCAATTGTCTTTAATTATAATAGAGATGAATGAGTGTGTTTGTGTTGACGCTGTACAGGCTAGACCGTTTCACCTACAGATACCAAATTTGGCATATTATACTTTGAAATGAATATGTATACTTTGAAGCGAGTACCTCGGACTGGGGTTTTTGAATTTTAATTAATTAAAAATTAAGGTAAATTTTAGAGTTTTTACGTGATAACCAGAAAATACTATCGCATAAAAATGAATTCTACATTATTACAAAATTTTAAAAATGTCCTTTTAATGATGTCCTTTTTCGATTGGTCCAATCAACATTATCATGTGATTTTCTTACATTGGTGAAAGCTAAAAAAAGAAGGATTTTGTTCAATATATGTGTAGTTTACAAGATAGATAAAGAAACTGAAGATACAATACCGTGAAATTTATAAGATAAATTTCTGGAATTTTACTTTTTTTAATACTCCTATGATGTCATGGGATTGATTGCCATTAGAAAGATTCATGTACACATTAAGCGAAGCATATGCAAGACAATTAAAATAATACAAATTTAATGTCATGAACATGAAGTTTTGTTTATACGATCGAAAAAAATTAAGAATAACTAATAATCCTGTTAAACCAGTTGGTCGTCAAAGATGACTAGATCTCCTAATCTGTTGCGTCACGTAACCTTGCAATAATAAAGAGATTTAAAAATCTATGAATATTAAACTATACAGCCTACAATAATTAAACCAGCATCTTTAAAAAAATAAGTATTTATACTTTAAGTGGCACATAAAACATTTTTGTGCTGTAATTATTTCAGAGTTGCAAGATGACTAATTTCCATTGGAAATGTACATGCATGCTATAAAAAGAGCATATAAAAGAAATTAAAATAATATTTTTACTATATGGCAATTTAAAGAGATCATAAACATGAAGTTATTTCCAACGATTTAACTGAAATTAAATATAACAACACCGACGAACCAGCTGGTCGCCATATTCCAATAGATCTCCCTCATTTTATCCTCATCGGCAAGAGAAGGACTCAGTAACGTCATGTGACCTAACACATATGACGAATTAAAAATCAACTATATATCTTATAATATATAAACCAAAGTCTTTGAAAAGACAAGCATTTACACTTTAAGCTGGCATATAAAACACCTTTTTGCAATAATTATTTCAAAAGTTGCAAGATGAAGTAAAGTTAAAGTGGAGCAAAAGTGCTCAAGCTTGACATATATTTTGATTATTTAATTATTATTTCTCAATTAAATGATTAAAAAATTTAAAAATAAAATTTCCTATTGAAAATTTCAAGTTATCACGTGCGCATGAAATCACCATTTTTAAGTCATTGTTTGTCTTAAATTATTAAAGTCATTAAGCAGTTTAAACCAGTTTGAAACAATCACGTGACTATCAATTTATACATGCGTCGATATTTAGAAAAATTTTTTCATCTCAAAATCGGTCAAACTCCAAAACTTTTTTACCATCTAGAAAAATTGAAAATGAAAGTTTTAAAAATCATATTATTATATATACATATACTTTTTGACAACTTTTCTCGCTGTTTCGAGTTGATTTACGTTTTCTTTGTGCTTCTTCACGCGATAACTTCTTATGACCCATGACCTTTATTATCCGGCTACGCGTTTTGTGGTTTCTAAAATCCCAAACCAAAACATCATCATGTTCTCACATGATATTAATTAATTAAAAATAATAAATTGCAGAAATATCACAGTTAGTAAGTAATGAACTCCACAATGGCTTGTGCAAATTTCATGTTTATGATGTATTTTATGTTGTTTCAAAAAGTTTAGTAATATAAAAGTATTTTGCTGAGGAAATTAATAAGGAATAGTTACACACTCTAGTTCTCTCTCTCTCACACACGCAAAAAAGCATTAATTCCGGTGAACAGTTGATCGCCAAAGTGCCTTAAAAACTATAAATGTCAATTAAGGATTAATTGTGGAAATTAATGATCTTTGTACATTTAAACCTAATCTATTGCACCAAACTTTCTAAACCTTTGAACATATAACCCTAATCGATTGAACTTACATAAGGTTTTCTTTTTATTCAGCAATTTTACACTTGATCTTCTAAAATGAAAAGATATTTCGAAATAAGGAAATTCAGTGTTTTAGATAAATGCCTCTTTTTCTTTAAAAGTGCAAATGATGACATTGAAAATATTCTTAATTTAGTAGAAGTAAAACACACAAAATCAAAGAAAAGAAGAAACCAAAAAGGTGAAAGAAGAATGTCGGCTGATAGAAGTTGAGCCATATCTAACAAAAACATTCAAATCGCGGAAATAATTTAAAAGTTCATCTGCTTCAAAGACAAACCATATCTTTTCAAAAAAATCTTTTTGATTAGGATGGAAAAGATAAAAGAAAATTGTTTTCAGAATCTTTTTTCCACTTAAACTTTCTATTATTTATTTCGCGTCAAATTTTCCAATGGAGAAGACGCGGAAAAGGAAGACCTCCAAAAAAAAAAAAAAAAAAAAAAAAAAAAAACGCTTATTTTTTTTAGAGATAAAGTCAAGTTTTAGATAGAGTCTAGGTATCTCGTCACAGAACTTAACGAGATACCTAGGAGTAATATTGATAATGGTGAAGCAGCTTAAATAATTAATCTCTTCAATTTGATGAGTCTTTAAGAATAAAAGTGAATTATTCCGGAGTTCACTGAAAAATAATGGTTTTTTTTCTTTAAATTTTTAATGTTTGTAACTTAATGCTTTGCAAAATATTAATTTTCCGACAGACCTAATGAACATGTAACATAAACTTAACATAAAACTTCATAATTTTCAATGGTTTTTAAGTAAAATTCCAAGTATATGAATGATCCTTCACACTTGCAGTACAAACTTGATGATCAGTTGAAGAATTTGGCGATAAAAAAGAAAGTTCAGGAAAATTCAAGAATTGAATTTACCTTTTACTAAGCACTGAAATCTGGGGATTTTTTTGGTATTCTTTGTGACAACACACTCTTTCGAGAGATTAGGAAATGTGAGGAGCTTACATAAGGCTTAATTCTCGCTTTGGAGTGTTGATCATAGAGCAAGTTTTTTAATGGTTTCCACTGGGCGTTGCTATAATTTTCAATTCAGATATTTGCTACTTGGTTCGATTGTTACTCTGTGTAGTTGCTGCTCTTAGTGTACGTCGAGAATGCCTTTTTAGCATCTGCACTCCGTATTTACTGCCATATTCGTTGTTTAAAGCGTCATCCTTTAAAGTCTATTCAGCTGCATTTATCGTTTTGAACAGGAGGATTTCCTAACAAGGATAGTTTATATTCCAATAATTACGCTAAATGAGAATTTTTGAAGTGCACTCCGAACAAGTGAATTCTTACTGAGTAGAAATTGTCTTTTCACTAAAGGATTTTAAATTCCTAATTAATAAAGGTTGTAACATTAAACACAAATATACCATTTTCAAAATGTTCCCAAATGTTTTTGTAAACAAATCATGATTTTATTTAAAAGAAACTCAGTTAATACACTATTAAGCTTAAGGGGCTTTAAGCATATATTTTCAATTATCTAATAATCACACTTCCTGACACATACGCCAGTGCGATATTTACTGAGAACTTAAACCAAAAAGGATGCATTATCGCAAGACAGAACTTCTTTATTAATTAACTAGACGTGCAATTAAACCTCAGCAACATGCAGCTTTTCGAATTTTTGAATGAAATCATAAACAGTTAAACAGTTGTTTACTAAAGTCATCGAGGTTCCGAATAAGTCACTTTGTGAAAGAGAATAATTTGATTGAAGCTAGGCTCAAAAGAATGATTCGTCATATAGTTTTCCACTTTATTTAGTTCAATTGATGCAAAAGTAAAACAATTTATTATTGTATTGATAATATTTTGTGATGAAAATTATCGCCAAGATGAGAGGAAAATTATTCGTATGAATAATGGATGCATTAGCTTGAAATCATGGCTGACTGTAAAACAGAAATGTAGTGTATGCAATATTTCAAATACTTGGAATGGAGTGTAATTTCATGTGTTTGGCATTATTTAGAATTGTAGCAATATATGTTTTTTTAGAAATTAATCTTTTGCACTAGAATGAATTTTTAGTATGTTTATAATACATGCATCTATTTAATTGTTATAAAATAACGTTTTATGTTTAAGCTTGTTAATAATCTTCAGCTATTGTTAAGTGGAGGTAAGAAATGGACAATAAAATAAGCTTATAATTTTATACATTGGAATATTTGTTAAAATGATTGAATTTCGTCACTCATTATTCATACATACAATTTTTCTACACAGGTTTTAAGATAATTTTCATCACAAAATCATTATCAACTCAGTAACAAACTGACTTGCTTAGCTTAAATTTAACCGAACGAATGAATCACGATGAAAAATCATGCTTTCGAACTTTTGTTCTAACCAAATTATCCTCTTTTACAAAGTGGATCGTTTAAAGCCCCCGCCATTGTTTGAACAAAGCATCCAGTAAATTAAATAAATATCAAGATGCTCGGAATAATGTCAATTTCTGGGGGCATAAATTATGATCGGCCCTCAAAAATTCGGGATGATGCATGCTGCTGAAGTTTAATTACATGACTAGCTAATTAATGAGAGAGGGGTTCATGAGATGATGCATATTTCTCATTTAAAGTTCGCTGGGTTAAAATGTGTTGTAAACATTATTCCGGTGTGTGTTTGGATGATAATGGGGATTGTTTATTTAAACAATTAAGGAATTGCTGTTTGTTATCGTATAAAGTCGCAGTTGAGCTAAAATTTCAGTATTTGTTGAAGGTAAAACTATGTTAGTTTATACATGCATTTTTACTTTCTCGTGTATGAAGTATATAAAAAGTATAGTAATAGTCAAAAATTCGAACACGAGATTTTGACGAATCTTCTCGTTTTATACCTCCCTGTTTTTGAAAAAACCATTTTTGGGAAATGTACGTCTAACTATGACAAAGATAATTAAAAAATACTTTGAACTAGACGCATGAAATTTGGTATATAGGCTTAAAACCAAATTTGCAGATATCTGTCAAATTTTAAGCAAAATTCGTTTAGAGAAAGTTTGTCTGTCCTGCTATAAGAATATAAATAAAAAAAAAAAGAGAGCTAGATGGATAAAACTCAGTACACATATTTAACATCAATAATGGAGTTACATATCATGTTTTTAGCTTAATCCAACAACGGTTGACCATTTGTCAGTCTGTACTTTCAGAAACATTTAAACGAGACAACCGAAAACACGCAATGACTTAAACATATGAAATTTGTTATATGATTTTTCCGACTTTAAGTGCAGTTTTTTGACAAATTTTTGCTTTGGGGAAAATGCCTCTAAAATACGAATTCGATTTTCGGATACTTTTGGCACACGGCAGATACAGTAAAAATACTAAATTCACGCCAAAGGTTATTATTTCATAACTGATGTACGCAAAAGGCCCTGCAAGATATTCACTTGAATAACATCTTTGCTAGAGAGTATGCGTGAGAGTTTTTTGAGGACCACTTCCGCTGGTTTAATTTAGTAATACTTATTTATTTTTGCATTCACGCTCCCCATTTGACTATTATTTAAAGTGGTTTTTAATATAATAATTTTTCATTTAATTCCACTAATGCTTCTTTTGTAAATGAACACCTTATTCTTCACATGACGTTACTTTGGAAATATTTAGTTTTTAATAAAAGAAATCTTTAACAAATTGTTAAATGGTGCTTAATTCCCCTTTCAAAACTGTAAGACGCGTCCAGACGACGAGAGTGATACCTGACCAGGCTTACCACACTCTTTATTAACACTCTGTAAGGAGGTTGAACATCTCAGATAAATGTGGATATCCAGTCGAGGGCCCCTCCACTTCCAAAATTTGAGATTTAGTTTTTATCTAACCACATTTCTAAATTGCTGCCAACCTATAACAAGTAATAGATAACAAATTATGAAATTTTCGATATATAAAATCAAAAGTTTGTATGGATATTTTTTTATAGAATTTTGTAGATTTACTCGATATTGATGCACTTTGGCACAAGCGGTTTTCAGGAAAAGAGAGTTATTAAATTAAATTTAATTTATTTTTAATTTTAATTAACTAAATTTTTTTAATTAACTAAATTATATTTCAGAAATTAATTGAAATATAATTCTAAAAAAGTAGCAAAATTTCGGTATTTCCAACTACATTTTCCGAAATTATTAAAGATTTTTATACTAGTTTACATTAGTTTCTATTCATAGATATTAACTCCGTTTCTTAAGCAATTTTTCAAATCTAATTTTGATCATTTTTTAAAAATTTAACTTGGTAACATAATCTATGATAAAGTTGCTCCAGCTATAATGACATTCAAAATAATGTCATTGTTCCTCAAACCCTCAAGCCACGTGCTTTTTTTTTTTTTTTTTTTACCAATGTTAAAGTTAAGTTAATATTTTTTAAAACTGAAATGGTACTTCACTTTCGTTTACATTCGGTGAACAGATACGCTTATTAATTTGTAGTTGACTGATTTCCTTAAACTCATAATTTTCGGTTTTAACAAATAATATTATGAAAATCAACGTATGCCATATTTAAAGTTGGACAACCGGGAAAGACAAAGTTTATGGTGAATAAGATGGTCATCAAAGGCGGATGGTATTAAATAAAATTAAAGGAAAATAGAACTAAAATTTGAAATTCTTGAACTTAATAACTGTTTACGATTGTATCAAACGGTTTTCATTTGATTACTTTTAAGAAAGAACTCTTATTTCTGTTATTCGAAGCAAAAGGTTTTATGCCGTAAATGATTAATTTCATGAGATAAAATTTAACTGTTTT
The DNA here is from genome assembly GCA_026543865.1 of Argiope aurantia. Lineage (NCBI taxonomy): Eukaryota > Metazoa > Arthropoda > Arachnida > Araneae > Araneidae > Argiope > Argiope aurantia. The sequence goes on along the minus strand of JAPMOR010112798.1, from coordinate 141,556 downwards.
TAAGGCATATATATTGAAGTTTACTTTATATAAATCAAACAATACATAAAGTAAAAATCAATATCAATATAAATATTCATCAGAAAAATTGAACCAGAAAACTTTTTTTTCCTTCAAGATTCAACTTTTATTTTTCAGTTAAAATTATGCAGCATATGAACTAAGAACTTTAGAAATATATTTGCATTTAAAGCTATTTTTTATAAAGGATGTTAAATATATAATACAAAATGAAACTTCCTATTAAGGAAAATTATGACAGTTGAAATTTAATAAGTTAATCGATCGTATTTTTAATGCTGTATCAAAAAAATAACGCTCACGTAGTTTAAAAAACACTTAAAAATGTTTTACAGAGCTATTATATTAAATTAATAAAATATTTTTTAAATTGTATAAATTTTTTGAAAATCATTATGTTTTTATGAACGAACGCAAAATTCATTCACTTTTTTAATGTTTGAAGGCTTTTAAAGTAGTATCTTCTGTGCAGAAACTTACATGAAAACGAAAAAAATGTATCTTTACTAATAATAAAGATGAAGTGTGTGTGTTGTCGCTCTACAGACCGGCCTATTTAACTTAGGATTACCAAACTAGGCACATATATACTTTGGAGTTTAGGAATGTGTATCTCGAACAGATTGTATAAAATTTTAATCTAAACTTATAATAAAGCTCAATGTGTGTGTGTGTGTGTGTGTGTGTTGGCGCTCTACAGGCCAGACCATTTAACCTACAGCTACCAAATTTGGCACGTGTATACCTTGGAGGCCGGAAAGGTGCACCTGGGGGTTACTTTTTTGAATTTTTAATTAGAATTTTATTTATTTAAAAATTAAGCGAAATTGTGGCGTGTTTCTGCTATAACTTCCGAAAATATTACAGCACAAAAAATATTTTTACATCAAGTTAAAGATTAAAAATTTATCTTTTAAATGATACTAATGTTTTAATCTTAAAATTAAATTTCTATTTTTAATGAATTTTTAAATAAATATTTTAACTATGTTTTTCAATAATTTTATTTCGTAAAAAATAAAAATTAAGATTAAGCACGATTCGCATTAATGGGAAAAATTAGCTTTTTTCAAAGTGTTGCCATCACATTGATTAAAGCTCCAACTAAAAATAAATTAAATCGTTTTGGAAATGAAATCTGCAAAAATATAATTTTCGACACGTGTCTGTAGGAAATGAAACAAATAAGAAATATTATTTTTTCTAAAAAATAAATTCAAGTAAAATTATTTTATGATCTTTTACACTCTCTATATTATTAATCCAATAAATCAGTTTTATTTTAAGGCAAGTTTTGTTTAATATGAACAGGATATCCATTCAAATCAGGGCCACACAGCTAATTTGTAAACCTTTAGTAAGACACAGATCTGCTAAAATGGTCTAAATGGAAAATGATTATATTTTATGTAACTTGATTCAATAAATGCTCTAATAAATAACCAATTTTTGATTTTACATAAAGCTTCTGCTGTGGAAATCACGATTAACAAAATGTTCTTGAAACACTAATATTTTAAATAAAAAGAGTTAATTTCCAATCAACTAAATCAATCACTTAAAGGGACTCATTTATGAAAATTTGAATACCATTATTCAATAAAAAAAAGGATAATTTTAGATTTTCATCGATCGTTTCAAAGAAAATACGCCGATCAGCGCGCAGGTTTCTCAAGATTAATTGGCCTAAGATTATGAAAATGTTGAGTCTTTCTAAATTTTGAAAGCAAAACTAAAAACTGAATTTTATGCTGAATCTGAGAAATTTTTGTTGAAATATTTTTTGAGATATTGCATAAATTATGAAAAATATTTTGTAGTTCACATAAGACTTATATACCGAGCGATTCTGTTTGCAATACTCATATTCAATAATAATAATAATAAATAAATAGCAATAAAGATGATAAATAAAATAAAACGCTTGGTTTTATTAAAAAATATCTTTATATTAATTGCAATTTCATCATTTCCACTTTAAATTAAAGTTGAAGTTTTACCGGAAATGATAACAAATTAGCAAAATATATATAGTAAATTGAACGAAACGATCTAAGCAATAGTATAAGTTTGGTATGACTATCAAAGTTTGAAGATTAAAAAGGTTTTTTTTTGAGAATCTATTAAGAGACCAGTTACTCAAAATATTTAATTGAAAATTGTAGTGAGCGGTAATACTGGCGAACCGGCTGGTCGCCAAAGGCGGCTAGTATTAAATAAAGTTAAAATACAAACTTGCAAATTACTTCTAATTTGGAAGAAATTAAAAAAGAATGACTTACCTAAGGAGCTTGAGAAGTGCCTAAACAAATAATTATTTTGCTTGCTTTTTGAATTATACTCCATGTATTTGATTTAAAGTTTTTAAATTTTAAAATTAAATCAGAAAAAGTGTTGATTTTTTCTATCTCCTAGAGACTACTATTTAAAGCTGCTTTTAAGTTTTCCCATTTTTTTTACGTGTTGCCCTATCCATTGGAGTTTCTCTTGCTTTTGATTATGAGGAAAAGTATGAGGGTAAATTAGAGAGAATTGAAGGTACAGCATCAGGTACAAGCCTAGAAAAAATGAAAAAAAGTGAAATTCTTTAGATAAAAAAAATTAGTAATTTATTAAAACTTAAAATCAAAAACAGAATAGATATTTTCTTAATACATAAAGTAAAAGTTAACGTATGTTGGACAGTATTAAATAAAATCATATTGAGTATTAAATAATAAAATTTAAAATATTTAATACTGCTAACATATAAATACTGCCATTTAAGTATTTAATAATGCTATGGGGGTGTATCTATTAGAAAGGCTAATTTTCACAATAAATAAAACTTAACTTAGCGTTAATGTTCAAACAATATGGCGGAATCATGGAAATGAAGTTATATCTAAATGATTTCTCGTAAATCAAATCATATATATATATATATATATATATATATATATATATATATATATATCCCGCAGAGCCAGCAGGTCACTTGAGGCAACTAGTATATAATAAAAGAAATATTTCCTTCCTTTTTAAAGTATCCGACTAGATTAAACCTATGAAGTTGGATGAAAATTCTCATTTTTATTTAATTTTTAATTGTTTATTTTTTTGAAGTTTCAAAAAACAAGTACGTTTCTGCTTTCAGTGACGTCATTATTTTGTATCTATGTCAATTATTAGCCAATTTATAGCAAACTATTTGCATGTAAGCGATGCTTATTTATAAGCATTTAAGAACATTAAATGCATTTACTGAAGAACGAGATTTTCCAAAATCTACTGTACGAGTATCGTCATATCTCAAAAAATAATCAAGATATCATAATAAAATTTATAATTAGTGCGCGTTATGTTATGCAGAATGTAATGAACGATGGATTCTATGTTAATAGGTCTAGAAATGGATATATGATTTTTAATGTAAATACTATTGAAAAAAAAATATCCAAAATTTTATATATTGCACACAAAAATATTTATTTTTGAATAAAATTCTTAGATAATAGTTAATTGCACTCTAAGATATGCTACTCATGTAATGTTACAAAGAAAAATGAAAAAAATGTAACATTTTTTTCAATAGTCTACTTGTTTCTAAAGAAATGGTAAAATTTACGTTAAAAATGCCTTTTCTTCAGAAGCGACATATATATATTTAAAAATTTCAATTTTATTCACCATTTTATCCTTATATTAATAAAAACATATCATATAAACATTAATATTTTTTTTGAAAAATACCACCTGAACCTAGTTGGATACTTTAAACAGCTTTTTCATGATCAAGAATATTTTCATGTAAAATTTTGTAAACCAATCGAATCTTTTTATTTCTAGAAAGGGAAAATAAGCAACATTTTTTTCTTTTTCGACCGATTTATGTCCTTTTATTCTCCCCAGTTAGGGAATTTGATTCAAAAGGAATTGTACGGAAACAAAGAAAAAAGATTGAAAGAAAACAAAAAATCTTGTACATATATATATTTTTTCGTTTGTTTACCCTCTCCAATTGAAAATAGACTTTCTGGCTCTCTTTTGTTTCTGAAAAGCATGGTTTTCCTCGCTGACTTTTCTTTGAAGCAGATGAACCTTTCATTTACAGCAACGTCATTGATGCTTTTGTTGGAGATGGTTGAATTGCTAAACGGCCATTTCTTTTCTTTTTCTTCTCATTTTACTTGTAATGGCTCTAAATTTTTCACTAAGTGATGTGTTCTGAAACCTTTATGTTAAATGATATGAAAGTTTCCGCAATGCTTGTTATGGAAAAAGTGACTTCAATTTTAAACGCAAACATCCAATTATATGAGAATAAAACGTTCGGCCTCGTTAAAATATACTTAAGCATTAAACTCTCTTGATCGTCGTAAATATTTTTAGGCCGTTTTAAACCACTGCATTAAGTTTCAAAGTGTTATTCGAAAAATGATGAATTAAATAAAATTATCATCCATTTACTTAAAATTATTTGATACAGTTAAAGTCATGTAAATGACTAACGATTTTGAAGCCTCGTAGTGAATTATGATCTTAGATGATTCAGTAATAGCTATTGTAACATACTAGCGTTCAGTTGAATTAATGCCTTCAACTGGTACATACAATTCTTAGAACTTCAATGTTTCATTAAATGAAAATTTATAATTATGTAACTACAGATACCTGCTTTCCAAGCAGGAGCTGTTTTGTTGTTATTAACACTATATTGTTGCTAGTTACAAGTTAAAAACTATAAAGTTTAACATTTTTATTTTATTTTATAAATAAGTGAGACCGTGACCTCTTTTATTCACTGAGAGCGTCTTGAATATACTCAACAATTTGACTTATAATAGGTAGTTGTTTTATCAAAAAAACTATTTTAATCATTTTGCATGCGTGCATATAAGTATTTACTTAAGTACACAAAATCGTATAGTCTGAATATGTTTTTGCCGGTATCATTCTTAATTAATGTTCACTTCAGTATCCTGAGATTACTACTTTTCAACGATTCTACCTCAATAAGGGATTCAACTCTGAAAGATGAGTGCATTTCCACTCATTCTTTGACCTTGATTTCTGCTGCCTTTTTCTTTTTTTTCCCCACTTTTTCGTTCAATTTTTTTTCCACATGCATGTAAGTGTCCTACCATTTCTGACTGCACTATTTTATTTTAATTCAAAATTGCGTACTTATTCCTTATATGGCTAATTCAAGAAGCAGAAAAGATTTCAGGAGTGGCGCGAAGTATATTTTATATAATACCATTAAATGTGAAAGTTGTTAATCTCAAAATGTCATCAAAAATTTCAATGATAAATTTAAAAAATTGTTTTCACATAAAAAAAATATTATCATTTTGTAAAAAAATTATTTACCAAATTTTAAAAACAGAAATCTACCATTCATTATAATTTAATGTTTAGGCCTCTTACAGAAAATAAAAATTGCTCTAAAATATTTTATAGCGAAACAGTATTTTGTTACAACAATATCGAGTTATCCGTTATTTTTACGTTTCTAAGTCAGTGAATAATACGAGGTCCGTTTATTATTAAATACAAACATCCCTTTCTTTCATATTTTCTGTCACCCCTACTTTGACTAAATAAATGCATCCTAGCGCGTGCGAAAAGTGCGGAGAAAGAACAGTAGATTTTTACTTTCTCGAAAATAATATTGTAATCGTATTGCATATAAAGAAAAACAATATTGTAACCGATAACCATTGAACGTAGCATTGTACGGAATAAGAATTCAGTCTGAGAAATTTAATTTAATGCTGGAATTCATAAACACAATTCAGGTACAAAACACAATTCCACCAAATGATACGTCTTGTGCCTGACCTATTAATAAAATCGAATGTAGATATTTTTTTAATGCAATGTTCATTCAAAATAATGTTGCATTAAAATTATCATTTTAAGAGATCTATTAAGTGGAATACAACATAATATTTCTTTACAATAAATAATAATTTATTCAATATATTATAAATAAATATTTGATTACACGTTAATTTATTTAGTTATGATTTAATTATACATGCCCAATCATACCATTTAGTCATCGAAATGTTTACAGATACGGAGATATAAGACGATACATTGTACTGCAATGCAACAATTGTTCACACTTTACATATTGCAGCAAACAGACATTCTGACACATACTTATTTTCTCATAAAGAAACAACGTCTTCTTCATCGTCATAATGTGAACTCAAAAATAACTATGTGTTAACGTTTATTAGAAATAAGTATTTTAAATCTGCTCTTTCTTTTTGAATATGTAACCATCCACCATGTAAATCACCATTCTTTTGAATATGTAAATATTCATCTGATAATTGTAACCATTTGAATATGTCATTTGTATGTATAAATATATTCTAGATATAGTCGTGTTTAGTTTTACAGCGTAACTTCTTGCCGTGATATTTTATTAAAATAAAGTAATTTTATGTTAATGATGTGTTTACTACAACTCTTCAAAAAGCATCTACCTTATTATCAGCTAATATTGTATAATCTCTATCCGGACAAATATCTACAATATAATTTCAGTCGTGATGTCATAAGAGATTAAGTATGCATTAAAATACTAAAATTTAATTCTGCATTGCATTTTACAAAGTTATAAATTTTTGATGTTGAATAATGTGCTTAGATTGAGATTTTAAAAGGAAATTTCTGGAAGAAAAGGTTAAAATATACTTTATGCACAAATATTGAAATTTCTATGTATGTATATTTATATATGATGTAACATTTCAAATAAAATATTGATAAGATTTCTTTCACTTTTCATTTCAACGTCAATATTATATGTTAAAATATTTAAATTCCTTTAGATAGAAATTTTCGCAGTAAATTTCCTAAACTGAAAGAAATGACATGATATGCATGTGAGAGAAGATAAAAAGTTAAATATTGAAAGAGGGCAAAGAAATATCTTGAAGTTCTAGACAGATGTTTTTCGTTATTTTATTCTAAACTAATATACATAATTTTCGAAATCAACATCATTTCAAAGAAATATCTTCCTGATCAATAATATTTTAAAACTTGAAATGGAATTGAATATTCAATTCAAGGTAAGAATGTTTTGCTTTAATTTTGAATTTTAATATTTATAAAAATTTTAAATTCTATTTCTTTCCTTATCACAAAATATTTAAAATGGCTATAGTTTAAGAGTAACAGTTCTTTAAAACTTCGCAAGGTAAAAAAAAATTATTTTCTATTTGTATGTTAATACCGATAGTAGAGTATCTTTTATACATTTCTTATTTATAATTCCTTTTATCATACCTCTTATTCATTCGTAACCATTGTAATATACTTTGCAATGTAACCAATGTAAAATGGTTAGCACGACTCAAACTCAGGGTTTTGATTCCAAGCGCTTTTCAGTATTAATAAAAAAAAGAAAAAATGGAATCTTCTGAAAACTGGGATCACTTTCAAAGAGAAAATTAACGATGATACTGATATCAAAATTTCAGATTTAGTCCCCAATGATTAATTAATAGAATCTAAATTAACCGTAAATAATCTTCACGATGGTAAAGAAAAAAGTAGTTAATTCGTTGCCTTTTAATAATGCAATGGTTTCCATTGAACAACTTTAAATTTATTTCTTGTCAAAACACTGATAAACAAACAGTAAGTAAACTTAATTCGTTTCAAAAAGTTGTATACAATACTCACAGACAATCAATATGCAAACGATAATCACATATTTTGTAATTAAACATCTTTCATGCGATTTACTTACATAAATCGCATGAAATAAGAAATCTATCATTTGTGTTCAAGATATGTAAAAAAATATATTATTTTTTCCACTTTTATGATAAATTAATTTTAAAATTATAACTATTATTTTCAGTACTATGGCAATATATTGTACGAGTAACATCTTTTAAACACTTTATAAAATTACGGAAACTTTTAATTGGAAATTCCGATATGAATGTTTGAATAGTATTTTTCATCGGAAATAATACACATTTCTGGAGAGGGGGGGGGGTGAAAACTTTCCTCCCCCAGATATATTTTAAAATATTCTCTAGCGTTCAAAATTCTATTTCGGTTATGGAAAATTTTGCTTTAAATTTTCTTTTTAGCATTAAAATAACTTAAAAATTGTTTTTTTTTTGTTTAGCAGTTTTCTAAATTATACGGAAGTCAATTTGAATGTAGAGTAACTTTTTATTCAATAGGTAAAGTAGTAGTTTCTTTTCATTTTCAGGATTTATGACAATAAGTTTTAATGGATAAGGTAAATAAAACCAGAGGTAAATTGGGAAAGAGAAGTCTATGTTCACAGTAACACTACTAATATAAAAAATACTACATTTTTTACTGGTATATTAATCCTACAGGTTTCAGATATGTATGATTATAATAATGCTTTATTTTTAAATTACATATTATAATAACACTATGAAGCACCCAATAATTCTTAACATAGACTAAATCTCAGGATTGCCACAATGTGTACTGAATAGAATTTTTCTTTTTATCTGTCTTTAAATTCTAACTTAGTACTTCAGAACAAATAGCCGACGAAATTTAGAGCGAATCGGACATAACAAATTGAATGTGCATCAGACCAGCGTACGCTATTGATCAATAGGCTGCGTCATCTGTACCATATGGCATGAAATCCAAGAAAAATTCTCCGCGGATTTTAAATGTTCCAGATTAAGGAAATATTTTAATATTTTTAATGAGTTATAAAATAATTTATTGTTTTCTTTTATTACAAAATCCTTATAATTCATTTCCCTCTAAATTTCGAAGCATTCTTCTATTTTACATCGTAGAAGTATATGCTATTGGTAAAGTTTGATTCTATTCATTCTGTAAAGTTCTATTCATTCTGTAACAATTAATATTGCAAACCAGAAAGGCATAAAACACATTGTCTAATCTTTTCTGATTTATAAGAATTGCTATTAAATGCATTTTAACATGAAATTACTTCCCTTTTTTTCGTACAATAAGTGTGTTTATATTTTATTACTTATTTTAAAAAGAAAGTAATAAATTTTGTTCTGGACAACTTTCGTTTTCCTTTACATATTTTGGATAAAAGATACTACATGAATAACATTACTCAGTAATATTAAATAACATTTTTATATGATTTAACTAAAATTAAGAATAACGAATTCTCCTGGTAAAACAGCCGGTCGCCAAAGGCGGTTACATCTCCTTCATCGGCAGGAAAAGGGCCTTGTAACGTTTCATAACCTTACATAAATTATAAAAATCTATGAAACTTAAACGATACAGCCTACAATATTTAAACCAGTGTCTTTGAAAAAATAAATATTTACACTTTAAATGGCATATAAAACATTTTTGTGCTGCAATTATTTCAGGAGTTGCAAGTTGACTGGCCAATATTAGAAATGTCCACATACACAATAAAGAAAGCATAAGTAAAAAATTAAAATAATACTTTTAATATCTGACAATTTAAGGTTATCATAAACATGAAGTTATTTCTAACGATTTAACTGTAATTAAATATTGCAAATAACGCCGATGAACCAGCTGGTTGCCATAGTCCAATAGATCTCCCTCCTCGGTAAGAGAAGGAATCAGTAATGTCATGTGACCTTATGCGAACAAGGGCAAATTAAAAACCAACGATGTATCCTATAATATTTAAACCAAAGTCTTTGAAAAAAGAAATATTTACACTTTAAGCTGGCATATAATATACTTTTTCGGCAATAATTATTTCAGATGTTGCAAGATGAAGTAAAGTTAACGTCGAGTAAAAGCATTAAAGTTTGATTCATATTTTGATTATTTAATTAAATGTTTAAAAAGTATTTAATTAAAAATAATACATAGCAGAAGTATCATAGTTAACTAGAAATTGACTACAAAATGGCATGCTAAAATTTAATGTTTATATTTTTGTATTTCATGTTGTTTCAAAAAGTGTATTACTGTTAAAGCCCTTTATTGATGAAATTACTAAGACATAATTTCACATACACACAAAAAAGCCACCACTGTTTCCGACGGACCATCTGATCTCCAAAGACAGCTGATTATCGAATAAGAAGGGAGTGCCTTAAAAATATTAAATGTTAATTAAGGAGGAATTATGGAAATTGATGATCTTTGTACATTTAAACCTATTCTATTGTGTCAAATTTTCCAATTCTTATATATAAACCTAATCGTTTGAACATTGCTTCTTTCCATTTAAAATAATGGCATTGGAAATATTCTTAATTTGGTAGAAATGAAAGAAGAACACACACAAAGAAGAAGAAGAATAAAAGAGAGAGAGAGAGAAAAAAAAGAAGGCCGACTAATACAAGTTCAACCACTCTAACAAAAACATTCAAATCGCTTCAGTAATTTAAAAGCTGATCTGCTTCAAACACAAACCAAATCTTTTCAAAATAAGTCTTTTTGGGGGGGATTAGGAAGGAAAAAAAATAAAAGAAAATTGTTTTTAGAATTTTTTTAATTTTCTATTTCTGTCGCATCAAATTTGCCAAGGGAAAAAGAGAAAGTCACCCGTAAAAAGAGAAGTTTATTTTATTTTTTTCAATAAGGTTTAATTACATCACAGAAAGAAATGAACGAGATATATATAGAAGTAATATTGATAATGGAGAAGCAGACTTAAAAGGTTAATCTCTTTAATTTTCTTCAATTATTTGTGTGTGTGTGTCTTACAGCAGACATTGTCGAATTGATGAGTTTTTAAGTATATAAACGAATTATCCTGGAGTTCATTGAGAAACAAAGATTTTTTTATCTTGAATTTTTTAATGCTTGTAAGATAATTCTTTAAAATTATTAATCATCAGATAGACAGAACGAATATGGAAAACAGTTTTGTTGCCGTACAAATCTTATATTAGAGAGAATAAAAAATAACAACAAAAAAAAGCGACAAAATTTTTCATGGTTTTTAAATAGATTTCAGGTCCATAAATGGTCTCTTGCAATACAAACTAAGTGATCATTTGACAAATTTGACAAAAAAACGAAAGTTCAAGAAAAAGCAAGAATTATGACCTTACCTTTATTAAGCAATGATATCTAGGAATTGTTTTGGGGCATCACACTCTATTGAGAAACTACAAAAGGTGAGGCGCTCACATTAGGATTAATTCTTTCTTTGGAATGTTTATCATAGAGAAAGTTAGCTAATTGTTTTCGTCGAGAATTACTATTACTTCTTATTTTGAAATTTGATATTTGACTATGTTGTTGCTGTCTATAAGTGTTGTTCTTTGTGTATATTTTGATTACGTTTATATCACCTGTTTTCCACGTTTCCTGGAATATTCATTGTTTAAAGCATCTTCTTCTTTTAGAGTGTATTGAGCTGCTTTTATCATATATCCACCGGACGATTTACATTGCAACATGAAAGATGCAGGCTCCAATAATTACACTAAACATGCACTGGGGATTACACTCCAAACACATTAGTGTTTACTCACCAGAAATTATCCTTTTACTGAAACATTTTATATTCCTAAGACTTATCACATTACATACGAATCTACCATTTTAAAAACGAGATCAATGACGAGTTGCCAAATATATTTTTGTAAACAAATCATGGTTTGATATAAAAGATACTCTATTAATGCACCATTAAGCTTAGGCAACTTTAAATACATTTCCAATTTTCTAATAATCATCCCTTGTGAAACATATTTACTCAAAACTTTAACCTAAAAGTATGCATTATTGCAAGAGAGTCTCCTTTATTAATTAAATAGACGCGTAATTAAACCTCAGCAACATGCATCTTTTCGAACTTTTGAATGAAATCATAATATATGCTGCCAAAAGTTGACATTTTCTGCTCAACTTGATTCTCATTTAATTTACTTTAAATTTCGTTTCAAGCAATTGTTTACTAAAGTCATAGAGGTTCCAACTAATACGCTTTGTTAAAGAGAATAATTTGGTTGATATTAGGTTCAAAAGAATAATTTGTCATGTTGTTCCAGTTGGTTTAGTTCAATTTATGCAAAGTAAGGCAATTTACGACTGTATTTATAATAACTTTGTGATGAAAATTATAGCCAAAATGAGTGCAAAATTATTCGCATGAATAATGAATGTTCTTGTTTAAAATCGTAGTTGGCTGTAAAACAGAAATGTAGCATATGAAATCATTCAAATACTTGTAATTAGGTGTAATGTTATATGTTTTGAATAATTTAGAATTACAGAAATATGTTGTTAGATATTAGTCTTTTGCATTAGAATGAACTTTTAATATATTTATAATATATGCGTTCATTCTATTTCGATTTAATTACTATAAAATAACATTTATATCTGAACATGTAAAATTAAGCTTTTCTTAAATGTAGGTAATTAAATGGATTACAAAATAAATTTATAATTCTATACTTTGGAATATTTGTTTAAATGATTGAATTTCGCTTCAGTTTTATATGAATATGTTATTTCACATATATTAATAAATTACCACCTTTAGTGACTAGCGTAATCCCATGGATTATTGGATATCCTCATTTTTAAACTATTGATATGGGAAAGTGTTTATTTGCAAATTTTAATTTGTTATTTTATCAACTAATGACCGAAAAGTATTATTTTAACAGAATTAATTTATTACAAATTACAAATAATTTATTACAAAAAGGTTGTGGAAATCCTACTTCGAACTCAATGTCCAATGATTGTTCTTATAACTTCTTTTTTTAACGAAAACTTCTTTTATTGGCGAAAACACGCGATGGAATGGATTAATGGAACAATGACATTAATTTAATTTTCATCATAAACAATAAAAGGATTTTACGAAATCTGTACCAAATTAAATATTAAAAATTATTAAGAACAGAAAATAAAAAACTTCTCAAAAATAAAACAGTAAAGTGAGGCAATATTTTTGGAAATAATCAAAAAAATTTTAATGGAATTAAATATTAAATTTTATTTCATGTTTTTTATTTTGACGTTTGTCATTTTGTACCTTTGCATTTTGTTTTTACTTTCTTGTATGTAAAGCATAGAAAAAGAACAGTCATTGTCGAAAAATTCGAACTCGAGATTTTGATGAATCTCCACGTCTTAGACCACCCTCAGTTCGAAAAATGCATTTCTGGTAAATGTCGTTTGTTTATCTGTAACAAAGAATTCAAAAACGTTTTGTGCTAGACGGATGAAATTTAGTATACGATCTTTACACCAAATTCGTAGATTCCTTTCAAATTTTGTGTAAAATCCATCCAGAGGAAGTCCTTCTGTGCTGCTATTCGAATATAAGTTAACAGGATAATTAAAAAACAACAAAGAGATCTAAATACAGAAGATTGATTTAATATCTATCACATTTTAAGTCAAATCCAACTCGGGGTTGGCTGTAAGGTTTGTCTGTACTTTTAGAAACATGTAAAATTGATTATTCAAAAATGGAATGACTTTAGTTTACCAAATTTGATATTTATTATTGCAAGAGCAACGTTTTGTTAAATTTTTGTTTCAATCTGCTGGAAAAACAAGTCTAAAACCGAAATTCTATTTTCGAATAACATTAATCGAATGCCAGGGATTAGTCGCCACAAACGCTCACCAAGGATCACATGATAGACTCAGTAAAAATAATAAATTTATGCCAAAGGTTAATATTTCGTAACTATTGTGCACCAATGCCATGCAGGCGTTCATTGGGATAACACTTTTATTATGAATATGCGAGAAAATTTTGGGGAGAACACTCCAGCTGGTTTAAAATAAATTTCATCAAGCCTTGAAAATATCTGTAGATTAGTGATTTAATAAAGATATTGAGCTTTACAACCGCCTTAGCAGCTAGCGTTTCGAGATAGACAGTCATAATTCATACATATAATTTTTCTACACAGACTTTAAGATAATTTTCATCACAAAATCATTATCAACTCAGTAACAATCTGACTTGCTTTGCTTAAATTTAACCAAGTGAATGAATCACGATGAAGAATCATGCTTTCGAACTTTAGTTCTAACCAAATTATCATCTTTTACAAAGTGGATCGTTTAAAGCCTCTGCCATTGTTTGAAGAAACCATCCAGTAAATTAAATAAATAATCTAGATGGTCGGAAAAATGTCAATTTCTCGGGGCATAAATTATGATCGGCCCTCAAAAATTCGGGATGATGCATGCTGCTGAAGTTTAATTACATGACTAGCTAATTAATGAGAGAGGGGCTCATGGGATGATGCATATTTTCATTTAAAGTTCGGTGGGTTAAAATGTGTTGTAAACATTATTACGGTGTGTGTTTGGGCGATAATGGGGATTGTTTATTTAAATAGTTAAGGAATTACTGTTCTTGATCGTATAAAGTTGCAGTTGAGCTAAAATTTCAGTATTTGTCGAAGGTATTAGTTTGTACATGCATTTTTACTTTCTCGTATACGTAGTATATAAAAAGTATTGTAATAGTAAAAAAATTCGAACACGAGATTTTGGCGAATCTCCACGTTTTAGAGTTCCCTGACTTCGAAAAAACTTTTTTTGGAGACTGTCCGTCTGTCTGTTTGTGATACAGATAACTCTTTGAATTTGACGGAGGAAATTTGGTATACAGGGTTAAAACGAAATTTGTAGATTTCTAGAAAATTTCCGTTTTAAAATCCGTTCAGAGAAAGTTTGTCTGTCCTGCTATACGAATATAAATTAAAACGAAGAGATCTAGATGGATACAATTCAGTACACATATTTAATATCTATAATGGGGAGACTTATCAGATTCTTAGATAAATCAAATAAGGTTTGACCATCTGTCGATCAGTAACTTCAGAAATATGTGAACGAGATAACTCAAAAAGCAGAATGATTTAAATATATCAAATTTGTTGTAAGAGTCTTCGATTTTTAGTGCAGTTTTATGTCAAATTTTTGTTTTAATCGGTTGGGGAAAATGCCTCTCAAACATGAATTCAATTTTCGAATACTCTTGATCGCATGCCAGGGATTAATCGCTAAAATACTCTCCAAGGATGACACGATAGATTTAGCAAAAATACTTAATTCACGCCAAAGTTTAATTTCATAACAATTGCATGCCAGTGGCACGTAAAGCATTTTCTGGCATGAAACATTTATTAGAAAGTATGCGAGAAACTTTTGGAGATGCCGCTCATGCTTAGCTACTTGATTATTATTCTAAAATACATTTTGAAGTAATCGTTTTTTAAATGAATTATAATTAATAGTAAAGTAATAATTTTGGGTTTTGAATAAAAGAAATCATTTGATAAATTGCCAAGATTTACTTGATTCCCCTCTTGAAACTGTTTGACGAGTTCAGATGACATGAGCGATACCTGGGCAGACACACCATCCTCTTTATTAACCTTCTGTAAAAATGTTGAAGATCTCAGACAAACTTGGATGTCCAATCGATGGCCCCTCTCCTTCCCAAATCTCAGACTTAAAAAAAAATCTAACTATATCTCTAAATTGCTCGCCACTCTATAACAAATAATGGATAACAAAGGATGCCAATTAAGGTATATAAAAATGAAAGCTTGCGTGAATGTTTTTCATACATATTTGCAGGTTTTACTGGTTATTTATGAAATTTGGGCATATATTTTTCAAGGAAAGAAAGTATTTAATGAAATTCAAACTTTTAAGTAAGTTAAAAAATAAATTAAAATATAACTTAAAAATTAGCAAGATTTTGGTATTTTTTAATTATATTTCTTAAGTTATTGTAGAAAATATTTTTTATACCAGTTTAAAATTAAATTAAAATAAAACAAAGAATTAAATAAATAAAATTAAATAAAACAAAGAACCCTTTCTATTGATCTTAATTTCGTTTTTAAACATTTTTTTTATTTAATTTCAATTATTTTTAAAACTTTAATTTGGTACATAGTTTATAACAACATTACAATGATATTCATTAATGTTATTGCGCAATCAAACATTCGGCAGCGTGTTTTACCGAATTAAGTTAAAAATTAACTTAAATATTAAAATTAAGTTAAAAAATTCCTTTTTTTTACTCCGAAATGTTACTTTACTTTCGCTTATATTCGGTGAGCATATATTTTTAATTTGCACGCTTATTAATTAGTTATTGATTGATTTCATTAAAAAATACTTTTCGATCTTATAAAATAATATTATAAAATCTTAAATCAATGTATATATATTATACTGAAAGTTAAAAAAACCCACAAAATACAAAATTTCTGGTGAACAAGATGTATTAAAAAGGCGGTTAGTATGAAATTAAATGAAAATAAAATAAAAGTAAAACTTGCATTTTGGTGCTTAATAACTGTATATGGTTTTCAAATGGTTTTCATTTTATAATTTTCAATGAGACATTATATTTCTATTATTCGAAGCAAAAATGACTTATTCCATAGATCATTAATTTCAGAAGAGATAAAATTTTACTGCTTTTAACTACTATATATATCGAAGTTTATTTTAAATAAATCTAAACAATACTTAACGTATAAATAAATTATAATGCAAAAATTCATTAGAAAAAGGCTACATTTCTTTTAAAATTTAACTTTGATTTTTGGGTTAAAATTATGCAATGAATGGAAGAATTGCAGTAATATTTTTGAATTTAAAACCATCTTTTTATAAAAGAGATATATGTTACAAAAAGAAACTTCCTGTTAAGGAAAATTATCACAGAGGAAATTTAATAAAATAAAGCGAATTGTATTTTTAATGCTTTATTGTAAAAACGAACGCTCCCGTTGCTTTAAAAATATCTTTAAAATGTTTTACGGTGCTATTTTATTAAGTTAATAAAATATTATAATAATTGTTATTTCGTGTTTTTTTAAAATAACTATATTTTTTATGAAAGAACACAAAATTTATTCTCTATTTAATGCTTGAATGCTTTCAAAGTGATTACACACTCCATTCAAAATCTTATATGAAAAGAAAAACAAAATGAATGTCTAGTAATAATAAGATTAAGTGTGTATGTGTTGTCGCTCTACAGACTGGACCAAATTCCCTTAGAGTTACCTAATTAGAGACATAAATACTTTGGAGAGTAGGAATGTGTACTTCAGAGGGATTTTTTTGAAATTTTAATTAGGATTTTATTTAATTAAAAATTAAAAATTTTTTTTTGTCGTTTTCGGCGATAACTTCTTAATTCCCTTCCTAATTTCCAACAATATATGATTTTTATTATTTTAACAAATATTTATTTTCTTCCATTATTGAAAGCTGTAGAAGAAAGATTTTATTTAATATTTATGCAGTTTACAAGACAAATAAAAAAGTTAAATTCCAAAACGCTATTTAGAAAATAGATAAGTTGGATATTTACATATTTAATACTACTAAGATGTTAAGGAACGTTTTCCACGAGAACGGCTCAGTACCCAGGAGACCAAGTTTTATTTCTCATTTTTTTATGCAAAATTATGGGGGTTTTTTTTAGAGGAAATATTTATATACAAATCACATGCTGATTACATATAAACATTTTCAATCGTATTTGCACGAATTCGGTAATGTTACTTGTAAGACTAATTGATTGGTTAATACAATAATTGCATTCTTGCTGCTGCAGTTGAGCCAAACGAATTCGTATTCGGATAATGTCAGATAGCGCCATCTCACAGAATTTTGAGATACTAGTAGGTTATCATACCACGGCAACAATGCAAGTACCACAAAATTTTACGAGATGGAGCTAAATGACATTATCAACATGAGAGCAGACAGAGAGAAACTCTAATAGTTAGTTTTAAAAAAATTCTGTTTTTTTTGTAGATACTTATATGGATGAAAAGCAAAACATTATCTAAATACAAAATTTGATCTAGATAACATTTTATATTAAATTCTCAAGCCGTTTCCGAGATACACGAAATAAATTTATATGCAAACAAGTATTGCTCGTTTATAATTATAAGATGTACACAATAAATAAAACATAAGTAAGAAAATTAAATTGGCGTTAATATAGGACAATTTGGTAGAATCACGGACAGGAAGTTATATCTAAATAATTTTTCCTAAATCAAAGCAAATGTAAATATCCCGAAAAACCAACTGGTCACCTGAGGCGACTAGTATAAAATAAAAAAAAATTAAAGATATTTACTTTTTTTAAAAACTGCTTTTCCTTGATCAATAATGTTTTCAAATAAAGTTTTTTAAAGCAATCGAATCTTTTTATTTCTATAAAGGGAAAATGAACATCATCTTTTTCTATTTCAACCGATTTCTTCCCTCGCGTTTTCCCCGTTAGGGATTTTGATTTGAAAGGAATTGTACGGAAACAAAGAAAAAAGACTGAAAGGGGGGAAAAAAAAGAAAAAACACTTGTATATATATTTTTTTCTTTTGTTTGTCCTCTCCAATTGAAAATAGACTTTCTGGCCCTCTTTTGTTTCTGGAAACTATGGTTTCCCTCACTGACTTTTCTTTGAGGCAGATGAACCTTTCATTTACAACAGCATCTTTGATGCTTTTGTTGGGGATGGCTGAATAGTTACAACCATTCCTTTTTTTCCTTTCTGTATCTCATTTCATATCTAATGGCTCTAAATTCCTCACTAAGTGATGCGTTTTAAAGTTTTTATGTTAAGTGATATGAAATTTTCCGCAATGCTTATTACAAAATAAAAAATAAAACGTAAAAAAGTGGTTTCAATTTTAAACGTAAACATCCAATTATATGAGAATAAAACGTTTAGCCTCGTTAAAATATATTTAAGTGTTCATTTCTTTTGATCGTTGTAAATATTTTTAGGCCGTTTTACATCACTGCAGTAAGTTTCAAAGTATCATTCGAAACATGGGGAATCAAATAAAATATATCATCCATTCACTTAAAATTATTTGATTTAGTTAAAGCCGAGTAAATGGCTACCAATTTTGAAGCATCACAGTTTACATGATCTTAGATGATTCAGTAATTTATCTACTTTACTGCTATTGCAATATACTAGAGTGTTTCAGCAGTATTTATGGTTTCAATTTGTATATAAAACGTCTGGATCTTTAATATTTCACTAAAGCGCAAAATTTATAAAAATTCAACTATATATTTCCTGTTTCCCACCTTGTAACGGTAAATGCATTTTACCTCCCTAAAATTTAGAAACGGTGCAGGAGATCCACACTATTTTATGGCTGGTTCCAAGTTACAAAATTTCTCTTTTTTGAATTATAAATAAGCGAGACCCTGACCTCTATGTTATTGATTGAGAACATGTTGAATATACTCAACAATTTAACTCATAAAGTTATTTAATAATATAAAACATTTAACCCATAAAGTTATTTAATATTATAAAACATTTTCAATCATTTTTGTGTGTGCATATAAGTATTTACTTAAGCATACGAAAGAATTTAGTCTGAATATGTTTTTACCGATAAAATTCTTAGTTAGAGTTTTACTTTCTCGATTACTTACAATACGATTATAATATTATTTAACTAAAAATAATATTATAGTCGTATTGTAATTAAAGAAAAATAATATTCCAATCGCCAAAAAAAAAAAAAAAAAAAATTGAAATCGAAATTTAGACGAATCTCCACATTTCAGACAGCTCTGAATCGGAAAACATACGTTTGGATTTGTGACTCTGTATTTTTTTTCTGAATGGGATAATTTAAAAACATTTTGAACTAGAACAAATTAAATTTGATGTATGGAATTTATACCAAATTTATAAATACCAAATTTCTGTTAAATTTTGAATGAAATTCATTCTATCAAATTCCAAGTTTCGGCCAGTGTCTTTCATGAGATCCATAACTCAACATGCCATCAGTGCAGAATCAATAAGCCTAATACGCGAAATAAAAACTAATGAATTTAACTTCTGATTTTATACTAATTAAGTTAATAAAAAATGAATCGGGGAATATAGCATAGCTACGTTTATTTTCAATAAATAATAATTTATTCAATGATTCAATATTTTATAAATAAATAATCAAGTTTACTTTAATATATATAATTATGATCTTAATAATTTAATTTAAGCATATTTTGTAGGGTAATATTTTATAATCCATAGAATCTATATTTTTTGCAAAATTATTTATTTGGCAATAAGACCGATAATATTTTTAAACATCTTGCCTTCGTCCTTTTTTTCAGCTTAAACAACTCTGCTTATCCTCAAAAGATCTGACATAAGTCAGATCAGCTCCAGTAAGTTGTTGACCGCCAAGAAATCTATAATAATAAAGGAATCGGATGTTAAGTCTTCTTTAGAAAGTCCGATGCTACCCAGAATGTGATCCGGTGAAGCTGGGTGGTCACAACATTTTTTAGAAGTGGGATGGATGGACAAGTGGGAAACAGATCTGTGTTTTGCCTAGTTGAAAGTTATCTGATAAATTGTAGCAACGCTGACATAGGCAGGAAAATTTTTAATATTCTACCGTCAATTAGCCCTCAACTCACGAACTGGATCAGAGAGGATATTAATTACTTCTCTGAACATGAACTACCTTAAACGGTACAATCTTTTTGACAACGCTTAATACAGCTTTGGTGGAATTGTCACGTCACTTGAGTATGATACTGAATGTGTTTTCATAATCTCTCGGAATACGCCCACGAAACACGATCCAGGCAAAAAAATTCATAGGATAATTAAATTTATCAATGAAATTAAAGATTTCCTTCTACTTCTATAGCCCCGATCATCTAGCGCCTCACACAAAATGACCAGAAAAAAAAACAGCACCACAAAGCTTTTACTTCCATTTGTATCTATAATAATTTTTTTTAAAGAATTTATTTTATTATTACTAATCAGATTATTTTACTAACTTGTATTAGATTTTATTTACCGATTTTTTTAAAAAATCTGCTATGTTAAGTGCAATAAGAACTGCACTATTTTTTTAAAATGCATAGCAATAGTTATATTTATTATTATTACAGATCTTTCTTTGTTACTGAGTAGAAAATCAGGATGTTTGTAGAATTATAAATGTTGTAGTTTCTGCAAATTCTTATTTCTGTTATATTTTCTGTAAATATTCTGGTTTAAATAAATTTACAGTCTCATGCCTATCATTCCATTTAGTAATCGAAATGGTTACATATATGAGGGTATCAGATGATACTTTGTCCTTTAATTTAACAATGGATTCACATTTTACATACTCCAGAGAACACACATTCCGAGATATCGCCATTTTCTCTTAAAGAAACTACAATGTCTTCTGAATGCAAGAAATACAATTTTGAACTTTCATGTATGCATTGATGTGTTCCCATTTAATAATGTTCGTTAAATATAAGAATTTTAAATTTGCTCTTTCTTTTTGAATAACTCTGTAAATTCCTTCATATGTAAATATCCATCTGATAATTGTCATCGTTTGTATCTATCATCTATAAATACATTTTAGATATAATATTTAGTTTAAGTTTGCCTACAGTATAACTTTTTGCAGTGCCCTTTGGTTAAAATAAAATAATTTTATGTTGCGTTTATCGTAACTCCTCAAAAAGCACGTACCATACTGTCAGATTTTGCAGAATCTCTATCCGGGTAAATGTCTACAATGTTATTTCAGTCTTGGTGTCAGATATTACAGAACTTAAGTATAGAAACATGCATTATAACACAAAAATGTATTCTGTATTACATTTTACAAAGTTATAAATTTTTGATGTTGAATAATTTGCATAGATTTAGATCTTAAAAGGAAATTCTTAGAAGAAAAAGTATACATATGCTTTGTGCACAGATATGAAAATATCTATATAAAATATGATGTAACATTTCAAATAAAATATTGATAAAATTTCTTTAACTTTTCCTTTCAATGTCAATATTTTATATTAAAATATTTAAATTCCTTCAGACAGAAATATGCGTCCAGTGAATTTCTTAAATTGAAAGAAATTTCATGATATACATGTGAGAGAACATAAAAAGTTAAAATATTCAAAGAGGCAAAGAAATATCTTGAGTTATGCTTCTAGGCAGATGTTTTTCGTTATTTTATTATTTTTATTTCGTCAATTTAAGGTAAGAATGTTTTGTTCTAATTTTGAACTTTAACATTTATACAAGTTTTAAATTCTATTTACTTTGCATTTTTCTCAAATATTTAAAGTGGTTATTGTCAGTTTGTATATTAATACAGATAGTAGAGCACCTTTTACACTTTTCTTATTTATAGTTCATTTTATCATACTTCTTATTCATTCATAGCCATCGCAATGATAAACGACTTGAACCACTGAGTCGTAATCATTCAATCGTATAAACGTATTTTTTTTTGTACGATTTATGAAGACTTTTAGAACTGAAAAAAGGAAAACCTAGCATCTCCTGAAAACTCAGATCACTTTTAAGAAGTCAGTTAAAGATGATACCGGTATCATAACTACAGATTCAATCCAAATTCATGAATTAGGAGAATGTAAATTAACCGTAAATAATTTTAACCGATGATGGAAAAAAAATGTGAAAAAGTTATTTAAGTGCCTTTTAAAAACACAATGGCTTGCACTGAACAACTTCAAATTAGTTTTGTTTATCAAAATATTGTTAAACAAACGATAAATTAATTCATTTCATAATGCTATATACAACACTCACAGACAATCAATATGGAAAGCATAATTACATATTTTTAATTAAGCATCTACCTTCATGCTCATAAAACTAATAAAAATGCATAATTTGTGTTTAAGATATGCAAAAAGTGTATTATTTTTTCCACTCTTATGATAAAGTTTACTTTTAAAATTTAATAATTATTTTCAGTATTATGGTAATATATTGTACGAGTGCTATCTTTTATAAATTTTAATAAATTTACGGAAGCTTTTAAATGAATTTTTATTAGTAGCATTAAAGCTGTTTATTAATATTTCGATTATAATTAAAGCTACTTACTAAAATTTCAATTATTCTTTCGATTTAAAAGTAATTTTATATCAGTCCCTAAGAAAATAAATGAACAGTTTTCTAATGAGTTTTTAAATAATTCATCACCAACAAACATGTTTATCATTTGATTGCAAGAAACTTTATTCGGTAGTTTCCAAAAATGTTTCCTATAAAACAGTCTGTCGTCATCTGATAAATAATTAACTGGTATCATAGAATTATATTTACAATAAAGTAAACTTACTGAAAAGTCTTTATTTACCTTTTTCCTTTTTTCCTACACGATGTACTAAAAAATGCTATTGTCACAAAACTGAATCTTGAAATTTTGATAAATTTCCACTTTTCATAACTCTGTGGATCACAAACAAAACACATTTTTGGCATTGCGTCTGTCCATCTACAAATGGGATTATTCAAAACTACACTGAAAGAGAAAAATGAAATTTGGTAAATAGTCTTAACTCTAAATTTGTCAAAATCAAATTATATAAGTATGTATGTGAAAATGTTAATATAAGAACTATAAGATAAAGTTTGGTGTACAGATTTATATTCAGAATTATAGAAATGTATTCAATTTTGGACCAAATTTGTGTTTATTGATATGTTTATTTGTGTGCATATGAATGAGATAAATGAAACAGTTTACATTTTAATTATCTCTTTTCTGTAGACATCTTTAATATTAAAGGCACTTTCATTTATACTGTCTTATATCTTATCTTTATCGTCAATAGCATCGGCTGGAGGTTAAGAACCATGGAATTCAAACGCTCCTTGAATTAACTGCATATTGCGATTACTTAATAATGCAACGATTCAGATAAATAAAATTTGGTATTCAATCTAATAGACAAAACTATAGATCTGTGAGCAAATTTTGGATCTATTTAGTAGAAAGGAAACTGCCCAGTTTTCTTATTCAAATTACGAGTTCGATCTATGATTTGCTAAATTTTGTCTAACATTAATTATATATAAATGGCAAAATCAATCATGTTACATCATCACTTGCAAAAGTCAGGGAGAGAAACTCAATCTTGCGGATTGCCGTGATCTACACCTTTGCATATATTCGGGGGTTGAAGATTAGAACAGAAAAGAAAGCTCTAGAATATATAAATATATCAGAAAGGATAGGGAGCAGAACTCTCCTTCTGGTTGATTAGTTAAATATGACTTTCAAACCTTTCTATTAACAGTACATATTTTATTAATTAAAAATGATAAAATGGCAACGTCGTTTTTATGGAAATGAAACAATGAAAAAAAAATCACCTAAATCATCCAGGAAAGTGGTAAAATATCAGTATATATAATCATCCATAGACCTGAATGAAGTTAAAAATACCCCAACCGTTTTGGCCGGAGACATTATCGGATGCAAAATTTCATTTTTGTTTTGATGTCTAGCAAATGAGAGCTTTTTTATGCTTAAATTGACTGATTTATCGGCGTGTGAATAAAGATAACCAAGAATACAAGCTAGTTATTATACCGTAAACCCCATATTTATTTACATTTTTTATGCTGAATTGTAGTAAAAGTTAATGTGAAGTGTGCTGAAATTTTTATTATTTTAAGTTTACTGCATTTTCCCCTCTGTTAGTGTAGCATTATTTGTTTCATGCCGATTTTAGTGATTAGTTTTGATTTGAGTGTTCATGAATGTTATAGTTACAGAGATCCCACTGCAAGGAAGCAAAACTTTTAATGTTACTATTTAGATCTGAAGTGTACTACAAATAATATACATTTTTTAAATCCTTACTCACGTTACTAATATGCATGAGACTTTTCTTTTATTACAACTTTCATTAGTTAATCAATGATAATAATATTAGAGATTTTGATAACAGCCGGCTGAGACGAGTATATTTTTTTTAGTCATATGATAAAGATAAATGTTGGTTGTATTCAAAACGAGTTTAAGAGACTAGAAGACTATTTGATAAATTAGATCATTGCGTAAATTCGGAAACTTCGTACTTCGAAAACATTATCCATTAAATATCTTTCCCACATGCCTTTCTATAAAAAAAAATTGATCTCAGCATTATCTGTAAAGACAAAAAAACTATTTTAGCTTAAATATTAGAGTTAATTAAAATTCGTTCTCTCTCAGGTTACATCTTCTTTATTGTTTTAAACTTTTTTAAGACACGTTACATTTCAATTTCCCAAAAAAAGAAGAGACTTGAATCATTATTCAGCCAAACCAGTTCTGCTACGCAGTTTAGAAACAGTTTTATACCAAAATATATCTAACTCGGAAGCAAATTGACTTAGTTTGCATAATGTCAATGAAGCAAAATGAATCACGATGAAAAATAATCCTTCCGAGGCTTATTCCATCCAAATTATCCCCTTTTACAAAGAGGGCAATTTGCAGCTACCCTTGACTTCACCCTATAATTGTTGGTGCAGAACATCGAGTGAATTAAATGAATATCAAGATGAGTAGAAAATGTCAATTTCTGGCGGCATAAATTAAGGTCCTGAATTGTAGAGTTTGGGATGACGTATGTTGCTGAGGCTTCATTATACGACTGGTTCATAAATGAGAGAGGCTGATAATGCTTATTCCTACTTCAAGAATTGTTGGGTTAAAGTTTACAGCTTTCATCGTGTCAAAGTACGGTTGATAAAGGATGTTTGAGCGATAATGGAAATTGTTTGGGTGATAATTTAAAGACTGCTGTTCCTCAGTGTGTCTTATAATGTGTATATTATGAATCAGATACTATATTGGAATTATAAATGTCGATATTTATATAGGCTACTCTTCTATTTTCTGTACAGGTTTTGATTTTTCTTTCACTTAAGGCTTTTTTTTGTACTAATACTTTATAAATCGATATATTCGGATTAAATGGATAATCTAATAGGTGACTAGAAAATGATTATTTCTTAAGAAGTAAAAATGAAATTTATTTACAATATATTTATTCAACGATTAAAAACTATGCTATTTACTTTTACATACTCGTATACTCTTTTATATTAACCTTGCTTGAATATTTCAATCGAATTTCATCTTACGTTGTTTTGATTCGGGACAAATTTGCTTATAATCTATATCTATACTTATAATATAAATTTTTTCTCTTTCTCTTTAAATAATCTGATTTTAGGATTGTTGAAATTCTAATATGTTGGTATTTTTGTGGTTGTTTTAAGATAGTTTTAAAATAATATCCT
Source organism: Argiope aurantia (assembly GCA_026543865.1). Lineage (NCBI taxonomy): Eukaryota > Metazoa > Arthropoda > Arachnida > Araneae > Araneidae > Argiope > Argiope aurantia. The sequence goes on along the minus strand of JAPMOR010112798.1, from coordinate 115,442 downwards.
TTTGTATGAAAATGTGTTACATAGTTTTTCAACAAAAATTAAAGTTGGAGGAAATAAATTATTACTAATGAAATAGCTGGGGTTGTATCTGGCAATGATGATTAAATAATACATAGCGATAAACAAACGTTTAATTCGAATGAATACAAAGTTTGAATAATTAAATATTTAATTATCTATTATTAAAATATCATTCTCTATAGCTTTATGAAACGTAACATTTTCTTTTCAGTAATATTGAAGCTTGGCTTATGAAATAAATTGCTGTTGAGCAACTAGGCAAAATCCCCTGGAACTCTGTAGATTCAGTAAAACACAAGCCTAAGCGATTCCCACAATATTGCATTCAAAGAAAGAATTACATATTGAAACAATTAACTGATATTCCAATACGATATTATATTTATCTTTAAATGGTACTTTCTTTCATTTAAAGGCGAACTTTGTCTTGAAAGATGTTGTCAACGTATTACACCAATTGGACTACTTAATAAACGGAAATGATTATCATATTATTGAATTCAAGGAAAGAATAACACATGAAAGTAATTAACTTACATTTGAATAAAAACTGTTCATTCGCAGGCCAAAGTTCATATTGAAAAATGTAAAATAAGTATTACAACTTATTGAATCTTAAAGACAATTAACTGATTCTAATAATATTTATCAATCAGTACATTCTTTCATTCGAATGCAAAACGTTGTCTTGACAAAAAGCTAAATTACATCAATTAGATTATTTATTGAATACTAAACAAGAGCATTTTTGAAAGAACAAGTAATTGACAATCCATTAAAGTTCCTCATTCGGTACATTCATTCATTCGAAATCCAAACTTCAGGTTGAGAAATGTTAAGAAAGTGTTGCATCATTTGAATTATTTAATGTAAATGGGACTCCCACATTATTGTATGCAAAAAAAGGAGTAATACATTAAAAGAAATTACTGATTTCAATAAAATTTCTGATTCAATGCATTCTTTCATTCGAAGGTCAAACTTCGTCTTAGGAGACGGTATTTGCTCAAAAAAGTTTTAAACCTAACACGATTGCACTTGAAAGGGAATTGTTTTAGATTTTAAATCATGTTTATGCATAGCATCAGAAAACTCAACTAAATTATCAAATATATTTTCAAGCTCTGAATATCTCAGTATCTGTAGCATTTATCTGAAACATTTTTTAACGAAAATCTAGTAGAAAAATAATTTTCACGAAAGACTTAAGAGTAATTTTTATTTTAAAAAAAAGGCTAAAAACAATAGCAGTTATTCTAAGATAAAATTTAAAAGTTCTCAGTGTCAAATAAAATATGAGATTAATACGGCTTTTGCTATAATGCCTATTAGTGTCAGCAACTGATGCAGCGTTTGTTATATTTTTACCAAAAAAAGAGATCTATTGTCCTTGAGGGAAAAAAGGCTAAGCAGTAAGCACCACGCCGAATTAGTTCAATAATATTTCCAGCAGATGAAGTAATCTGGCTTTACTTGTCTCTCACAACTGTTGTTCTTGTTTCGAATTCTCATGTTTGATCTTTTTAGTTTTTCGCACACGAAGCATATAGTGATCATCAAAAAATTCGAATTCGGGATTTTGACGAATCTTTCTGCTTTAGACATTCGTATATAACGAAGAAAACTTTTTGAGCATTATGTATACCTGTTGAGATATCTCTGAACGCGATAACTCAGAAGCTCTTTGAGCAAGATGGATGAAATTTGGTGTATGGACATAAGATCTAATTATAGATCTCTATCAAAGTATGAATGATATCCGCTTAATGGAAGTCTGTCCGTTTATCAGTTTTCCAATTCAATCAGTTTAATTCCAGGTGTGTCAATTCCAGGTTATTAAGATCTTCTAAGCATAAAGAGCTAGATAAATTAAATTTGGTACACACGTTTAGCATCTAAAATATGATTCTTTAACAAGAAGTTTCAATCAAAGTTTTAAAAGGAGTGATCGATTGTCGCTTTGCACATGTAAATGCATAGCTCATAAACGCAGTGAGTCCAATCAATTCAATTCCGTATGTGATCATGAGACTGCAGTTATATTTCTGCGTCAAATTTTAGTTACAATGGGTACGAAAAAAAGTGAATATTCGCATGATGGTTTCAGTAAAAATGCTAGATTCACGCCAAACATCAATATTACGTAACTATTGTTTACCATGCATGGTAAAGATACGAAAGCTATGCAAGGTATTCACGGCCTTCTCCGTGTTTCTCAATTTTGTGTTGCGCAGAGAGAGATAAGACTTTAGGTATTTCTAGGTCCCAAATTCAAAAGTATCTAACTGTAAAAAGAAATTTACTTTTACCTGTCTTTTCCGGGAACTTCTAAATAAAAAGTATTGAGATATTTCAAAATGAATTAGTCCACAAAACATCGAAATCACTAATCCATTAACAGTTGAGCATTCTCTATTTTATCATCTATTTTTATTTTCTGGTCGAGGACGCAGGCACAGATAACTATTTACAGATTATTTACATATTTCTTTCACGTCCACGAATTCTCATATTCGTGATTTCTTTACATGGCACACAACCATCTTTCGTTACTTTTTTACTAACACTTCAACAATAAAACTTAAACTTTCTTCTCTTTCTGTGGGATGGTGAGACTTTTATGCTGGGAATTAGCTGAGTGAAAATATGATAAAAGTAAATCCAATTTACTTTTCTGATGCTGTTCTATAAAAATGTTACGTGCTTTACTATGGCTTTTATCAAAATTATAATAGATATCAGATACATTGATGCTAGCTTTAAACCTGTGTTAATAGATGCAAAACCTTTTTTTTAAATTCTAAACACTGTGATTCACCAATAGATATCTTTTCCGAAAACAGCATTAAGAAAGCAAAATTTGAACATAATATAGAAGGACGTATGAATATAGTCATGAATAAGTAACAATGACCCAACTCCACTTTCCTAGGTCAAAAGGATAACATTAGTCATGATTACTTTCAAAATAGACATTGTGAACGTACTGGTAATCATTAATGCGCATTTGATAGCCACATTCATGTTCTGAATGTGGCTATCTAAATCTTCTGAAATCACCTCCCGATTCCTTATTTCATTCGAATAACACTGAAATAACGCCTCTGTTCGTTACAATAGTGTTAGACTAGAGAATAAGCATAGACAATATTTCATATGGTGATTAAATAGCCTACCGCATGGTTGTCATCCGTTTAACCAAGAGAATTCACAACGCACAAAAGATAATATTAAATATTAATTACGCATCCAAACAGAAGATTTCAAAATTTTTCAAATTTGTATCAGTACAAATTTAGTTTTCTTATTATTATTTTCAAAGTAGTTATAGCCATTTGTAGCCGGTGGGATTATTTTAAATAATTCGACAACTTTTTAAACTAAATTATCTTGAAAATAATCAGCAAAGCCACAGAATAGTCCCTTAACCTAAACACTGCTCTGCTTTCACCAAATTTTTTTATATCCAAGTTCATGACAGTTAGATATACCATTAATGGTCGCCTCCTGTTACAACCTTTCATTTCCGAAAGAAATACTCTAAACACTTCATTAATGGAAGGGAAAGCCTCGATAGCGTTCCTCAGCTAAAATTTTTCTATCGATTTCTCCAATTTTTATTTCATACAAACTGGTACCCAGCGCGTTGCTGCCGCTGAAGAAATGATTTAGAAAATATCGTTTGAAATTTAAAAGAGCTATCTTGTTTAATTAGGAATGATAGAAAGAGTAATATGTATTTTCTTATCGGCAACGAATGCATTCATTGAAATTTAATGATATATAAAGGAGAGTACAAATAATATTTATTCTATTTTTTTAACTATTATTCAAGTGCTTTAGGGTAGACAATTTTTTTTTTGTTTTTCCATCTTGAGCAAAAACAAAACGGTTCGACTCTTAAGCATGAAGCGTACAATTAGTCATGTGAAAACATGGATTTTCAAGGTTCGATCCACACACTTGAAGTGATTGAACTTGCGCCACGTTCATCGAGAATGCAACACGAATGGGGAACTTCAGTCGTTTGAAATCAAAAGGCATATCGGTGGGAATAACGGGAATGCGTGGCATGATTACATCTTCTCCAATCGACTTTCCGTTAAGAATAGTTGCCTAGCTTCCTGCCGCATATTGGTCGTGTATTTCTGATGTGTGTGATCAGGCAGCATATAAACGCCGTCTTTCGGTTTTTACCGCATGTTGAAATTCTGAAGAAAGTCAGTTTGCAATTCGTAAGCGATCTGCTCTATTGCACGCTTGTAGTTTATCGTTTGTTTGAAAAGCCCGAACTGGTTTATTTCTACATGCTGTGCTGGTAGATCTATGAATTGAAGAACGTTTGGGGACATATTTTTTGTCTAAGCAACAATACGACACACTCTTGTATAACGAAATATCTTTCGTCGATTCACCGCATAAAATAAAATTACTGTTTGCACTGAAAAATTTCCATTATTCGAATTTAACTGGATCAGCACCGATAATAATAATACTATTTTGTATATGTGAGATAAGCTCTGAATAATATGTGCGGTTTGCAACAGACAAAATATTGTTCACACTGAATGACAACCTCCTATATAGATGACTATAGATTAATAAGAAAAAAATTAGCCCTTGCTATTTTCGATTTCATTTCACTCACATTGATTGGCATCAATCATAATAATTTTATTTTCTTTGATATATATTAACTCCGCGTGACATGTGCCGTTTACTATTTGCCTCTTATCAATTCTAAAATATAACCTTCGCGCTAGTGCAAACAATAAGTTGGCAAAGATTCATCGGTATCGGTTGAACGGTACGGCAGTGTATAAGGTACGAACAAACATAAATTATTTTTTATATATTAGATGAAAGTTTATAATAATTAGATCGTACCTGTTGTAATTTTTCCTTCGGGGAAAGTGTTAAGGGAAAATAAAATTGATTTCACCATCTCGGAAGGCCTTTTTGGTGAGATGAAGTTGAAACTATTCCCAGGAGCGGGCATACATTGGATTCTATTCTAAATTACATGATTTTGATTAGATTTCTTATATGTTACATGCCGTAGTTTTATGTGACTAATGTTGATTAATAATTGAAAGATATGACTTGACACAATGCTATCAAGGTTCACTCTCTAATTCCAAGAAATACTTTTTGAGATACATTGCAAATAAAACTTTGTCAGATACCCAGCCTTAACAACTGGACCGATTTCGCCAGTTTTATTTGATAATTACTTTCTCCGCTTTTCAAACACAGCTGATCAATCAGAATACTCCTTATTTATTGCGCAAGCATATTTTAAAGTATCAATTTCTTTGTTGTAATAAGATATTGATGATCAAAATTGGCTGATATTACTACTGATATAGAGGGCAAACATCTGGTTACAGAATCTATGATCTAAACAAACAGTTTATAATACCACAATAAGCCAACAAAAGAACAATTTACATTTTTTATGGTCGTAGATGTTGAATATAACAGATAATCTATATCTATACTTATAATAAAGCTCAATGTGTGTGTGTGTTTATGTGTTGGCGCTCTACAGGCCAGACCATTCAACCTACAGCTACCAAATTTGTCACGTGTATACCTTGGAGGCCGGGAATGTGCACCTGGGGGTTATTTTTTCGAAATTTTAATTAAAATTTTATTTATTTAAAAATTTAGCGAAATTTTGGCATGTTTCTGCTATAACTTCCGAAAATATTAAAGCACAAAAAAAAATTTACATGAAGTTAAAGATCAAAAATTTTCTTTTAAAATATACCAATTTTTTAACCTTAAAATTAAATTTCTATTTTTAATGAATTTTTAAATAAATATTTTAACTATATTTTTCAACATTTTTTTCGTACAAAATAAAAATAAAATTTAAGCTGCACGAGCACGTTTTGCATTCATGGGAAAAAATTAGCTTTTTTCAAAGTGTTGCCATCACATTGATTAAAGCTCCAATTAAAAATAAATTAAATCGTTTTGGAAATGAAATCTGCAAAAATATAATTTTCGGCACGTGTCTGTAGGAAATGAAACAAATATGAAATATTATTTTTTCTAAAAAATAAATTCAAGAAAAATTATTTTATGATCTTTTACACTCTCTATATTATTAATCCAATAAATCAGTTTTATTTTAAGGCAAGTTTTGTTTAATATGAACAGGATATCCATTTAAATCAGGGCCATACAGCTAATTTGTAAATCTTTAGTAAGATACAGATCTGTTAAAATGGTCTAAATGGAAAATGATTATATTTTATGTAACTTGATTCAATAAATGCTCTAATAAATAACCAATTTTTGATTTTACATAATGCTTCTGCTGTGGAAATCACGATTAACAAAATGTTCTTGAAACACTAATATTTTAAATAAAAAGAGTTAATTTCCAATCAACTAAATCAATCACTTAAACTGACTGATTTATGAAAATTTGAATATCACTATTCAATAAAAAAAGGATAATTTTAGATTTTCCATCGATCGTTTCAAAGAAAATACGCCAATCACCGCGCAGGTTTCTCAAGATTAATTGGCCTAAGATTATGAAAATGTTGAGTTTTTCTAAATTTTTAACATTCAAAACTTCATAAATAAGACTTAGTTGATCGTGGAAAATAGAAACATTCATTTATTTATTTAAAACTTGGTGTGTCCAGAATATTTCTCAAAATATGATACCTTACTGCATTAAATTTAGATTTCATAATTTTTGAAATATATTTATAGGCCGGAACAAAATATTATTATTGATTTCATTTCAATCCTTTTGAATGCAAAACTAAAAAATGAATTTTATGCTGAATCTGAGAAATTTTTGTTGAATTATTGTTTGAGATATTACATAAATTATGAAAAATATTTTGTAGTTCACATAAGACTTAAATACCGAGCGATTCTGTTTGCAATACTCATATTCAATAATAATAAATAAATAACAATAAAGATGATAAATAAAATACAAAGCTTGGTTTTATTAAAAATATCTTTATATTAATTGCAATTTCATCATTTCCACTTTAAATTAAAGTTGAAGTTTTACCGGAAATGACAACAAATTAGCAAAATATATATAGTAAATTGAACGAAACGATCTAAACGACAGTATAAATTTGGTATGACTATCAAAATTTGAAGATTAAAAATGTTTTGTTTGAGAATCTATTAAGAGACCAGTTACTTAAAATATTTAATTGAAAATTGTAGCGAGCGGTAATATTGGCGAACCGGCTGGTCGCCAAAGGCGGCTAGTCTGTAATATATGAAAAGAAAAAGAAACGCGAATTTAGGTTTATTTCTTTAAAGTTCTTCCATTACCAATATTATTTTTAGACATCTAGTAAAGTTTAGTAAATCTATTGAACCTTTTTATTTTTCTTTATCTTCAGAAAGGGAAAATAAACATCATTCTTTTCTCTTTCGGACGATTTCCCTTCCTGTATTTTCCACCTATTCTAGAATTATAGTAGGAAAAAAATTCGAGAAGAAAGAGACAGAGAGAAAGAGAAACAAAACAAAACTAGTGCAAACGATTTTTCTTTGTTTTCAATTCCAGCTGGCAAGGATATTTCTTAACGTTTTTTTTCTTCTAAAAGCTATAGATTGTCTAACTGTTTTATTTCTTTAAAACAAATGAACTTCATTTACAACAGTGTCTTTCAATATTTAATTAATGTGATTGAATTCCTGTTATCCATTTCTTCAGTATACTTTTAACATTAAATCATTTTATTTTAATGAACTTAAATTTTTCAGTAAGAAATATTTTCTTATGCTTATACATAAATCCATTAAGAATCTTTTATTATGCGAAATCATTACGTTGTTTTTGTTTGGGGCTTTCGAATCTCAAAATGCACAGGCTAAAAAATTGGCAATTCATCATTTTTAGGCATAAATTTTCCTCTTTTAGGGTTATTAGAAAATGATATAAAAGGTTGTTACAATTCATGACTTATCACCAACAAAAAGTTACAGCTTGTCAACAATGTCCGCTATGTACCCGATTCTATTGCCTGGCGAATAAAAGACAGGCTTGTAAGAAGTTTTACAGCCGCAGAAGCACAGAAAAGAAAATGGGAATGAAAGCGAAATAGCGAAGGGAGGTATCGAAACTTATATTATACGTATGTATGTGTGTGTGCATGCGTGCGCGTGTGTGTGTGTTCAATTTTTTTATGAAACAAATATAAGTTTTGGAACTCGACTGATTTTGAGATAGTCAAAAACCATCTCTTTTATGAACGTTGGAGAGTGGAAATATGAGTGATGTGAAAACATGATGTTTTTATGTCGATTGATACCAGGTGATTTTTAAAAAGAAAAACAAACAAAAAAAAAACTATGTTCTAACAATGTAACTTGAAATTTCTGATTGCAGATTTCATTTTTTTCCCCAATTTAGTTTATTTCAAAAGTCACAATTTACATTTAAAACTAAGTCAAACATTTTCACGCAATTTAGTTTTGCCTCCGGAAAATTAAGTTTTAAAAGAAATAAATCAAACACTAATTACATTAGTAATTTTAAATATAAAATTTTCATAATCACTGTACAATTTGGATATGTGTGTTTTAACTGCATAACACCATTGACTAACCTTTGGCTCAACTTCATATTATTTGTGAATTTCAGTATTCGTTTAAGCACGATGCTGCCGAACATTGTCAATAGATTACATGGCATCTTTGACGATTTTTTTGGTGATTATTTGTGATATGCGGTAAATGCGTAAGTACTTAAAATTTTATAGAAATATTATAGCCGTTGATAAAAGAATAATAATCTATACTACTATATAAATTTGAAAGTTTGAATGGATGGATGTTTGTTAGTCAATCACGCCAGAACGGCTGAATGGAATTGGATGAAATTTAGCACAGAGATAGATTATAGTCTGGAATAAGACATAGGCTACTATTTGTTCCGGTTAATTGAGTGGTTAATTTTTTATTAATTAAAAACTAACTTTCCAGCCAAATGAGTAGGGCTTCGCCAAATGAGCCCCCATTGCCAAATGAGTAGGGCTTCAGTTGTTTTTTCTTTACCACACTGAAGAGGCAAGGCTTAAAATATTTTCGATCGATTATTTCAAATGATTCTGTTCATTTTCTTAGTGTTTGATGCATTTAAAATTAAAAATTGTTAATGAATCGATCTTTCGGATTCATTCTGAAGTACTTTTAAATTAAAATACAACAGACTAAAGGAAATAAAAAATTTCTAATCTGCATTGCATTACCTTAATTGGCGTAGAAAATTCACGCATTTGTGTTACGCCAACTGGCGTTGAGAATTCACGCATGCGCAGTGTGTTCTGATTGTTGGCAATTGTATTTTCATTTTAATTAAAAGTTTAAAAATTATGTGTATTATACTGTTGTAGCTATCTCAAACTCGGTCGATAAATAAAATAGATTTGACTTGATTTTAGAGAAATACGGACTTAATTTTCTATTTTGTTTTATTATTATGTATTTTTAATAAATTTATTTATAGCTTTAAGTACATCGTTTTTTTAGGTTAGTTTCAATTTTTTTATTTGTTATTTGATACTTTTTCGAAATGCCCAGAAAACGCCAATCTAATCTTTCGAAGAGGAGTAATAAAGCTCGGGCTATGAAAGTAGCTAGAAGACCTGTTTGCAATTTTAGTGAGCACTTGCAGACTCAAACCTCCTCCAGTTGTGGGATACATACAAGGACGCTTTGTAAGAAGACATCGCGTTTCGGCTGGAGGAAGGCTTCGTATCAGAGAGTTTGGCAGTAATATTATAAAAGCTACCATTATTACAGGAGCTGCTAAAGGAGGCAGCGTTTTAATTAACCGCATACCTCTTATTCCAAACAACTTGCCCTTTTTTCAATAGGTTGCAATTTCCTTTAAAATTGACTTTTACAATGACGATCAACAAATCCCAGGGCCAAACCAGGGCTTAATGTTGTATACATTATGGTATTAGAATAAAAATAAATATTGAAATTTTCCCATAGATCTTTCTCAATCAGTTACAAGTTTCTTGATTATATCATATCAGACTTTGCTTTCAACAACACTATAATGATACGATTTGATAACATTTTACATTTCGATCTGACCGTCAGTTCTCATACATACACATCAAAATTTAAACGCGAACGAAGTCGCGGTTAATGGCTAGAATTTTCATATATTTACAAATATAGCACCTTAAATCATTTAAAAAGCAACATCCTTTTCGAATCTTTTATGCATTCTGCTATGTTTTATACGAATTCGCATTACACTCGGGATCACATACGACTTCCGGTTTGTTGATGGCAGTATTAAATTTATGCATTAGAGTAATGAAAAAAGAAACAATAAAATATATGCTGCATATATATCAAAGCTTGAAAATGCACTAATATAAATTAATTCAACTAACTTATTAAAATAAGTTTATACAATTATAAACCACAGATAAATATCGATAGATATTTCTTTTTAAAAATTATAATGAATGGATTTAAGCTCAATGATAGATCCAATTTGAGGTTAAGTATTTTAAAGCGAATCTTTAGTATTGAAATAGTTAAGAGATACTACTCATTTTTTTATAATATTATTTAAAATATGCATTAAAACACCGATATATTGTTATGAGTTACGTTTGCCTATATAAAATAGTTTCGCATTTCACAATTTGATAAAATATATAATTTAAATATATACCGGTAATAAGTACTTGGAGCCTCAATATTAAATTTGCCTTAGAAAGCCTAATACAGCATTACCAACTAAATAATAATGAGATTATTTTCCTTTCGTTGCTGCATCATTATTACATGCTGAAATATTTAAATTTCTATGGGATAGAAACACATTTCGAAACATATTCATAAATTAAAAAGGATAGTAAGAACTTTTATCGGCCAAACAGAAAAAAAAAATAACGTTTTAAAGAAAAGATAAAATGTACCTTCAAGAATCTAGTCTAGACAGAATTTTTATTATTTTAAGGAAGTACGATATGAATGTTTGAACAGTATTTTTTATCGGAAGTAATATGCATTGCGGGGGGGGGGGGGGGGTGATGACATTCTTTCCCTAGCAATATTTTAAAACATTCTCAAGCGTTCAAAATTCTATTTCGGTTACGGAAAATTTTACTTTAGATTTACTATTTAGTATTAAAGTAACCTTAAAATTTTTCTTTATTCAGCAATTTTCTAAATTATACGGAAGTCATTTTGAATATAGAGTAACGTTTCAACTGGGAGATAAAGTAGCAGTTTCTTTTTTTCATTTCCATGATTTATGATAGAAATTTTAATATAAAATAAATAAAATCATAAATGTATAGGAAAAGGAAAATTTATGTTCATGATAACCCTACTGATATCTACAATATTACATTTTTTTACTGATATATTAACCTCGCAAATTTCAGATAATTATGATTTTTTTCAAAAAAAATTATTATAATGATGACCTAACTTGAAATTACACATTACAATAAGACTATGAAGTACATCATAGCTTTAAAGGTTGACCAAATCTCAAGATTACCACGATTTGTAATGAGTAGAATTTCTGCCTTTATCTAACTTTAAAAATCCACATATTACTTCATAATTTATGCATTAAAATAATGGAAAAAGAAGCAATGAAATGCATGCTGTATATGTATCAAAGCATGAAAATACACAAATATAAATTAATTTGGGTAATAAAATAAATACATGCAATTATAAACCTTAGGTAAATATCGTTATCATTTAAAAAATTAAAAAAGCGGGTTTAATATTAATGATGAACGAACTTTGATAGTAAGTAGCTTAGAGCGAATCTTTAGAGTTTATTTAATTAAGAGTACTCATTTTATTTTATTATATTCTTTAAAATGCGCATCAAAACACCGAGATATTATTATGAATTACATTTTGCTTGGAAATCAATTTGAATATAGAGTAACTTTTCATTGAAAATTCGGGAAATAAAGTAATAGTTTTTTTTTCAGCCTTTTTGATTTATGATAATTAAATAGAAAAAGTAAATAAAATCGGAGGTTAAATTGGGAAAATAAGTTTATGTTCATGAAAATTTTACTGATATCTGTAACACTATATTTTTTACTGATATATTAACCCAACAAGTTTCAGATATTTATGATTAAATTTAAAAAAAAATCATATTAATGCCTTATTTAGAAATTGTACTTTAGATAAGATTATGAATTATTTCCTGGTCACCATACCAAATTTGAGCTCCCTCATCGTTAAGAGAAGGACTCAGTTATGACCTTACACATAATACGAATTAAAAATCAACGATATATTCTGCAATATTTAAATCAAAATCTTTGAAAAGACAAATATTTATACTTTAAGATGGCATATAATATACTTTTTCGCAATAATTATTGTAGAAGTTGCAAGATTTCTTAGTAAAGTTCTTAGAAATATCAATACAAATCATCAAAAACCTTCAGAAAAGTACTTAAGTTTGACATATATTTTGATTATTTAATTAAATGTTTAAAAAAATAATTAATTAAAAATTATAAATTTCACAGATGGCTAAAAAGAATGAAATCCAAAATGGCATATTAAATTTCATGTAAAAGTTTAGCAACGTAAAAGTATTTTTTGAGGAAATCAATAAGACATAGCTTCACAAAAAAAAATTAAATATTGCAACAACCATTCATCTAGGTGAACCAGCTGATCGCCAAAGGCGGCGAGTTACCTGCGGTTAAGTGTGGAGTACACTAAAAATTGTAAATGTTAAGTAAGGAGGAATTATGGAAATTAATGACCTTCGTACATTTAAGCCTTATCTATTGTACCAACTTTCCAAACATTTGTACCATAAGATTAGTCGTATAAGCGTAACGACTAATCTTACAAAAACCTATTGGTTATTCAGCAATTTTCCCGTTGAACATCTCAAATGAAAGAATATTTCTATATTAGAAGATTCAATTTTTAATTAATCGCTTCTTTCGATTTAAAAATAAAAATTATGACATTGAAAGTATTCTTAATTTGGAAGAAGTGAAAAAAGAACACACACACACACAAATAAAAAAAGAAAGAAAGAAAAGAAAAGGAAGGGGGAAAAAAGAAAAAGAGAAAGAAGAAGGCCGGATGATAGAAGATCAGCCATCTCTAAAAAACATTCAAATCGCTGCAGTAATTTAAAAGTTCATCTGTTTCAAAGACAAACCATATCTTTTCAAAATGTCTTTTTTTTCGATTAGGATGGAAAGAATAAAAGAAAATTGGTTTTAAAATTCCTTTCCTCTTGAACTTTCTATTATTTCTTTCGCATCAAATGTGTCAACAGAAGTTATTCAACAGAAAAAAAAAAGAGGCGCTTATTTTCTCTCTTCTTTGAGATAAAGTCAAAAATGTTTAAGTTCGTCACAGAACTTAACGAGATATATAGAAGTAATACTGATAATGGTGAAGCAGCTTAAAAAAATCAATTTCTTTAATTTACTTCTTTAATTTTATGTCTATGTATATAAACATGTCTTACAGAAGAATTTATCGATTTGATGAGTTTTTAAGAATAAAAGTGAATTATTCTCGAGTTCCTTGTAAAACAATTTTTTTTAATAAAATTTTTAATGCTTGCAATATAATGTTTTAAAAATATAAATTTTCACTTAGACACAGCGTATATGTAATACAGTTTTCTTGCCGTACTGGTCTTATATTAGAAAAAGAAAACTACAAGATTTTTAATGGCGTTTAGATAAGAGGATAGATTTCAGATCGATGAAAGGTTCCACACCCTTTAAATACAAATTAGGTGACGAATTTGGCGTCAAAAACGAATGTTCAGGAAAATGCAAGAATTATGACCTTACCTTTATTAAGAGCTGAGATCCGAGGACTGTTTTGGAATTATATGTGACATCACACTCTTTTGAAATACTACGAAAGGTGATACGCTCATAATGGGATTAATTCTCTCTTTGGAGTGTTGATCACAGAGTTAAGTTATCTAACAGTTCTCACTGAGCGTTATTATTTCCAATTTAGAGAGTTGATACCTGCTTATAGTATTACTGTATATAATTTCTGTTCTTTCTGCAAAGTTTGACTGCGTTTCTGTCGCCTGTATTCCGTGTTCCTGTATTATTTATTATTCAGAGTTTAAAGCGTCATCTTGCATCTTTTAGAAAGTATTTATTTGCTTTTATCGTATATTTACCAGACGATTTCCATAACTACATGATGCCAATATTTAATGTAATCTAGCTTTTTAGAGATTATACCTTAAACTTATAAGTGTTTACTCATCAAGAATTATCTTTTCATAATAAAAGATTTTATATTCCTAATTATTAAGACTTATCACATTACATACAAATCTACCATTTTCAAAACGAGGTCAATGACAAATTGCCAAATATATTTTTGTAAACAAATCATGGTTTGATATAAAAGATACCCAGTTGACGATTAAGCTTAGGCAACTTTAAACAAACATTTTCAATTTTCTAATAATCATCCCATGTGAAACATATTTACTCAAAACTTTAACCTAAAAGTATGCATTATTGCAAGAGAGTCTCCGTTATTAATTAACTAGACGCGTAATTAAACCTCAGCAACATGCATCTTTTCGAACTTTTGAATAAAATCATAATTTATGCCGCCAGAAATTGGCATATTCTGCTGAACTTGATTTTCATTTCATTTACTCTGAACTCCGTTTTAAACAGTTATTTACTAAAGCCATCGAGGTTCCGAATTATCTGCTTTGTTAAAGTAAATAATTTGGTTGATATTAGGTTCAAAAGAATGATTTGTGATGTTGTTCCATTTGGTTAGTTCAATTTATGCAAAGTAAGGAAATTTACTACTGTTTTATAATAATTTTGTGATGAAAATTATAGCCAAAATGAGAGGAAAATTATTCGCATGAATAATGGATGTTCTAGCTTAAAATAATGGCTGACAATAAAACAGAAATGTAGAGTATGAAATAATTCAAATATTTGCAATCGGGTATAATTTTATGTGGTGGGAATAGTTAGTTTAGAATTGCAGAAATATGTTTTTAGAAATTAGTCATTTGTTTTCGAACGAACCTTTATAATATATTCATCCATCTTATTTATATTTAGTTAAAATAAATTTTTATGTTTGAGCATGTAAATTTATGCTTTTGTTAAATGCCAGTAACTAAATGAACTACAAAATAAATTTATAATTCCATACTTCGAAATATTTATTAAAATGGTTTAATTTTGCTTCTGTTTTATATAAATACATTATTTCATTTATATTGATAACTAGTCGTCTTTGGCAACTATCTTATTCCCCTGGATTATTGGATATCATGGTTATTAAACTATTGATATGGAAATAATTTATTTAAAATTTTACTTTGTTATTTTTATTAAAAAATTACTGAAAAGTATGAATTTCACAAAATTAATTTACCACAGATTAATGCCTGTTCAAATAAAAATTATATTTACTAGGAAATAAAAAAAATGCAAATACTGCTTGGAAGTCAATGATCGATGGTTCTTCCTCCAACTTCTTATTTTAATTTCGACATTGGTGAAAATATGTGATTGAAAGGATTTTTGGAGCACAGTCATTACTTTAGCAATAAAAATAAAAGATTTTTACGGATTTAGAATCAGATTAAATACTAAAAAATGTTAAAATTAGATGAAAAAAAAATATTTTATAGAAATGAAACTTTAAATCGAGGCAATATTTTTGGAAATTATCAAAATATTGCTTAATTTTTTACTTCCTCGGATATGAAGTATCTCCCTGAATTTGAAAAACACATTTTTGGAAAATGTCCGTCTCTGACAAAGATTTCACAAGAACGCCTGAGCTAGAAGGGTGAAATTTAACATATAGACTTAAAATCAAATTTGTAGATTTTTATCAAATTTTGGGCAAATTCCGTTCAGATGAAGTCTACACGATTAGTTAAGTTAGTACGATAGCTACAAAACAAAGAGAGCTAGACAAATAAAATTCGGTACACAGATTTAACACATTTACTATAGCGGCCTTCAAATTGCGAGAGATATCGAACAACGGGTTGACCGTCTGTCGGTCTATACTTTCATAAACATGTAAATGCAATAACTCATAAACGCAAATATATAAATTCTGTACGTGAATTAGTTACTTGAAGTGTAGTTTTTTGTCAAATTTTCGTTGCAATCATTTGAGAAAAATATGTCTGAAACCCAAATTCGAATTTCGGATATTTTTTTGACCGCATGCCAAGGACTAATCGTCCAAATACTAGCCAATGTATTACTAGTAATGCTAAAGTCATGCTAAAGGATAATATTTTGTAATTATTGTGCGCCAATGACATGCAAAGCATTCAGTGGGATAACACATTTATTAGAGAATATGCGAGAAAGTTTTAGGAAGACCACTCCCACTGGTTAAGAAATTTCATCAAGCCTGGACAATAACTATAGATTTGTGATTTCACAAAATATTGAGTTTTACAACCGCATTAATAGCAAGCATTTCGAGTCAGTTAGTCGTTATTCATAGACATAATTTTTCCACACATCTTGAAATTAATTTTCATCACAAAATGATTATCAACTCAGTAACAATCTGACTTGCTTTGCTTAAATTTAACCGAACGAATGAATCACGATGAAGAATCATCCTTTCGAAATTTGTTCTAACCAAATTATCCTCTTTTGCAAAGTGACTCCTTTAAAGCCCCCGCAATTGTTTGAACAAAGCATCCAGTAAATTAAATAAATATCAAGATGCTCGGAATGTGTCAATTTTTGGCGGCATAAATTATGATCGGCGCTCAAAAATTCGGGATGATGCATGCTGCTGAAGTTTAATTACATGACTAGCTAATTAATGAGAGAGGGGCTCATGGGATGATGCATATTTCTCATTTAAAGTTCGCTGGGTTAAAATGTGCTGTAAACATTATTCCGGTGTGTGTTTGGATGATAATGGGGATTGTTTATTTAAACAGTTAAGGAATTGCTGTTCGTGATCGTATAAAGTTGCAGTTGAGCTAAAATTTCAGTATTTGTTGAAGATATAACAGTGTTAGTTTATGGAAGATTTTTTTTATTTAGTAACATTTGCTTATTCATACTTACATATTTCATTCATACTTACATATTTGATAATTATTTAAAAATAATTTTTAGAATAATAGCTTTTTTTAAAATTTAATCCTAGGAATGCATCTTTTCTAAATGAACACTACATTCTTCACACGTTATTTCTCTGCTTTAGAAATATTTAGTTTTTAATAAAAAAAATCACTTAAGAAACTGCCAAGTGTTGTTTAATTCCCCTTTCGAAACTGTAAGACGCGTTCAGACAATGAGAGCGATACCAGGCCAGACACACCAAGTTCTTGATTAATACTCTGTATGCAAAAGTTGAACACCTCAGATAAATTTGAATGTCTAATCGATGGCCACTCTCCCACCCAAATTTGAGACTTAATTTTTATCTAACTACATTTCTAATAACTATATTTGTCTTCTTGCAGTCAATCTATAACGAGTAATAAATATTTAAGAATGGAAATTTCGATATATAAAAAGAAATGCTTGTAAGGGTGTTTTTAAAACCAAAATAAAAAAGATTTGAAAATTTGGCACACGTGTTTTTCAAGACAATAAAGTTACGTAATTAAATTTAAAATTTTAATTAAGTTCAAAAATTAATTAAAATATAACTGAAAAATTAACAATGTTTTAGCATTTTCCAACTATATTTTCTGAAATTATAATAGAAAAGATTTCTTATATTAATTTAAAATTAAATAAAAATTTAATAAAAACAGTTTATTATTATTGATAATCATTTTGTTTTTTAAGCATTTTTTAAATCTAATTTTAATTATTTTTAAAACCTAAACTTGAAACATAGTCTAAACTAACACTGTTATCATTACTATGGTATTCAAAATTATGTTATTGTTCCATCAAACCATTCAGCCGCCTGCTTTTATCGATGTTAAAAATAAGTTAAATAATTGCTTTTGGGGACTTCGAAATGGTACTTCACTTTCATTTATGTTCGGTGAATATGCATTTTTTAATTTACACTCTTATTAATTTGAAGTTGACTCACTTCACTAAACTCACACTTTACAATCTTATGAAATAATATTATGAAATTAGAAATCAATGTATACCATATTAAAAATTAAACAAACAGGAAATGCAAAATTTCTGGTGAAGAAAATGGTCATCAAAGTAGGCTAGTATTAAATAAAAGAAAATAGAATTAAATTTGCAATTTTGGAGCTTAATATGTGTTTATGACTGTATCAAATGGTTTTCATTTGACTACTTTTAAGAAAATATTTCTGTATTTCATTTCTACATTCATTTTATTCTCATATCTATCATTCTATTATTCGAAAAAAAAATTTTATGCCTCGGATGATTAAATTCATAAGGGATAACATTTATTGCTTTAAATGAATATATATCGAAATTTATGTATTGTTTAGATTTATATAAAGTAAGTCATTAATCCATTACAAAAATAAGTTACATTTTCTTGAAAATCCTTCTTTGTTTTTGCAGGTTAAAATTACGCAAGATATGAACGGAAAATTGTAGCAATATTTTCGTATTTAAAATAATTTTTTTCATAAAAGATGGTAAGATTTATAATACAAAAAGAAACTCTCTATTAAGAAAAATTATCACAGTGGAAATTTAATAAAGTTAATAGATTGTATTTTTAATACTATGTCTTAAAAAAATGAATGCTTCCGTAGTTTAAAACTATCTTTACAATGATTTACAGAGCTGTTTTATTAAGTTAATGAAAACTGAATAAATTTTTTGAAAATAATTATGTCTTTACAAACGTTTTAAATTATGTCTTTATAAACACAAAATTCAATCACTCGTTAATGCTTCAATGCTTTCAAAGTAAACGCATTATCGGTTCAAAATCTTATACGAAATAAAGGTATCTTTAGTAATAATTAAGATGAAAGTGTGTGTGTTGTTGCTATACAGACTGGACCATTTCACTTAGAGCTACAAAATTAGGTACATACATGCTTTGGAGGGTATCAATCTGTACTTCGAACAGATGTTTTTCAATTTTTATTAGGATTTTAATTAATTAAACACAAAGCTAAATTTTGGCGTTTTACACAATAACTTCCTAATTTGAAATTGAATTTACACGGTTTAATTTTTTTAATTGCCTTTGAACAAATTTTATATGAGAACGTTTAAGAAATTTTATATGAGAAATTTTGGCGATTTTTTAGAAGTTTTTTTCAATTTCCTACAATATATTGCATTACTGCCGGGAAATTTAAACGGCTTCCATTATTTTAACAAATATTATTTTCTTCTATTATTAAAGGCTGTAGATGAAAGTTAATTTTTTAAAAAATATTTGTGCAGTTTACAAGACAAATAAAAAAGTTCCACGAAATTTAGAAAATAGACGAACTGAAAATTTTCATATTTAATACTGCTAAGATGTTAAGGAACTGATTCCATTCAGTACCCAGGAGACCAAGTTCCGCTAACATGGTTTTTTTTTTCAGAAAATATTTAGATACAAATCACATACTGATTACATATGAACATTTTCAATCGCATTTGCACGAATTCGGTAATGTTACTTGTAAGACTAATTGTTTGGTTACCACAATAATTGCGTTGTTGCTATTGCATGTAAGCCAAACGTATTCGTACTCGGATAATATCATATAGCGCCATCTCACGGAAATTTCAGGTAATAGTAGGTTATCATCCCACGGCAACAATGCAAGTACCACAAAAATTTACGAGATGGCGTTAAATGATATTGTCGGCATGAGAGCAGATAGAGAAAAGCCCTAATATTAGTTATAAAAAATATAGTGTTTTTTTGCGTAAAATCGCATTTTTTAGGAAAGATACCTATATAGATAAAAAGCAAAACCTTATCAAAATATAAAATTTGATCCAGATGAAATTTTATATTAAATTCTCGAGCCGTTTCCGAAATACACGAAATAAATTTATAAACATACAAGTATTGCTCGTTTAAAATTATGAGATGTACACAATAAATAAAACATAAGTAAGACAATTAAACCGGTGTTAAATGTTAGACAATATGGCAGAATTATGGGTATGAAGTTATATCAAACTGACTTATCGTAGAATCAGCTGGTCACCTGAGACGATTAACATATAATAAAAGAAATTAAAGATATTTACTTCTTTAAACTGCCTTTCCTTGATCAATATTATTTTCATGCAAAATTGTGTAAAGCAATTGAATCTTCTTATTTCTTTAAAGGGAAAATAAACACCATGTATTTCTGTTTCGACCGATTTCTTTACTTGCATTTTCTCCAGTTAGGGAATTTGATTCGAAAAGAATTCTACGGAAGCAAAAAAAAAAAAAAAAAAAAAAAAAACCTGAAAGGAAAAGGGGGAAAAGAACTTGTACATTCCTCCCCGTTTGCACTCTCCAATTGAAAATAGACTTTCTGGTCCTCTTTTGTTTCTGGAAACTTTCCCTCACTGACTTTTCTTTGAGGCAGATGAACCTTTCATTTACAACAGCTGTCTTTTAATGCTTTTGTCGGGGATGGCTGAATAGCTACAACCATTCATTTTCTTTTTCATCTGTATCTCATTTCACTTGTAATTGCTCTAAATTTTTCACTAAGTGATATGTTCTGAAGTTTTTAAGTGAAGTAATATGAAAGTGTCCGCAATCCTTGTTACGAAAAAAGTGGTTTCAATTTTAGATGTAAACATCCAATTATATGAGAATAAAACGTCTGGCCTCGTTAAAATATACTTAAGTTTTAAACTCTCTAAAGTATTTTTAGTCCGTTTTAAACCACTGCAGTAAGTTTCAAAATGCTATTCGAAAAATGGAGTATTAAATAAAATAAATTATATATTTACTTCAAATTATTTGATTAAGTTAAAGCCGAGTAAATGACTTAATGAAGCATCACAGTTTATTATGATCTTAGATGATTCAGCAATATATCTTCTTTACTGCTACTCTAATATTTTTGAATGTTCAGTATTATTTTTAATTTTAACTGGTATATAAAATTTCTGGATCTTTAATTAAACGCAAAATTTATAAAAATATAACTACAAATATCCGGCTTCCTATCTCGTTCTGGGAAATGGGTTTCACCTCCCAAAAATTTAGAATCAGTGCAGAAGTTGGTTTGCTGTTATTTAACATTATTTTATTGTGTTACAGAAATATAAAGCTTAAAATTTTTATTTTATTTATAAATAAACGAGACCTTGACCTCTAGGTCACTGACCAGAGTGCCTTGAATATAAAAAAGTTGATTTATCAAGGGAAGTTATTTAATAATACAAAACTTTTTCAATCATTTCGCATGCGTGGTTGTAAGTATTTATTTATGCATACAAAATTTTCTAGTCTGAATATGTTTTTACAGATAACATTCTTAATTGGATTTGTACTTTCTCGAAAATAATATTGCAATCGTAAGGCATGTAATGAAAAACAATACTATAATCGTAAAAAAAATCGATATCGGGATTTTGGCGAATCTCCATGTTTCAAAAATCTCTGAATCCGAAAAACACATCTTTGGACTTGTGATGTATTTTGCTCTATCTGAATGCGTTAACTGAAAAACGATTTAATCTAGACAAATGAAATTTGATATATAAAATTTACACCAAATTTATTGATTTCTGCTAAATTTTGAACAAACTCCATTCGGTGAGATTCTGAGATTTGGTCAGTATGTTTCATGGCATCAATGATTCAACATATCATCAGTGCATTTAACCATTAAGCCTAATACGCAACATAAAACCAAATAATTTAACTTCGTTTTCTATACTAGTTAAATGAATAAAAAGTGAATCGTTCGATTATTTAAGAATCAAATTGAGTTCTAATTTATCAAATAAAATTCTATATTACAGAGAAGGAGTATAAATTAGAACATTTAGTTTCACGCTGTGGTCTGTTTGATTAATTAGCTATTATAAATAACCAGTAAAAATAATTAGTCAATATATCATATTGACCAAATATTTTTAATAACAATCCTTTCATATTATTAAGCGTAATTATTACAAATAATAATCGCGTAATCACATTGAAGGTAGCATATATACTGAGTAGAAACACATTCTGAGAGACTAAATGTAATGCTTTAATTCATTTTCATGTTAGAAGAACAGATTTAATCGCTAATGAAGAGATTCTTTAATTTTTCAGCTGTCACCGCAATGTCCTAGTTGCAATCTAAGTTTCATAACCGGTGATTGCCAGGTACAAAACACAATTCCACCAAATGATACGTCTTATGCCTGACCTAGTACTAAAATCGAATTTAGGCAGTTTTTAACGCAATGTTCATTCAAACTGACATTGTATTAAGATTATCATTTTACGAGGTAGATCTATTAAGTGGAATGCAACATAACAATGTTTCTTTTCAATGAATAATAAGTTTCCTAGTTGAAAGCCCCTCACTATTTAAAAGACTTCGAACCTGCCGCCCGGAATCAGTGTCCACCCGCAAAAATGTTAAGAAATAAGGAGATGGTCTCTCTAATCTCAGAGGTCATATTCTCATTATCTTACCATTGTTTTAAATTATGAAATCCGTTTCTAAATAGCTCTCATATTGTTTCAAAATAAGACATTAATAGAACCAAATCAAATAGATCGAATGCTTTGAGCAACTATATGATTAACGACTGGAAAAATATATCGGATGTTAAAACCAAAATCTTTAGGATGAATATTAAAATAATATAGTCAAGTTGAAGAACAGGTAAATGAAATCGAAAAGCCAAAAAAAAAAAAAAAAAAAAAACTGGCACTAAGAAAGTTTATTAACAATTACTTATTAGCTATTTGTTGCTAAAAATTCAATCAGGCTGCATACGTATAGCTTTAAGCAGTGCAATGTAATATTCCAGAATATGCTAGAAATCTCTAATCAAATCATAAATTAAACAAGAAATTTCGATATAGTCGTGACTACAAGTCCAGTTCAGAGTCAAATATTAATTTCAATCGATTGGAAAAAAAACTAGTCTAAAATACAAATTCGAATAATCGCCACATAACTTCCAAGTATCATACGAAAGATTCCCTAAAACAGCTGAACTATCGCTAAAGATTAATATTTCGTAAATATTGAACGCCAATGACATGCAAGGCGTAATCAAGGATAAAACCTTTATTAGTGAGTATGCGAGAAAGTTTTGGAGAGACAACTCTCGATGGTTGACTTCAGCCTTGCTTTTGTTTGAATTTGTTTTTCCAGTTATAGAGGGTTTCCAAAAAGAAGAAGCAGATTTAAAATATTTATTTTTAATGAATGGCAATAGCTATACAAATACATACAATGCACAACCAGATAGAGGAAAGTTCAAAATTTTTTTTTATGCATTCAATACGAGTTCCAATTTTCATCGGAATTCTATGAGTTTCATACAGAAAAAATCGAATAGAAAATTAGTTTCTTGCCACACACTAAGTAACTGGTTCTAGTTTATTGATTTCACTACTCTAGTAATTGATCTTGATGAGTGACAAGTATAAGTTTTATATCACAAAATGATTTCGAATTTCTCTGCTTCTTCTTGTGGATTTATATAATTGTATTCGAAAGGAGTTCACATATGCTCAATATGTTCATCTGACGCGCGTAGACGACCAGTGCTTTTTCCTTTGCACACGCAGTCACATTGTACCAGATGCAAATCTTTTCATGACGAATCTGCTTTTTTGTTGAATTTATTACGAAATGCAAATTGTAATGCCACTTCAATTAAAACTTCCTGAAGCACATATAAAAGAACTTCTCTGGAAAAACATACTTGAAGAATGACAAAGATGTTGGAGCAACCTTGACACATATAAGAAAAATTTTAATATTCTGCCGTCAATTAGCTTTCAACTGACGAATTGAAACAGAGAAGATAATTTATTCTCTGGACATGGTTCTTTTAATGCCTATCAGTATTTAAAAGGTTTAATCTTTTTGACAGTGATTAATGCAGCTTTGGTGGATTGACACGGCACTTCAAGTGTGTCTTCATAGTTTCACGGCACATGAAGAAATTAGCACCTAGTTTCGCGAATGACGCCCAGCAAATTCTCCAAGCAAAAAATTTATAAGATAATTAAATTTATCAGTGAAAGTAGAGATTTCTTCCAACCTCGATAGTCACGAACATCAATTATCTCACACAAAATGGCCAGAAAATCTTCCACAGTTCCTCTACTTTCATTTGTGTTCGTAATAATTTTTTAAAAAGAATTTTTCTTATACATAGATCAGATTATTTTTCTAACTTATAATTGATTCTATTTATCTAATTTTACTTTCACGTGCACTTAGTAAAGACAAAGTATTGCAATCGTCAAACAATTCGAAATAGATATTTTGAAGAATCTCCACATATTAGATCTATCTGAGTTCGAAGAACACATTTCTGCTAATATTCCTCTGTCCCTACGTCTGCCTGTAACAAAGATAACTCAAAACTGAGCTAGACGGCAAAATTTGGTATACGGTCTATACACCAAATCTGTAGATTTCTATCAAGTTTTGAATAAAATCTTTTCAGAGGAATTCCGTCTGTCCGTCTGTTCAAATATAAGTCAACACGATAATTACAAAACTAAGAAAAGCAGATAGACAAGATTCGTTACTCAGATTCAACATCTATAGTGTAGA
Organism: Argiope aurantia; assembly: GCA_026543865.1. Taxonomy (NCBI): domain Eukaryota; kingdom Metazoa; phylum Arthropoda; class Arachnida; order Araneae; family Araneidae; genus Argiope; species Argiope aurantia. The sequence goes on along the minus strand of JAPMOR010112798.1, from coordinate 90,715 downwards.
CATCTATCAAAATTTGAGCAAATTCCAACAAAGGGTTGACTGTCTGTCGGTCTGTACTTTCAGAAACATGTAAAGGCGATAATTCAAAAAGGCAGCGACTTAAATATATCAAATTTGGTATGGGATTTTGTGACTGCAAATGTAGTTCTGTGTCATATTTCTGTGTCAATCGGTTGAGAAAAACTTGTCTGAAACACAAACTTGATTTTTGGATACTATTAACCGCTAGTTTTAATCTGTTATGATGATAATTGCAATAAGAATTGCATTACTTTTAAATTCATTATAACAGTTTTATTTATTATTAATCAGATATTTCTTCTTTCACTATTACAAATAAGAAAATCAGAATGCTTGTTTAATTATACATGTTTTTTGTTTCTGCAAATACTTATTTCTATTATATTCTGGTTTCATTCAATTCCCCGCCACATGCCCATCGAACCATTTAGTGGTCGAAATAATTACAAATATGAAGGCATGGGATGAAACTTTATCCTCTAATTCAACAATGTATTCACACTTTACGCACTCCAGAAAAGATATTCTGAGATATTTTCTTGTAAAGAAACAACGTCTTTTTTAACGGGATAATCTGAATGCAAGAAATGGAACTTTCCTGTATACATTGATGTGTTCCGATTTAATAATGTTTGCTAAATATAAGAACTTTAAATCTGCTTTCTGTTTGAATAACTCAGTATATTCCTTCAAATGTAAATATCCATCTGATAATTGTAACCATTTGTATCTATCATCTGTATGTATAAATATATTTTATATAAAGTGCTTACTTTAAGTTTACTTACAGTATAACTTTTTGCAGTGTCCTTTTGTTAAAAAAATTATGTTAATGATGCGTTTACTGAAACTCCTCAAAAAGCACCTACCATATTATTATAGAATTTTGTAGAATCTCTATCCGGGAAAATATCTTCAATATTATTTCAGTACAGAAATATCATTAAAACACCAAAATGTAATTCTGCATTGCATTTTGAAAAGTTATAAATTTGTTATCTATACTTATAATAAAGCTCAATGTGTGTGTGTGCGTGTGTGTGTGTGTGTGTCTGTTGGCGCTCTACAGGCCAGACCATTCAACTTACAGCTACCAAATTTGGCACGTGTATACCTTGGAGGCCGGGAATGTGCACCTGGGGGTTATTTTTTCGAATTTTTAACTAGAATTTTATTTATTTAAAAATTAAGCGAAATTTTGACGTGTTTCTGCTATAACTTCCGAAAATATTACCGCACAAAAAAGATTTTTACATGCAGTTAAAGATCAAAAATTTATCTTTTAAATGATACTAATGTTTTAATCTTAAAATTAAATTTCTATTTTTAATGAATTTTTAAATAAATATTTTAACTATGTTTTTCAATAATTTTTTTCGTCAAAAATAAAAATAAAGATTAAGCACGTTTCTCATTCATGGGAAAAAATCAGCTTTTTTCAAAGTGTTGCCACCACATTGATTAAAGCTCCAATTAAAAATAAATTAAATCTTTTTGGAAATGAAATCTGCAAAAATATAATTTTCGGCACGTGTCTGTAGGAAATGAAACAAATATGAAATAGTATTTTTTCTAAAAAATAAATTAAAGAAAAATTATTTATGAAAATTAGAAAATTATTAGAAAAATTATTATTCTTTTACAATCTCTATACAGAGTGTTTATTTACTCCCGGACCCATTTTGATGTTTAATGACTCATAAAATTATGAAGATATAAACAAACTTATGGCATTTATTGATGGAATAACTCATATATTTTCCTTTTCAGGTTTGAATATTTTTACTTTTGTAAATATCGTCTGCGCGTGTTTTTAATTTTAGATAATTTCATTTTCCAGTCTAAATATCTGTACTTTTCTAAATATCGTCGGCTTCTTCATTGCATTTTCTCTCTTTTGTTTTTGGCAACTATTGGAATGTTATGTTTACTTTTGATGCGTTTGTTCTATGTAGTACTTTTGTATGTGATGTTTCATTCGAGCGGATATTAAGGAGAATGCATACACCGCAAGAGAAAGCACAGATTTTATGGTGGTCATAGAGTTAATTGCCAATCAACTAAATCACTGACTTTTAAGAGTAAATTTCCAATCACTTAAACTGACTGATTTATAAAAATTTGAATATCACTATTCAATAAAAAAAGGATAATTTTAGATTCTCCATCGATCGCTTCAAAGAAAATATGCCAATCAGTGCGCAGGTTTCTCAAGATTAAATGGCCTAGGATTATGAAAATGTTGAGTTTTTCTAAATTTTTCACATTTAAAACTTCATAAATAAGTCTTAGTTGATCGTGGAAAATAGAATCATTCATTCATTTATTTAAAATTTGGTGTGTCCAGATTATTTCTCAGAATATGATACCTTACTGTATTAAATTTAGACTTCATAATTTTTGAAATATATTTATAGGCAGGAACAAAATATTATTATAGATTTCATTTCAATCCTTTTGAAAGCAAAACTAAAAACTGAATTTTATGCTGAATCTCAGAAATTTTTGTTGAATTATTGTTTGAGATATTACATAAATGATGAAAAATATTTTGTAGTTCACATAAGACTTAAATACCGAGCGATTCTGTTTGCTATGCTCACATTCAATAATAATAATAATTAATTAATAACAATAAAGATGATAAATAAAATAAAACGCTTGGTTTTATTAAAAAATATCTTAATATTAATTGCAATTTCATCATTTACAACATAAATTAAAGTTGAAGTTTTGGAGGAAATGAGAACAAATTAGCAAAATATATATAGTAAATTGAACGAAACGATATAAACAGTATAAGTTTGGTATGGCTATCAAAATTTGAAGATTAAAAATGTTTTGTTTGAGAATTCTTTAAGAGACCAGTTACTTAAAATATTTAATTTAAAATTGTAGCGAGCGGTAATACTGGCGAACCGGCTGGTCGCCAAAGGCGGCTAGTGTTAAATAATTTGCATAGGTTTAAGATTTAAAAAGGAAATTTCTGCAAGAAAGAGTTAAAACATACTTTATGCACAAATATTAAAATTTCTCTATAAAATATGATCTAACATTTCAAATAAAATATTCATAAGATTTCTTACAATTTTCATTTCAACGTCAATATTATATGCTAAAATATTTAAATTCCTTCAGATAAAACTATGTTTCGCGGTGTATTCCCAAATTGAAAGAAATGGCAGGATATGAACATGGGAGGTGATAAAAAAAGTTAAAATATTGAAAGAGGTAAAGAAATATATTGGAGTTAGTCTTCTAGACAGATGTTTTTTGTTATTTTATTCTAAACCAACATAATCATCGAAATCAACATTATTTCAAAGAAACATCCTCCTGCTCCAATAATATTTTAAAACCTGAAATGGAATTGAATATTCAGTTTAAGGTAAGAATGTTTTGTTTTGTTTTTGAATTTTAATATTTATACAAGTTTTAAATTCTATTTACTTTTACATTTTTGCTAAATATTTAAAGTGGGTATTGTCAAAAGTAACAGTTCTTTGAAACTTTGCAAGGTAAAAAAATTATTTTCAATTTGTATGCTCATAGCATTAGTAGAGTACCTTTTATATATTTATTTCTAGTTCATTTGATCTTACTTCTGATTAATTAATAACCATCGTAACGATAAACGACTTTAACCAGTGAGTCATACAAAGGACATTGGATTTAGTTTCAAGTGATATTTCAAGTGATATATCAAGTGATAGTATTCAAGTGATATTTTGAATAAAATTGAAATCTCTTGAAAACTCAGATGAATTTTTAGGAGTAAGTTAACGATGATACCGGTATCATAGCTTCGGATATTCAAAATTGATGGATTAATAAAACAAATTATTCGTAAATAATTTTAACGAGGATAAAAAAAAATGTGAAGAAATTATTCTAATGCCTTTTAAAAAGGCAATCGTTTCCACTGAACAATTTTATATCTATTTTGTTTCAAAACACTAATAAAACAAACGATAAATAAATTTAATTCATTTCATGATGCTGTATATAACACTCACAGACAATCAATATGCAAACGATAATGACATTTTTTTTTATTAAACGTATATTTTCACGCGCATCAGTCGTATGAAATAATTCGCGCTAAAGATATGCAAAAGAATATATTATTTTCCCCACTTTATGATAAATCTTTAATTTTGAAATTAATTATTATTTTCAGTACTATAGTGATATATTATACGAGTACTTTTTTTGAAAGGTTTATTAAACTTATGGAAACATTGAAATGAATTTTCATTAGTAGTATTAAAGCTGTTTATTAATATTTCGATTATAATTAAAGTTGCGTATTAAAATTTCGATTATAGCTATTTCGATTATACGTCGTTTTACACCAGTCCATATTAAGATGAACAAACAGTTCTCGACTGTGTTTTTAAGTAATCTATCACCAATACATGTTTATCCTTTGATTGTAAGAACACTATATGGCAGAAAAGAATAATATTTAATCGTTTTCATAAGTCCTTCCTTTAAAAAAACATCTGTCGTTATCTACCAAATAATTAACTAGCATCATAGAATCGCATTTACAATAAACTGAGTACGCGCAATATGTTTACTGAAAACACTTTCATAAAAATGGATATATACAACATATAAATTAGATAAATACATTAATAGTTTTAATTTCGTTGCAATTTTGAACCGAAACAGCTTCTCATGATCTCGTTTTATGCATTTATAAATTCGTGCAATGAGAAAGAACACAAAAAAAATATTGTTTAATGTATCCCTGACACTTTTTATTTTCCCATATATGATGTTCAAAAAGAAAACTTTATAACTATTAAAAAATTCGATCTCGAGATTTCCACGTTTTAAAATTCTGTTGGTCAAAAAAAAAAAAACATATTTTTGATATTTTGTTTATCTATCAGAGATATCTGAGTGATAATTCAAAGCTTCATTGTGCGAGGGAAATGAAATTTAGTATATAGATTTGAAGTTTGATACTTACTTCTTAATTTTTGTAAAATTTACCTCAAATTTTTGGGCGTAATTCATTAAAAATAAGTTTGTATATTTGTCCATATGTATGTGAAGATGGTAATTGAAAGATCTAAAGATAAATCTTAGTTGGGATAATGTTTAATGTATAAGTTTAAAATCAGAATTATAGAAATATATAAAAATTTGTACCGAATTTGTGTTTATCAATGTGCTTATTTGCTTACACGTGAATGCGTTAACTAAGACATTTTGCATTTTAAGTATCTCTTTTCTGTACACATCTTTAATAATAAAGGCACTTCCATTTATACTGAATATCTTACACCACATCGTTCTCGTCAATAGCATTGTTCGGAGGTTATGAACCATTGAGTTCAAGCCCTCCATGAATTTGCTGCTCATCAGCAATTACTTTAAAACACAACGACTCAGATGAATAAAAAATTTTATTTACTCTAATAACCAAAATCTTCCCCCTGTGGCAAATTTTGAATACATTTGATAGAACGAAAGCTACAAGGTTTACAACATTAAATTACGATTCTATCTATGATTTGCTAAATTTCAACTAACACTAATCAGAAATAAACGGCAAAATCAGTCAGATTGCAACATTATTTGCAAAAGTCAGGGTGCGAAATTCACTCTTAGGGACTTGTCCTGACTTTTGCATATTCAGAGAATGAAGAATAGAAAAGAAAATAGTAGATTATATAAGTTTACCAGAAATGTAGAGAGAAATTCTCTCTGAATGCTTAGGTAAATAAGATTTCCAAAAAAGGAAATGGTAAGTCAGCCTCTCCGACCTGCCACGAAGGCACACGGATTTAAACCATAAAAATGAATGACTGGACCGCCACAACAGCAACACTGGTGAGAACTGTGGTTGAATCTTAATGGCCAACACCGGCCACGGTACAGCCCTCCCCGAAGGAAGTATGTCCCGTCATCGATGGGAGTAGTCAGATCCCCCACCTATCTGTGTACCCCCCAGGGTGGCGAGATCCAACCTTCCTTCCAGAAAAATGGTAAAATGTCAATATATACAATCATTCATCGCCGTCTCTAACCCTAAATGGAGTAAAAAAATATCTCAATCTTTTTGACCTGGGACAATATCATATGTCTAACATATGAGCAATTTTGGCATTTAACAAATGAGACGCTTTTTTATATTTGAATTGACAGATTTTTCGGCATGTGAATAAAATTAAATGGGAATACAAATTACTTATTAGATTGTAAACTTCACATTTTATTTATTATTTTAATGTTGGATAGTAGTAAAAGTTAAGGAGCAGAGGACTACATTTTTATTATTATTTTATGTTTATTGTTTTTTTCTTTCTATTACTGGATCTCTATTTGATTTAAACCAATTTTAGTGATTTGATTTATGTGTATGTGAATATTATAGTTACAGAAGATTCCACGGGAAAGCAACTAAAATTTTAATGTAGCTGTATATTTACATCTAAAGTGCACTACAAATAATAATATTTTAATTTCTTAAGCACTCTGTTAATGTGTACGAGATTGTTTCACTACAACTTTCATTAGTTAATCAATGATAACCATATTAGAGATTTTGATAACAGCCAGTCTAGGCGGGCACATTTTTTTAGTCATATGATAAAGGTGAAATTTTGGTTGTATTCAAAATGAGTTCAAGTGTTACAAGACTATTTGACAGATTAGGCATTGCGGTATTTCGGAAAATTCACACTTTGAAAACATCATCCATTTAATTCCTTCTCCTCGAGGTTTTCAATAAAAAAACTGATCATAATATTATCTGTAAAGAGTCAAAAGTTATTTTATTTTACAGATTAGTGTTAATCAAAATTCTTTTTTTCTAAGATTACATCATCTTTAAATGTTAAAAAAAAATTAAAAATACATTACATTTTAATTCTCCAACAAAAGAGAAGAGATTTGAATCTTTATTCAGTAAAATCAGTTCTGCTACACAGTTTAGAAACTGTTTTTATTCAAAAATTTATCTAACTGAGAAGCAAATTGACTTAGTTAGCATAAAGTCAATGAAGCAAAATGAATCACGATGAAAAATCATCCTCGCGAGCCTTATTCCATCCAAATTATCCCCTTTTACAAAGAGGGCAATTTGCAGCTACCCTTGACTTCACCCTACAATTGTTGTTACAGAACATCGAGTGAATTAAATGAATATCAAGATGAGTAGAAAATGTCAATTTCTGGCGGCATAAATTAAGGTCCTGAATTGTAGAGTTTGGGATGACGCATGTTGCTGAGGCTTAATTATATGAGTGGTTCATAAATGAGAGAGGCCGTTGTGATAATACTTATTCCTGCTTCAGGGATTGTTGGGTTAAAGTTTACAGCTTTCATCGTGTCAAAGTACGGTTGATAAAGGATGTTTGAGCGATAATGGAAATTGTTTAGCTGCTGCTCTTCAGTGTACCTTATCACTTTTAAGAGATTCTATATTTATTTGAGATAAAAATGTTGATGTTTATATACCCTATTCTTCTAATTTCTATATATTTATTGATTTTTCTTTCAATTAATGTTTTTTTTCTACTAATACAGTCGATATATTGGATTAAGTGAATAATCGGATAGTTGATTAGCGAAAGGTTATCTCTTAAGAGATAAAGAACCTTTAAGAACCGAAATTTGTTTATAATGTATTTATTCAATGATTCAATGATTAATAAATTACATTATTTATCATACAGACTATGTTATTTACATTTTCCATACTTTATTTCCATTTCCATTACTACATTTCCATTTTTCATTATTATATTTCCATTTTCTTTCAGATTAACTTTACTTGAATGTATCAATCGAAACCCAATTTTCATTGTGTCGACTCGGGATGATTTTGTTTACAGATTTCATTCCTTTTTTTTTCAAAATCTTTCTTAAACTTTCGTTTTCCTTTTAGGATTGTTAAAATTCTACGATGTTGCTATTTTTGTGATGTGCTTTATGATAGTTTAATACTTCACAAAAGTAGCAACTACTGCTCTTCAGGGTAGCTTATGACTTTTGTGTTACAGACATTTATTGAAGTTGTTTAAAATTTTGGTGTTATATAAATATTCTTCTATTTTCGGTACAATTATTGTTTTTTCTTTCATTTACGGATTTTGTAATAATACAGTAGAAATCCCCATATTGGATTAAGTGAGTAATCGGATAATTGATAGCAGAAGGTGTTATTTCTTAAGAAGTAAAAAAGAAATTTATTTACAATGCATTTATCAATGATCACAAAACTATGTTATTTATATTTCCCATACTCGCACATTTTGTTACATTAACCTTTCTTGAATATTTCGTCGAAATCCATCTTTCAGTGTTTTGACACGGGACGATTCTTTTTAACAATATATTTCTTTTATTTCTTTTTCTTTTTTTCTCAAATAATCTGGTTTTAGGATTGTTTAAATTATTTTATGTCGCTGTTTTCGTGATGCGTTTTAAAATAGTTTTAAAATAGTATTCTTTTTGTCTGAAAATATGGCACTCAGCTCTTCTAAAAAAATAATGTTTAATGGAGAAAATGAAAAAAATGTTAGTAATCAAATAAATCGGTTTGTATTTGGTAATCATAAAATAACACCTAGTTACAAACAAACGTGCGAATTCAATTAAATTCGAATGTTTAAATAATAAAATATTTGGTTACGTATTATTGGAATAGCACTTTCTATGTTTTTATGGAATGCATAATAACAGAGAAAATTTCAGTAATATTGAAGTCTCTCTTATGAAATAAATTGTAATTGAATGACTAGGCAAAATAATTATTACACAGATTGGATTACTTAATGAGCCCTATGTTATTTCAACAATATTGTATTCAAAGAAAAAATAACATACTAAAAAAAACTATTTATTTCAATGATATTATGTTTATCTTTAAATGGTATTTTCTTTCATTTGAAGGTCAATTGAAAGGTGCTGTCTACGTGTTACACCAATTGGACTACTTAATGAACCCTGAAGGCTGCCATATAATGATTTTCAAAGAAATAGTAATACGTTACAGCAATTAACTGATGTTCCAATAGAATTTATCAATCGGTACATTCTTTCATTCGAAGGCAAATCTTTGTCTTGAGAAATGCTAATTTACATCAAGAATTTATTGAAGACTAAACAAGAAATTTTTTGAAAGAAGAAGTAATTGACTGACATTCCAATAAAATTCCTCATTCAATACATTCTTTCAGTCGAAGGTCAAACTTCATCCTTGGGGACAGCATGCTCAGGAATTTGTAGACATAATTGCACTTCAAAAGAAATTATTTTATATTTTAAATCATGTTTATGCATACCATCAGAAAACTTAACTAAATTATAAAGTATATTTTTAAGGATTGAATACTCAGTGCCTCCAAATTAATCTGAACAACGACTGAAGTTAGAAAAAAATTAAATGAAAATCTATTAGAAAAATAGGCAATATTTGCTAAAGATTAAGAGTACTTTTTATATTTAAGAATGCTAAAGATAATAACAGTTATTTAAAAATATAATTTAAGAGTTCTCAATGTCAAATAAAGTATGTGAGATTAATACGGCTATTGCTAATACTGCCGATTAGTGCCAGCAACTGATGCAGCGTTCGTTATATTTTTATCAAAAAAAGAGTCCTACTGTCCTTGTGGGAAAAGGTTAAGGAGATTCTGCAGGAAGTACTACGCCGAATTAATTCTATAATATTTCGAGTAGATGAATTAATCTGGCTTCATTTGTCTTTCGCAACTGTTTTTCTTGTTTCGAGTGCTTATGTTTGCTCTTTTTACGTTCTCGCACACGAAGCATCGTCAAATAATTCGAATTCGGAATTTTGACGAATCTCCACGTCTCATATCGCAGTGGATTCGAAACACGCCTTTTGGGCATTATGCTTATCTGTTGAGTTATCACTGACAGCGATAACTCAGAAATGCATTGACCCACATGGTTGAAATTTGGTATACAGACTTTAGACATAGTTATAGATCTCTATCAACGTTTGAGCGATATCCATTCAAAGGAAGTTTGTCCATTTCTCTGTTCAATTACAAGTTAGTAATTTCAAAACGTAAAGATTAAGATAAATAAAATCGGTACACAGCCTTAGCATCTAAAATGTAGATTCTATAATAAGAATTTTGAACCAAATCTTTCAAAGGACTAATTGATAGGCGAGCTGTACTTTCGAATGCATGTAAGCACAATAACTCGTAAAGGCAACGAATTCAGCCAATTAAAGTCGGTATGGAATTTTGAGACTACAATTACAATTCTATGTCAAATGTTACAATCGGTTGGTTAAAATTATATATTCCCACGACAGATTCAATAAAAATGGTAGATTCACACCAAATATCAATATTCCTATTGTTTATTATTGTAGCTATTGTTTATCATGTATGGTAAAGTCACGAATGCTATGTAAGGCATTCGCGGGCCTCCCAAGTTTCACAATGTTGTGCTCAGAGAGATAAGACTTTTGAGATTTCTAAAGACCAAATTCAAAAATATCTAAGTGTAAGAGAAAATTCACTCTTACCTGTATTTCCAGGAACATCGCAATCAAAAGAATTGTATCCCAACATGAATTAGTCCACATAAACATCGAAATAATTAATCCAATAACGGTTACGCATTCTCTATTTTATCATCCTTTTTATTTAATGGACGAGGACAGAGATACAGATAATATTTCTTTCTCATGTACGAATTCTAATATCCGTAATTCTTTACATGACAAAACACCATCTTTCGTTCCATTTTTCCCCTTCATTTAACTATGGAAACTCAAACTTACTTCTGTTTCTGTGGGAATATGGGATTTTTTTCTGACGTCATCAATGCGAGCGTGCGCATTAGGGTTACATCTTATTATGGTTAAGCCAAGAATTCCAAAAAAGGCCTTTATTGGATAGAAAATTTCGGGAAACTCCTCCTACTAGTTTCATGTGGCTATTGATGTAATGAAATGTAATATTTTATTGAAGACTAGCCGCCTTTGGCGACCAGCCGGTTCGCCAGTATTACCGCTCGCTACAATTTTCAATTAAATATTTTAAGTAACTGGGCTCTTAAAGGATTCTCAAATAAAACATTTTTAATCTTCAAATTTTGATAGTCATACCAAACTTATATTGTTTAGATCGTTTCGTTCAAATTACTATATATATTTTGCTAATTTGTTGCCATTTCCGGTAAAACTTCAACTTTAATTAAAAATGTAAATGACGAAATTGCAATTAATATTAAGATATTTTTTAATAAAACCAAACGTTTTATTTTATTAATCATCTTTATTGTTATTTATTAATTATTATTATTATTCAATATGAGTATTGCAAACAGAATCGCTCGGTATTTAAGTCTTCTGTTAACTACAAAATATTTTTCATAGCTTATGTAATATATCAAACAATAATTCAACAAAAATTTCTGAGATTCAGTATAAAATTCAGTTTTTAGTTTTGCTTTCAAAAGGATTGAAATGAAATCAATAATAATATTTTGTTCCTGCTTATAAATATATTTCAAAAATTATGAAGTCTAAATTTAATGCAGTAAGGTATCATATTCTGATAAATATTCTGGACACACCAAATTTTAAATAAATGAATGAATGTTTCTATTTTCCACGATCAACTAAGACTTATTTATGAAGTTTTAAATGTTAAAAATTTAGAAAAACTCACCATTTTCATAATCTTAGGCCAATTAATCTTCAGAAACCAGCGTGCTTATTGGCGTATTTTCTTTGAAACGATCGATGAAAAATCTAAAATTATCCTTTTTTTATTGAATAGTGATATTCAAATCTTCATAAATCAGTAAGTTTAAGTGATTTGAAATTCACTCTTAAAAGTCAGTGATTTAGTTAATTGGAAATTAACTCTATGACCACCATAAAATCTGTGCTTTCTCTTCTGCATGTATGCATTCTCCTTAATATCCGATCGAATAAAACATCACATACAAAAGTACTACATAGAAGAAACACATCAAAAGTAAACATAACATTTCAATAGTTGCCAAAAACAAAAGAGAGAAAAATGCAATTAATAAGCAGACGATATTTAGAAAAGTACAGATATTTAGACTGGAAAATGAAATTATCTGAGATTAAAAACACGCGCAGACGATATTTACAAAAGTAAAAATATTCAAACCTGAAAAGGAAAATATATGAGTTATTCCATGAATAAATGCCATAAGTTTGTTTACATCTTCATTATTTTATGAGTCATTAAATATCAAAATGGATCGGGGACTGAATAAACACCCTGTATAGAGAGTGTAAAAGATCATAAAATAATTTTTTTTGAATTTATTTTTTAGAAAAAATAATATTTCATATTTGTTTCATTTCTTACAGACACTTGCCGAAAATTATAATTTTGCAGATTTCATTTCCAAAAAGATTTAATTTATTTTCAGTTAGAGCTTTAATCAATGTGATGGCAACACTTTGAAAAAAACTATTTTTTTCTCATGAATGCGAAACGTGCTTAATCCTCATTTTAATTTTTGACCAAAAAATTATTGAAAAACATAGTTAAAATATTTATTTAAAAATTCATTAAAAATAGAAATTTAATTTTAAGATTAAAACAGTAGTATCATTTAAAAGATAAATTTTTTATCTTTAACTTCATGTAAAAATCTTTTTTGTGCGGTAATATTTTCGCCAGTTATAGCAGAAACATGTCAAAATTTCGCTTAATTTTTAAATAAATAAAATTCTAGTTAAAAATTCGAAAAAATAACCCCCAGGTGCACATTCCCGGCCTCCAAGGTATACACGTGCCAAATGTGGTAGCTGTAGGTTGAATGGTCTGGTCTGTAGAGCGCCAACACACACACACACACACACACACACACACACACACACACACACACACACACACACATTGAGCTTTATTATAAGTATAGATATAGATATAGATTATAGGATTTATAACGCTCTTTAGTGCTTAGTGATGAATTTTGATTATGATTGTTGTATATGAATCACAAGAGTCTTCTAAAAGCAGTTGTAGAGAAAAATGACCACTCAGTATTTTAATACTTGTAATTTCTCAAAAATTCAAAAATTTTTACCTTACATATATCCCGTTTTATATGGTTTTGATTTCTGGCGGATTTCTAAAATTATTTGGATAGTTTGTTTCTTTAAAACCATCTAGGAAAAATATTTTGGGAAAGTATTTAAATTCGTATTGGATTAATATCAAAATAATTATGTTATGTTTATAAATATAATAAAAATAACGATGTTGGGAATTTTTTATAGAGTCAATAGAAATGAATGTATTGAAAAAAAAATAAAGTGCCCAAATTACCTTAACGGGCACTTTTAGCATCTTTAAAAAAAGGTGGTCAGCAAAAGTTTTAATTAAAAATCAAAGGAGAAAACAAAAATTCTCTTAAAAATTTAAAGGGATCATATAGAATTAATAACAATGGTGTTTTTTCTTATTTCAACACTGTTTGAACTATCACAAATAACAATATTTTACTTTCAAATGACAACGATCGTATAATACTTAAGTATCTTTGGAATATCATTATGTTGTTATATCATGTTATGTTGGGAATAAGATGAGTGAAAATATATTAAAATAAATCTAATTTATTTTTCTAATGATTTTCTATAAAAATGTCTCCTGTGAATTACAATTGTTTTTTTTAATCAAAATTAGATATTAGATACATTGATACTGGCTTTAAACACATCTAAACATAAGCACACACTTTTTTAAAATTCCTGAACACTATATTGCACTAATAGATAACTTTTCCAAAATAACAATAAGAAGTCAAAATTTGAGCCTAAAATAGAAGGAAGAATGAAAATAAGTGACCCAATATGACTTCTCTCAATCACAAGACATATAACATAAGTCAGTAATACTTTGCGAGAGTGTTGGTAATCATTTATGCGTAACTGCTAGCCGTATTCGCGTTCTGAATGTGGCTTTTTAAAATTTCTGAACTCACTTCCTAGTCTTCATTTCATTCGAATAATACTGAATTCGTTACAATAATGAGAAACCTGAGAATAATCATAGACAATATTTCACAAGGTAATGAATTGGACTACTGAAGGTTGTCACCCGTTTAACTAAGAGAATTCACATAAGGTAAGGATTACGCATTCAAACAGAACGCTTTAATTTTTTTTCTGTATCGGTTCAAATTTGGTTTTCTTAATAATTTCAAAGAGGTTATAGCCATTTGCAGTAGGTGCAATTATTTCAAGTATCCCGGTATACTTTGTTAGCTGAAACTTTAAAAAAAATTAGCAAAAATTAAGATTAGATTTATTTAATTTTTATTTTATATGAAAGTTCATGGCAATCAAATATGGCATCAGTGGTCCTATTATTTTCGGAAGAAATCCCCAAAATACTATTTTACGCGAGGCAGAAAAACTTCAACAATGTCCCCCTTGCTAAAATCTTTCGATCGATTTCTTCAAATTTTATTTCATATGAAAGTTCATCGTTAAATAATGCCTGTTGTAAAGAGAAGTCTTCCATATCCAGAGAGTACATTTGGGCAGATGAAGTTTAAACTATTCCCAGGAAGATCTATAGAATGGATTCGGCTTTAAATTCTGCGATTTTAATTATAATTCTAATCAGTTATGTGTCACTGTTTTATATATCTAGTGTTGATAAATAATGGAAAGATATTTCTTGAATTTTCAATTTGAAATTAATTTGACGCAATGCTATCGAAGGTGGCCCTCTATTTCTAAAAATTACTTTTAAAAATATAGTGCAAATAAAATGTTGTCAGAGACTCAGCCTTAACAATTGGACTAATTTCGCCAGTTTTATTTGACAATTACTTTCACAACTTTGAAGACACAGCTGACCAATAAGAAAACTGTATATCATTTACGCAAGGATATTTTAAAGTAGCATTTTCTTTTATTATAATAAATTGTCTGTGATCATGGTCAAATTAATACAACTAATACGGCGGACAACCATCTGGTCGTAGCATTTATGATCAAAGCAAACAATATATAATAACGCAATAAGCCAACAAAAGAACAATTCATTTTAGACGATGAATATACCTGCGGAGACTCTTATATAAAAAAAGCTTGAGAATTCGGGTTTATTTCTTTAAGCAGCTTTTCCAATACCAATATTATTTTTATGCATGTTGTAAAGTTTAGTAAAGCTATTGAACCTTTTTTATTTCTTCATTTCCAGAAAGGGAAAATAAACACCATTCTTTTTTTCTTTCGGACAATTTTTCTCCCTGTATTTTCCACCTATCGTAGAATCAGATACGGAAAAAAAATTCAAAAAGAAAGAGAGAGAGAGAGAGGAAAAAAGAAACTAGTACAAACGATTTTTCTTTGTTTTCGATTCCAGCTGGAAATGATCTTATCGTTTTTTTATTTCTAAAAGCTATGTTTGTTTAATTGTTTTGTTTAAAACAAATGAACTTTTCATTTACAACTTTTAGTATTTAATGGACGTGATTGAATTCTTGCAATCCATTTCTTAGGTACACTTTTACCCTTTAAACCATTTCATTTTCACTTAATTTAAAATTTTCACGAAGAAATACTTTCTTTAGCTCGTACATGAATCAATTAAGAATCTCTTCAATTTAATTTCTTTTAAAAGTAATGATTTGCATTTTAAAAATAAGTCAGGTAGTTGCATGAAAATTAGTTTTGCTTCTTCAAAAGAATGTTTTGAATGAATTAAACAAACATAAATGAATCATTAATTACATTAGGAATTTTAAATATAAAAGTTTCACAATTGATGTACAATTTGAAAATGTGTGTATTACCTGTCTGCTATTGGTGAACTTTTGGCTTAATTACAAGTTATTGGTGAATTTTAGCATTCGTTTAAACATGAGGTTGGAGAATATAATCAGTAGATTAAAATGACATCTTTAGCGATGATATTCTGACATACGATTAATGCGTAAATACCTAAAGCTTTAAAGATATATTATAGCTGTTTATAAAATAATAATAATATTTACAAATATGACATTTAAAAACATTTTAAAAGCAACATCCATTTTGAATTTTTCACTCATTCTTCTATATTTTATACGAAAAGTCAACGTGTTCATTTCAAATATAATTAAAAGCAAATTTTTATTTCATGCATACGAGCTTATTCCGATTAGACTCGGAAACAAATAGATTCTGGTTCATTGATAGCAGTATTAAATTTATGCCTTAAAATAAGGGGAAAAAAAGAAACTATAAAATGCATAAAGGAATAAAAATACTAACATAAATTAATTTAAATTATAAAATAATTTTATGCAATTAAAAACCTTAGAAAAATATCGCTAGATTTTCATTTTAAAAATTGTATCGAACGGATTTAAATTATTTATTGACCCAATTTCATGGTAAATAGTTTAGAACGAATCTTTAATGTTTATCTAATTACGAGATACTATTCAATTTATTTTACCATATTATTTAAAATATGCATTAAAACATTAAGATATTATTATGAATTACATTTTGCTTAGACAATATAGTTTCGAATTTCAAAATTTGATTAGAAAAATAATTTAAATATATACTGGTAATAACTATTTGGAGCCTCAATATTAAATTTACCTCAAAAACCATAATTCCGCTTCTCCAACTAAATTGTAATAAGATTATTTTCCTTTCACTGTAACATCATTAATATTGCACGCTAAAATATTTAAATTTCTACGGGAGAGAAACATATTTCGCAACACATTTATAAATTAAAAAGGATATTAGGAACTTTTATTGGCCAAACACACACACACACACAAAAAGAAAACATTTTAAAGAAAAGATAAAATATACCTTAAAATCCACGTCTAGACAGATTTTTTTACCATTTCAAGAAAATACGTTATGAATGTTTGAATAGTATTTTTCATCGCAAGTAATACGTATTTTTTTGGGGGGAGGGGGTGATTTTCTTCCTGAGCAATATTTTAAAACGTTCTCAAGCGTTCAAAATTCTATTTCGGTTATGGAAAATTTTACTTTAAATTTGTTCTTTATATTAAAGCATCCTTATTTTTTTCTTTGCTTAGCAATTTTCTAAATTAAACAGAAGTCAATTTGAAAGTAGAGCAACTTTTCCTTCAGTAGGTAAAGAAGTAATTTCTTTTCATTTTCAGAATAGTATATGATAGTAAATTTTAATAGAAGAAGCAAATAAAACCAGAGAAGTCAATAAAATTATTAGGCATTATTATGGAAACAGAAGTCTATGTTCAAATAACCATACAGATACTAAATTTTTTTACTAGTATATTAATCATACAAATTGCAGATATTTATGATTTTTTAAAAACATTTTTATAATAATAATGTTCTATTTTGAAATTACATACTACAGTAAGACTATGAAGCACCCAATAATTCTTAACATAGACCAAATCTCAAGATTGCCACAATGTGTAATGAGTAGAATTTCTCTTTTTATATGGCTCTAAAATCTCACGTACTACTTCAGAACAAATAACTTCCTACGCCGGCGATTTTACAGCGCATCGAACACTACTAAATTTAATATGCATCAGACTATCGTACGCTATTGATCTTTGTCTCCATAGGCTGTGTTATTTGTGACCATATGGCATGAAATCCAAGGTAAATTCTCCGCGGATCGTAAATGTTAGAGATTAAGGAAATATTTTTAATCTGTTATAAAATAATTTATTGTTTTCTTTTATTACAAAATCCTTATAATTCATTTGCTTCTCATACTCCCTCTAAATTTCGAAGCATTCTTCTTTTTTATCGTAGAAGTGTATGCTATTGGTAATGTTTGAAATCCGACATTGTAAAAAATGCCTAGAAATATTAGTTGTTTGAAACAATTAATATTTCTAAGACATTTTATACATTACAAAATGGCAAACTTATGAATGATGATAAATGAAATGTATAAAATACATTGTCTAATTGTTTTCTGATTTGTAAAAATTACAATTAAGTGCATTTTAATACAAAATTATTTCTTTCTTTATAAAATAAGTGTGTTTATATTTTAAAGAAGGAAAAGAAGGAATGAACTCTGTTCTTTTGACTTAACTGTTTAACTTTTATTTCTCGTAATATATTTTGAACAAAATGTATTTAGTTCAACTCTATTATTATTTGTGAAAATAATTTTTTTTTTCTGTAAAATAGATATATTTTAAATAATGATCTTATGATTTTCCTTTCATTCTTTCTGATGCCTTGATATTATGCACATTTTCTAAGAAAAGTATATATATATTATATACATATTCAAAAAATTTTTTATGCTTTTATGCTTCATATTTTACCTAAAACTGCCTGGACATATTATAGAATGCAAGTGTTTTATACATTGCGGATAATATTATGAATTCTTCTTTTGTATATATTCAAACTCGGCTACTATTTTTGAAACAATCATTTTGCTCAGGATATAAATTTCCATCTTTTAAATCGAAACCATATTTGATATTGTCTGTCCAATAACCGTGGCTGCCATATAAACTTACTAGTTTGTGTCTGTTATAAAATGCCAACTTTTTATTTCATGTAGTTTTATTCATTCAACTTTTCAATTTTTTAATTTGATTCGATCAGATCTTCCTGATCTCAAAAGGAAGATATCTGGTTAGCTACAGACTTTTCATAGAATTGAATATAGCTCGGATTGGCAAGCAGTTATGCTATATTGCTTTGTTGTCATATATATTTCTTTTCGCTACAGAATATTTACCGAACTTGGAATCTCTAGGATTCCCTGTTACTTAAATGGATATGCGTGGAAAGATTTATTAAGAGAAAAGAAAATGTTTAAGTTTACATATGGTATATGAAATAATAACACAACTAATATACGCAGTATAGTAATGAATGAATGATTATTGGAAAATACGAGTTCAAGAATTTTGTTGAAATTAATATTCTCAAGAGTAGGACTTGACTACGAAGGAAACAAAAATTTTATGTTTGGTTATAGGGAAAACAGATCTTTATTATCTTGCATAAACTGCATAATATTTCCAGTTCTGAGTTTAGACATTTTGTTTGTCATCACATTGATCCACCAGATATTTTCTAGGTCGTGGATGGGTTTGCAAAAACGAAAAAAATGTGGTGAGAGCAGCTAGTGGCTTAAAGAAGTGGATCGCCCACTTTCCCACAGAAACAATGATTTCAGACACAGATTCTTTGATTTGGAATCGCTTGAAATATGAAGGGGAACGGCCATGACCCGTTGCAAAGACTATACCTTGCCTGTTCCACGGAGATGGGTTAAGGGAGACTTTGGGGATAATTTGATAAATATTTTCAACAGTTCAGCCATTGCTACTTCCTTCATGCCATCGCTACAATCTCTATTTGCTTCATATACCTTTTAGCAGGCTTATTTGTTGAAGGCTACTATGGTACAATAGCAAAAAGTATTTAATTTTCTTGTATGAGTTACAGTTTTACGATTGCTGTGATATCCAAAAACAAACAAGATATTTTAGAATAGTTTACTATCATTAATTTTAAAAGAAGGACTATAGAAATGGGCAATTATTCTATGGCTTAATATATTAACGTTTATTTGATCTTCTTGGATTTAGGTTGGTTGTAACGAAATTAGGAACTTCATAAAATTTAAGTGTATTGAAGTTTTTTAAAATTTTATAAGACGCATTTCTGTACTGATGGTTTAAACTTTCAATAGCGTAATTCCTTCCTTTAAGACATGCATTCATACTTAAAAATTTTCGAAATATCTAATAATATAATTTAATTCATCAGCAGTACATTTCGAACATTTTAAACAACAACAATTTTCCTCAAGAAACAATTAAAAAGTACTGTCTAAATGTTAAAAAAATTATTCCAAAAGTCGCATTTTGTATAATTGTAGTAGCTGAATATTTTAATAAACCACGTTTATATTTAAAGAGAGAATTCAAAATTAATGATGCTTTCAATCTTGACTACCCTACCCCGTTCTTTATTAAATCAAGTACTCCTTTAAAAGAAGTGAAAAAAAAGTAACAAATACCGAAAGAAAAGAAATAAAAAAAATAGAGAGAATCAATAAAGATGGAGGAAAAGGAGAGAATAAATAAATAAATGAATTAAAAGAATCATCTAAGAGGCAATGATTACGCTTTAGTCTTGAGAGCGAATTAAGAAATAGTCCTTTCTTTCAAGATAGCTTGACACATTGTTTAGAAAGTATCCTTGGCGTTAACTGAGCTTCAGAAAAGAATGATATGCATTTAATTTTTATTGCTTTTTTTATAGCTGTGAATACTTTTTTCCCTCTTTTGAATTTGAAAGCAACTGCTGAAGGCAAAATGGATTAATTGGGTTGTTGTTGTTGAAACAAGAATTAAAAATCGTTGCCATATTGAATCTCGGTCGTTTTCTTTTTTCTTTTTTCTTATTGAAATTGTTAGGATTTTTTTTTGTCTGCTGTCTTTGAATTTCAGTATAGTTTCTCTTCTTGTTTCATTGTCTTTTATTTTTCTGCTTGACTTACTTTGTCTTAGCGATGAAAAGATTACAAGTGTACGCTCAGGGTTTTTTTTTTTTAATGAATCTCTTTCAAGACAAAAAGCGAGGTATTTTTCTTTTTTACGATGAAATGTAATAAAATAAAATAATTTATTGTTTTTCCAGTTTCTTGCATTACGGATTTTGTAAGGAGAAAGGGTTGTAAATGTCAGAAGATTCGGTTCCATAATCTGAAATTGATTTTTTTTTTCATTAGATCTCTTGTTAGTCCTATTTGTACAAAAAATTGTTTAGAAAAAAAAAATCCAGAGAGAATTTTTCTTGGAAATATTTTAGAGGGAACAGATCTAAATTTGTGTTTCGTGGTATAGATAGTTTTGAAAAATCATATGCAGCCCCCTTGGATGTATTGTATTAACATTCACAAAAGTATATAATTGCTTATAAGGTTTGAAAATGATGTAATAAGGCTCAAATCAATTAACTTTTCCTTATATTTAATTACATTGGAAATGATTCAATAGGAAAATATATATTAAGTAAAATAAAATGAATGCTTTTAATTCTAAACTTTATTTAATAGCAGATAATTGTTCTCTTTATTCGAAATTCTCAGGACCGTTGAAAGCAGAGGCCGTTCCGGACCAAAGCTTTAACATGGGGTCCCTCAATCCACAATAATCCCATCTTCATGTGGACCAGTGAGCCTACAATGCATATAATGAAACCTTGTTAACCAACCTTGGGTTAGATGAAATCCTAGCAATCGAAATGACTTGGAAATCGTAAACCCCCAAACACGTAATTTATTGCACAGGAATTCCCAGGCGCGAAAACATGTGAAGCGAATGAATGTGTCGCCGCAGACGATTTGGAAGAGATCATGAGCTAAAAAACAATAGAAACAATGTTTCATTCAAGTACTGATTTGAACGAAGAACCAGAATTAGATGTTTGGATAATAGAGTGATGGCTGAGAATGGATTTAGAGCAATAGAGGTAAACCTTAACTGAGAGATTGTTATTTCTTTCAGTAACTTAATAAAGTGTTGTTACACAGCTGTTATATGGCTTTCTTAAGTTTAAGTCTCCTGATAATTAAGATAGTTTTACAGACATGTCAAAATGGATACCGAGTCAATGACCCAAAAACTTGGCTGTTATTTGATGACAAAAATGAAGAACCCAGAATATTCGAGAATTTTGGCGGTGGCTTTATTAAGACTCTAATTCTGGCATTTGTTCTAGACTGTTAGATGGTGTGCCATGGGGGTTATAATAAATCCGAGAGACGTATTAGTAGTGTAAGTTGAGTTGAATTCAAGCGAGTGATTCAGCGAATTTCCATTTAGAAAGGTTTATCTCGAGCTAGTTAGAAGTATTGGTATCCATTTTTTAAAACGATTTGTTGGCTGTGTACTGCTATTTTCTGCAAATGCTATTCATCTGCGACCAACTATGTTTTGATACAATATGTATTGGTGTAGAACAAACAAAAAAAGCTCCATTACTGAACCCACCAACTCTGATTTTTCCTTAAGAATATTGCTGTTTTTAATATGACAATGAATCGTTTGTGGCTTACAGTACATCGCAAATTACTGCATGATGCTCTAAAAGCCATAAATCGCCAATCTCCTGACCGTACATTTTGTGGCCTTAAAAACTTGAAACAAAAACAACATCATATTCTCCCATTAAAGTAATTATTAAAAAAAATTCATGTATCTATTTTCAATACGTAATAATCACCTGATAAATATGGAAGATCTACCTTCAGCGATCTGCCTGGTACAGTGTTTTGCTTGCTTTTTAATAATTCATGTCGCATAAGCTAGTTCACAAATTTTATGCCAAAATATATAAACATTATAATATTGAAACCATATGTAGAATGCACTATATCTTTATGAAA
This sequence comes from Argiope aurantia, assembly GCA_026543865.1. Taxonomy (NCBI): domain Eukaryota; kingdom Metazoa; phylum Arthropoda; class Arachnida; order Araneae; family Araneidae; genus Argiope; species Argiope aurantia. Next base: position 68,294 of record JAPMOR010112798.1, on the reverse strand, counting down.
TAGAGAATATTTTAAAATATTTTCTCTATGGACAAAAATTTTCTCTCTGGAGTCTTTCGAAAATAATCAAAACATACTTTTACTAGAAAATCTTTCTTATAAACTTCAGAAGTCCTAACACATCTTTGATAAAACACATTCATATATTCTTATGTTAAAGTTTGAAAAAATGAATAACAATTGAATTTATATCTTGAATCATAAATAAGAAAATAACTCAGTCTACAAACAAATATTTGATGATAAGAAATAAAACAGCACACGAATGCAAGCGAAGAAATTGTTCCGAAAGTCGTAATTCTAACAAATGTAGTCGTTAAATATTTTAATAAAGCTCTTATGCGCTTACCCACAGGGGGATTCGAAATTAATGGCACTTTCATAGTTCGCTAGTTTGGAGTAATTCTTTTTAAAACCAAATATTCTCCTGAAAGAAAAAAATATATATATATAAAAAAAGTGAAGTGAAAAACTATCTCATAAGGAATAAAAAAGGCAGAGAATCAATAAGGATTTTAGAAAGAGGAAGATTTACAGAGAAGGAATAAAATAAAGAAAGGTATGAGCTAAAAGAATATCTTCACAATGTGTTTGAGGTTTAGTATTTTTAGAGAGAATCATGAAACAGTCTTTTATTCAAGATAAAATGAATCACAATTAATTAATAATTCTCAAGTTAAAAATTAGCTTTTGAAAATAAAAAAAAGTTTTTTTATTATGAAGTTAAAGATCTTTTTATAATATAATATTATTCTGCATTTTAATTTAACTAATTGCTTAAAATTAATTAATTTGCATTAATTGCTTTTATCAATAGTTCAAATTTCCCCTAATCATATATAATGCATATTATGTATATTATCAACTATTTGAAAGTTTTAAAGTGCTTGGATTTCTTTTGTAGTGGAACGGAAATTTGGAGGAATATTGAGAACTTCTTTAAATGGTGACCTGCTCCCAATTTAATAAAATAATTGGTGTATTGGAAGATAAGAAGGAAGGTAAAAAATTTATCACTTTGTGGCTGGGGGATAACAGCTTCGAAGAGGATGTAAGTTTGGGCAAATGGCCGGTGTTATGAACGGGTTATGCTAAAGACAGCAGTTGGCCACAACAAATCCTGTGGGTACTTCTTCGTTCATTGGTGGCGGGTGGCGGCTGTACATAAGAAGTGTTATATACATAAAAGTCCAAAATTAAAGTCACATACACAATATATCTGGTAATTGCAGACATATTTGGTTTATTATTATCTTCTTACGAACATAATTTGACACAACGATATTGTTACAAATCTGTAATTTTGCTACCCGGCACGAATAGTGTCATCGTGGGACAAATCATTAAAACCATTGTAAGATCTGTCCTGTGCGTGCTGAGCTTGGTGACCATTTGGCGACTTGGCGACGAATTTGGCGAGTTTGACGACTAAATGGATAATACTGGAAAGTTCGAGAAGTCTCACGATCCATCCAGTAGAAACCGAGATACACCCAGAAACGTCCTGATTGTTCTGGAAGATTCTAGCTTCGCCCCCGGAACTATAAAAGACAGACACTCTCAAGCTGGGGAGAAGTCGTGTGTATCGTCAGAAGTCGTGTGTGAGAGTCGGAGTCTCTGACAAGTAAAGGAATTAGAGGATTAGAGAGCAAGCAAGCTGCTGAACTAGCGATGAAATGCGCTGCGTTCTAACGATTGATTGGCGGTATTTGTAGAAAAAAAATTGTAACAATATATTACTGCGTGATAAATCATAAAAGAACATAGCAATATGGAAAAGAGGTGAATTGTTAATTAAGATACAAGTCATATCAAAAATAGTCAAATCATGTTTTACAATCTCGGGAGTGATCCGTCAAATATGGATTGTGGCCATCTGCTCACTGTTTTAAAAGTCTCACAAAGTGATGTCATAATGTTAATGAGGGCATTGAGAAATGCTTGCGACAATGAATCATCCAATTCTTTTAAATACGGTCTTTTTAACCCCTGTAGGGTTCTAGGACAAGGATAATGCCATGCAATTGGTTTTTCTGTACAATCTCAAAAATTTTCTTTAAGGCTGAGATCCAAAGATTTCGAAGGCCAATCTTTATGGCGAATATCCTATTCTTTACGAAAATCATCAGCAAGCTCTGTACACTCTCACATTGTCACGTATAAATAATAAAAAGGAAATCCAGACCAGCAGCAAGGAAAAAACTTCCCATCAAGATTCTCTTCTATATTGGGCTGTGATAAACAGCAGACAGCTCGAATTACAGACGAACAGGGGTATATGACTGTCGAACATGACGCAATCAAGGATATATATTCATCTGCCACCGAAATGGTCAATTTCCTTACGTTGGAGGGATGCTAGAGAATTCCAGGTTCTCTGTAGATGAAGACTCCTCGAGATTACTGCATGTTGAATCTCTATTCAACAGTGAAGAGAACATTTCTTCATTCTTGATGCATCCAAGAATACTGCATTCGATCAAAGATAAGAGGGTTCCTTTGTACGATGGGCTCAGAGGGCGATACTGTACTGGATGCCGAGCACAAAGGACCTTTGTACTTGAGTTTGTATACTGTTTACCAGGAAACTGTCTTTTCAACTACATTGTCACGAGAAAGCTTTGGAGTCGTTGTATGCCTACACTTAATGCCAACTATCATCTTGTGCATGTATCGTTATTTTTCATTACCTTGGCTGAAAACTATAGTGATAGTACTACTTGTTTGGAATGGATTCCATAACATGTATGGTACTTCAGGTGTCACTTGCATCCCTAGAGTCACCTCCGCTTGAGACAGCCAGTTTTAAACCTGTGATGGCTAAAGGGTAGACACACACTGAAGTAGTTCCACATCTGAAGAATTTGTGGACTAATAATTGTGAGGTACCATTTCAGTGGCCTAACAATAGCTTTGTATTCTAATTTTGCTAAAAGGTAGACTTGGGTATTCCAAGTTAATATCTCTTTGAAATATAGCTCAAAATGTTGCGTTTTCTGTCCATGTTTTTAGAATGAAAACAATATAAATGTTTATCAATGCTGAACCCGCCAAATGATTCTATATATCTGGTTCCATGGAAATTATTCCGCTATCCAAATATAATAAATTTACTTTTGTCAATAACAGAAAATCCTCTAAACGAGACATTATTTCGATTGCATTTAATTTGAACAACTTAAGCAAGCTCAACAATGAGGCGGAAGAACTGATTTAACAATGGGTCTTCTTCAGAGTAAATCAGCGGGTGTGGTAATTCTTTATTTTATCGTATACTTCATCGCATACTCTCTAATAAATTTGTGAAGTCAGGGAACATCTTATATGGCCCTGGCGTTAAATAGTTTTCAAAATATTTTTTGGCATGAATTTTATCCTTTTTACTAAATCTATCGTATTATCCTTGGCAAGTTATTTGGCGATTAATCCTTGGCATGCGTCAATAGTATCCAAAAATCAAATTTGTTTTAAATGCATTCTTCTCAACCGATTCAAACAGAAATTAGAGACAAAACTGCAATTATAGTCACAAAATACTCACTTAAATCACTGCGTTTTTGAATTATCATGTTTACAACATCTGTGAAGGTACAGACAGACAGCCAATCAACCCGTTGTTGGATTTGACTCAGAATTTGAGAGATATCTACACTATAGATGTAAAATCTATGTCCTAAATTTTATCTATTTGGCCTTCTTTGGTTGGTATTTATCGTGTTAACTTATATTCGAACAGCCCGACATCCCGACTTCTTTTGAACAGAGTTTACAGAAAATCTGATAGCAATCTGCAAATTTTGTGTAAAAATCTTATACCAAATTTCAGCAGACTAATTTAAAACGTTTTTGAGTTATTTTTGCTAAAGACAGATAGACATTTTCTAAAAATGTATATTTTGAACTGAGAGAAGTCTAAAACGTGGAGATTCATCAAAATCTCGAGTTAGAATTTTTATTGACGATTTCTACATTGTCTCTATACTACGTATTCGAGAAATTAAAAATTGGTAGTAATAACGAATATTCACTGAAAGAGTATAGTTTGTGTGTTTTTCTTTTGTATATTCAAGTGGCCCCACCAACTTTCCAAAGAAATAACAGCGTTGGCTGGCCAGATCTGACCTTATGTTCCCAATCAATTATAGACACTTCCATTAACTGGGAGGTTCTGGATGATATTTCCTTAAGTGATCATAGATATATACAAACAACAATAGCATCCACTATAGCTAACCAGTTCTACAAAAGATACAAGACACGCCATGGGAATAATCCTAGATTTCTCAATATACTTGGTAGAGATATTTATTATCTAGAAAATAAAATAGCAACAGCAAGAAATTCCAGAGAGCTAAATGACGCTGCAATAGTTCTTGGAAACTCTATTATTAATGGCTGCAACAAAACCTTCAAGATTAAAAAACAGTTTTTGTTAACGAAACCAAACTGGTGGACAGAAAAATTAGAAATTCATAAAAAGAAAGTTAGAGCACTAAGAAAGAGAGCACAGAGGGCACCAGAAATTGAAAAGCAGTGGAGGTAGCAGATCTTCAAGAAAGAGAAAACAGAGTACAAAAAACATATTAAACAAGCAAAAAATGCGGGCTGGAGAAATTTCTGCAGTTCAGCCTCCAACCCATATGAAAAGCATTACAAAACCACCTTTCGGAAATCTGTTTTCCCATCACAAATCCCATACCTTATGAACAGTGACCCGAAAGGAAGTCTGAAAGAAGCAGCGCAAACCATCTTGTACCAGATTTTCCCTTCTCCTGCTATTTCAACTAATTATAATTTAAACACTTCAACGCAGCCACTTGACCCTCCGTTTTCCCTCCAAGAAATTTCAATGATTATAGGTTCAATGATATATTCAATGATATTCCGTCAGGTAAAGCTCCTGGTATTAATGGAATTGACAACCTCCTCCTTAAAATTATACACAAGCGCTTTCATAATATCTTCCCAACTCTCTTTAATAAGTGCCTAGAATTAAGTTCCTTCCCAGATTCCTTGAAAATATGAAATATTATTTTATTCCAGAAACAAGGAAAAGATCAGTGATTGGAATCTTCTTATCGACCCATTTCTCTCCCGCCAACAATCGAGAAGGTGCTACAGAAATTGATGACTCAAAAGTTAACTTATCATCTTGAGATCACTAATAGCCTCAGAGAGCGTCAACATGGCTGTATGAAAGGTAAATCAGTAGATACAGCCATCCATGAGCTGATAAACAAAATTCAAGCTGCAAGAAGAGAGGGCAAGCATGTCTTAGTGCTCTCTATTGATTAAAAGGAGCCTTTGACAACTTGCAACATAAAGAAATTCTCAAGAGTTTGGATAAAAGTCTCTGTCGTTTAAGCATCAATCGTCTCTATCACAGTTTCTTCCAAAACAGGAAAGTGACCCTAATAACTTCAGAAGGTAGGGCCATGAAAGATCAGAAACAAGGCTGCCCTCAAGGATCATGCAGTGGTCCCGCTCTGTGGAATCTCGTAGCCAACGAAATTCTCAAGCAGGTCTGGCCAGAAAATGTACATATCCAAGCCTTTGTGATTTTGCTCAAGATGATTTTGTACTGGTTATCGAAGCTGACACAAAAAAAATAGCATGGAAAGAGAAACTGAACTTGCAATAGCCAAATTTAACTCATGGTGCTCAAATAATCAACTTTCCATCGCCACGAAAAAAAAAACCATATTTTATTCATCAAAATTGCGAGAGGCCCCAGAATCACGTGGAATGGAGACATCATTAAGAGAAACAAATCTATTAAATATCTAGTCCACATTGATGACCAACTGGCTAGAACACATAGAAAAACAAGGAGAAAAGGCCATTAAAATGCACCAAAATCTCAAAAGAATCGCTGGCAGCACATGGGGAAACTCTTAGAAACACAGAAGAGGTCTTTACAAAACAGTAGTTGAGAGAATGCTCACCCATGGTTTATCAGCGTGGTATCTAAACCCAACATACAGAATGAAGAGGAAACTTCACCATTCAGAGGCCATATCTTCTCTATATTTTAGGTGCTTACCGCACAACTCCAACAGCAGCGCTACAAACCATTCTCGGCATTCCACACCTGCACATGCAATTACAGTTTGGAGCCAGACTAACGACAATATATCACCTAAGAATCCCTCTTCCGCATAATATAACAGATATACATCAGAAGAGCTTGAGAAGAAAGCAACTGGTTGGTCTACTCACCCTTCACAGCATCTCAATCCCAACCAAATCTCATTGGAAGATGAAGGAATAAATTTATCTCAAATAAACAATATCAATACCTTCAGAGATGGCTCAAAAACAGAACTTGGAGTTGGAGCTGCGTTTTGTGTTCTACTCAATGATTCCTGGTCCTACCACTGGTCTGCCAAATTGAATGACAGCAATACTGTTTTCCAAGCTGAACTCACCGCACTTCATGAAGCAGTAAAATATACATCTCAGTTTTCAAACAACAATACTTTTAAAATACATGTTGACAATAGAGCTAGTATCATGGCACCTTCAAATCTAAAGAGCACAAACCAAACAGCAAGAGAAATTTTTAATGTCGTGCTTTCAAAACAAACAGTAAAAGTTTCATGGGTTAAAGGGCAATATAGGCAATGAAAATGCAGATCAACTGGCAAAGGAAGCAACGCAAAATGGGCAATTTTATATGAAAACAAAGCTTCCTAAACCACATATAAAAGCCCTCCTCCGGAAAGATATGCTTGAGGAATAGCGAGGATATTGGAGCAATGCTGTCACAGGCAGAAATTTTTTTAATATCCTGCTTTCAGTCAACCTTAATCCCACTAACTGAATCATAGAGGATACTATTTTCTTCTCAGAACATGGCCCTTTTCCTGCCTACCTCAAAAGGTTCAATCTGTCTGAGAGCGACCAGTGCAATTGTGGTGGGACTTCATTATGCTACGGAATGCATCCTTACAATCTCTTGGCATATGAAAAAAACCATCATCAAGCCATGAACAAGAATGGCTGAACAGAGTCGCCAGCAACTTTCTTTCCAGGCAAAAAATCCACATTATAATCATTATTGCCTCCATAGCTTTCAACATCAAGTCTCATACCAAAAACGACTAAGGGAAAAAGCAAGCACCGCAGTTGAAAAATTGAAAAATTATGCAAACGGTCTCATCTTAATATAATTTCTTATATAATTGTAAATTCTATAATTAGTTATTTTTGTTTCGTTTTTCTACTGTAAATATTTTGATAATTAAATAAAATTCCCATAACATGCCCACCAAACCGTTCAGTGACCAGAATGGTCACGGATACGGGGATATGAGACGGCGTTTTGTTATGTATATTCAAGTGTAATCTTACGTTTGATAATGGAAGCACATCA
>JAPMOR010112798.1:31149-60819 GCA_026543865.1 Argiope aurantia | reverse complement strand
ATATATATATATATATATATATATATATATATATATATATCACGTATATACTAATACATACACTAATACATAAAAAATATGTATATATGGACAAGAAATTAATATTAATCTCATTTGAAACATACTACAATAAGCAGACCTTCACATATTTATTTTCGATTTCCGGAATGATGATTAATTTGAGCTCTAATGGCACACAAGTTCTCATGTACTGCAAGTTGCACATTACAATATTTGTGGTAAATAAAATTTATATTAGTTCGGGTTCACATTATTTGCGATGAATTCAATTTATATTATTTGTTGTTCACATTATTTGCGATGAATTAAATTTATATTATTATTTTATAAAATGTATAATATTTTTTTAAATTATATATTTTATTTATATAATTTTTACTATTATATTCTTGGTAGTAAAAATTTGAATGAATGTACAAACTGAAAATATAATGGCGCTCGTTTTAACATTTTGTTTTCATATTTAATATAGAAACATATATTTTTTTATTTTTACACCCTCCACAAAATTGATGTGTATGGCTGCCTCCACACTCGGCGTGCTATACAATACTGCGCTAGATAACATTTCAATAAAAAAAAAGGTTAATTTTTACTTATTTTATATAACAGGTCTCAAAAGCAAATAAAGAGGTGAGTTGCATTTTATCTTTAAAATGAAGATAATCCAACATAGCGATAAAATCTTCATACTTTTTACTTTTTTTCATAATTTTCACAGCTTTTATTCTCACGATATTAATTTTGAATCATGCTATTAATTTAAAATTCCTATGAGATTCGATTGCAGCTGGGACCATATTAACTCATGAAATCAATAAATATTATGCTCGGGATATCGAAACAGGTTTTAGTTAAACATACTCACTTATTGAATCAATCCTCATTAGTAACAGACTTTAATATTTGCCATTATTATTAAGAACTACTTATTACAATATACAGTAAATTTCTTTTTTTATTGTGATATCAAACTTCCATTATGAATATAATTGAAATATATAAATTTAAATTGTTTTATTATTTGTCTATAAATATTATATTTAGGATGCATTGATTCTTATTTTGAAAATGATTTTTTGATAATACATATATTTTTCATTCTTATTTATGTGATATTAAATTCGAAGAAGCCGAAATCCTTGCAGTATCAAAAAGCGTTATTGTATACTTTTGCAGCAAATACGTGGCAGATGTGTAGTACATAACAGTTCTATTACTTCAGTGCATATTTGAAAATTTCCAGATTTAAATTTTAATTATTAAATTTAATTATTAGATTTAAATAATTAATTATAAATTTAATTAATTAATATAATAATAATTTATTTAATTAATTAATATAATAATAAATTTAATTAATTTAGATTTAAATTTTAATTATTATTTCAATAAGAATATAACACCAGTTAGTTCTTTTAAATTCGTTATATTTACTATATTAATATTAAACATTCACACAACATAAAAAAAGGACATTTGAAAAAATGTACTTTTACACATCATTTATAAAATACTTTCTAATATATTATATATTGATATAAAATATACTAATGTATTAAGATATCTTCATCATACTTATGTTTTAAAAAAAAGTAATTTAAATCTTTGGCAATCATATTATTACCGTGAACTTTTACAAAATAATTTCACTAGTAGGAATAAATTTAATAAAAACAGATTTTCAAGAATGTTTTTATTAATGACTTATGTAGAGGGACGAGATTCTTTATAACTTCATTAAGAGGTAAATAAAAATCACAGACGAATTTCAGGAACAGTCATTTAATTATTTTCTAAGTTACACATTTCACAAGAAAAAACAAACACGAATATGAAAAATACACAACATTTATTCCGAATACAATCTAATAATAATCCTCAAGTAGGATCATGGGAAATATACCTTGATGTTAAAGAAGGTAACGCCATCTGTTGTACAAAAGAGAAGGTAATAGAATTATGTAACTGCTACACTTAAAATATAATAATTTTTCAGTTAAATATTTTTTTTAATTTTTTAAACTAATTTAAACATTGCAATTGATATTAATCATAGTTTAATAATAATACTAGAAATTTCATCATATTTACAATAATATTACAAATTCATTATTATAATTATTACGAAATCTTAAAATCAACATTTTTTATATATACTACCATAGGCGCCATTAATAAGGTTTTAAAATTTAATAAAAATTAATCAGTTAATTGGCAATTAAATTTTAAAAATATCAAAAAAAGTATTTTTTAATTGGAAATATGCAAATTCTTAAGATTTCAAAACTAACACATCAGGAAGTGAATAAAAAATCATTTGCAAAATTTCAAAGGTTTAAACAAGTCAAATCTACTAAAAGTGTGAAATTAAAGTCAGCTCATATATATAAAAAAATTGCTTAAAAAATAACTGGAACGATACATTCAAGAAAATTTTAATAAATCTCTTTTGCGTTTAGTGAATGTGTTTGAAATTAATGGAGCCTTTATTCACTACTTTTGTTCACTTTTACTTTCGTGTCATTCTTTCTTCAACTAACTACCCAACCAAAATCAAGTAAAAGAATAAAGAAGAGAACAAGTTGCATAATACATTAAATGAACCAAGAAGGAGGAAATTCAACAAGGAGTTTATATATAGAGAAACTGGACAAAGAAGCGGAAAGGAGAAATAAATGTATTGAAAGAATCATCTCCATGGTGATGATTATGCTTTCATCTTAAAAAAAAACATTTTTTTTTTCCAAAATAATTTGGCACATTGTTTTGACGCTTATCTTCAATGTATAGATAGCTTATAGGAATAAAGATGTCTCTTTGATTTTCATAATTTATTTTTTACATCTGTGCACACTTTTTTAAATTTTTAATTTGGATGTAATTGCTTAAGGCGAAATGGACTAATCTGGTTTTTGTTGAAGCAGGAATTGCAAATCCCCAGCATATTCAATGTGAGATATTGTCTTTCGTTTTTTAATTGCTGAATCTTCTTCGACCATCTGTTTAAAGTTTTTATTTTATTTTATTTTGCGAATTCAACTAGATAATTTTTTTTAATGTGCTTCAAAATAATAACAAAAAAAATGATGCAAGAGCATATTTTGATTTGCTCTAGAAAAAGATTTGTGAGAGTACAATGAGTTCGATTAATGAATTTGATTCCAATAATAAAAAAAGAATGTTTTAAAGAGTTTTTACACAAAAATATAACAAAATAATAATTTTAAAATAAATTTTTTCTCAAAAAATTTGTACATTTTTTTTGTATTTTAATAAAAGAATAAACAAAAAAATGCTTCAATATTATTCTACAATATAATCTGTAGACAACTGTTAATAATTCTCCGTTAGTAGAGATTATTATATAATATGATAAATTTTAAAAACTCGTATAAAGATTTTTTTATCATATCAGCTTTTAAAAATGTTTTATAAATTTTTTTGTATTAAATTTATTATTATTTCATAATTTTTATGGGAAATTAAAAAAAAAACATCTTGCTTTTTCCAGAATTTTTTATTTTTAAGAATCATTTACAACCGTGGGTCAACATTGTTATATTTTCGCTGTAATGCCGGGTTTACACTTGGCCAGTTATAAGACGGCAAGTATGCAGCGCATGCGTAGAAAGGGACTGATTTATGTTTGCCGCAACTTCATAAGAAAGATTCAGGCATTCCAAGCTTGACTATAAATTGCCATTTCGGTGTTCCTGAATTTTTCTTTTTCACTGCGTATTAAAAGTATGGACATTTACACAAAAAAATATGATAAAATAAAAAAAAAGGTCAACATATTTAAATTTGAAAAACTATAGAAAATAAATGATAAATAAAATTAAAAAACATACACACGCAAATTCTTACCAAAAAGAGCAAAGAGCAAAAAATGGCGGAATTAATCTATGATGTGATCAATTTTTTCACGCCAAAAAACCCGCCAAATTCTAAAAACGCATGCGCAGTAAGAAAAAATACAATACAGCTGCTTGTAGTTGTCCCGTCGGAACAATTAGTTGCCATCGAACGAACAGCATTTTTCAGTCTTTCTACGCATGCGCTGCCTACTTGTCGTCTTATAACTGACCGAGTGTAAACCCGACATTAATCAAGAATATATTTTTATGTATTTTGGAAACAAAATAAGAATTCCTGAACACAGTTTTGGAGAAAAAAAAAGAATCTTTTGAAATATCAAAATTAATTTCAACAATAAAGATTAGCGCCTGCTTTTTTTGATTTTATAATTTTTATCCTTTTCGTTTAAAAGTTTGGATATTACCAAAGAATTCGATTTTACATCATATTAAAATTAAAAAGTAATCAACAGTGTTATTTTAAGTATACTACTATTTAATCTTAGATTTACAAAACTTTATAAATAAATTATTTTTTATTATAATTTTGGTAAATGAACTGTATTTTAATAAATTTGCTTAATATTTTTCCAAGACGAAATGGAAATACTTTTATAATTAAACGCATAACTGAAAATAAAATATTTTCTTTGGATTTGAATGACAACATACATGCAATAGCTAAAAATGTAAAATTTTCTTGAAATATGTATGGCAAAATGCTTGTTGAAAACAGTTTTGTAGATAAGTTATTTTTTTTATGTAATTGTACAGTGTAGTTAAGAAAAGCGATATTTGAGAGATTGGTGTCGGTGGGCAAGAAAATTGATTGGTATCGTTGGGCAAGAAAATTGCAACATAAAGTTTTAGATTAGATACATTTATTTGTATTTTATTTTTAAATTTACTTTTAATTTATTTTATAGTAGATATAAGGCATATAAAAATGTATTTTATCACCACCACAACACGCATGAATATAAATTCAGTAGCTGAAATTATGAAAAGTATTGTTATGAAAACATAATTAAAAATATTTTAGAAAATTTATTGATATGTAAAAAAAATTATTCGAAAATAAAATTTTAATGACTGAAAATTTTTTTTAATAAAAAAATATTTTTTGTATTTCAGATTTTTTTTTAATTTCTTTTTTAGGATTCTCTCTAGCAGATGAATGTGACTTTTATTTTTAAAATACATGAAAATTAAGAATATTTTTCTAAAAAAATCTATATAAATGGAAGTATTGAATGAAAATTTAATCCGTCATAATCTTTTGAGCTGCACATTTGTTTAAATTTAAACAATAATATTTTTTCTTTATATCATTTATATTATTTTTCCAGCTGCAAGTAGTATGCAAGTATCTAATATTTTAGAAATTTATTTATTTGTCCATAATAAGAATGGGTATCTATAAAAACTTAAATAGTATATTTTCTCCTAACAAATTACATTTTTATAAAAAATGAACAAAAGAAGCACATATGAAATATAAAAGAAATTCGGAATTCAAACGAATATAGCCATTAAATATTTTGATGAACTGCATTTAGGTTTGGAAATTAATGATGCTTTCCTTTTATTTCCATCAATAAGTTCTTCTTTTGAAAACTCTGTCATAAAAGAAAGAAGTAATGGGAAAAATGAATAAAAAAGCTTTCTTAAGAAATAAAAGAGCAAAATCAGTACAAGTTTTATAACAAGAACAAAAATGTGCAAGGAAGAAATAACACAGTAAAAGAATTGTTCATGCTTTAGTCTCGAGGGAATTAAGAAGTAGCATTTTCTTTCAAGATATGTCGACACACAGTTTAGAAAGCCATCTCAATATAAAGAATAGCTTTAAGAAATAAAACAAAATTATTTTCAATTTGTATGGATTCTTTTTAATAATTTCACAGCTTTCATTTGAGTTAGAAGACAAAATTAACTATTCTAGTTGTTGATAAAAAAGAAATTAAAAACGTAAGCATGTGGAATTAGAGTTTTTTTCTTCATTTAAGATGGTGTAAAACTTGTTTATTTATCACTTAGAATTTTAATAGTTTTATTTTTAATTTTATTATTTTTTATTCACTTATTGTGTCTTTGCAACGAAAATGTTGACACTGTCTAATAATAAAAAACGAAATAAATATTTTTTTGGATAAAACACATTGACATAATTTCTTTAATAAGTTCTTCCTTTCAAAAATCCTGTCTGGAAATATGAAAACATTTTAATTTAATATAAGCAATAATAATAGCAATTTATTTACAGACAAAGTATTAAATATATAAAACTGAAGTAAGAAAATTTAACTAAAAATAAGAGTTCCGAAGATTTATATTTAATATACATGAGAGCTGCATCGGGAACTGAGTCGTTGCCAACTAAGAAATAGAAACTCTTTTTTAGATTTAAATATGAAAAAATATTAAAGCGCGACAATAAATAAATGATGCTTTAGTCAAGGCAAATCGTTTACCATCATTTTTGAGTAATAAGAATTTAAATGAGGTATATTCAAAAGATATATTATTTTTATAACAATAGTTGAATGCATACCAGAGTCGAAAATAATATTCATCATTTATCTAAAATAATTTAATTTTCAGAATTCCTTTTTTAAAAATCAAATCTATAATTTTAATATTATTTCATTTTGATTTCCGCAGTTAATAAATTTAAGAAATTATTAGTAAGAGGGACATTCTCTGAAGTACATTTATAAAGAAGCCTAGAGTTGAACAGGAAAAAAAGATGCAGTTACTATTAATACATTTTATTAACGGCTTTTTTTTTACTAGCTGAATATTCAAGATTAACATTTGCTAAAAATTTCATTTAAAGATTTTATGTATTTTGGCTACAATGGTTTTTGGTTTGCTCATTCAGCACGGTGATCAAATCAAAAATTTAAAAAAAAATCTTATTCTTTCTATTTGTTGTGATAAATAAGGGATGAAATATTCACTAATTATCTGTTATCGCATTTAAAATTTAAGCTTTAAATTAGAACAAAAATGCAAGTATTTCTGAAGTTAAAATTTATTCGTAAATACACTAAAATGTCAAACATTTATTAAAAGCTGTCTTTAACATAGTTCCATTTAACATTGGAAAATAAGCAATCTTTTGTTATCTTCATTAATAACAATGTAAGAAAGATCCGATTGAAATATCTATGATAAAAATGAAACTGGTTTGACTTTTATGTCAACGGTGAAATATATTGTTGTAAAATAAACATAAAAATATTCTTCAAAAATGTTTAAATATAAAAAAAATTGCCATACAAAATTTGAAAATATTTTTTAAAATATTGAAAAAAAATCACGTTTTTGTTGTAATATTCTCGGAATTTGTAGTGAAACAACAAAATTTAAATAACGCATACATATGAATTTTATAAAGTAACAATATTATACATTTATTTATACATATAATATATAATATGGTCCATGCCCTAAGTACAAGAAACTATGTGTCTCTAGGTACATGGCTATGCGATTTCATGCCTCTTCTATTAACAAATCCATATAAAGAAGAAACTTATTTAATATTTCAGTTAGTAATTAATATCACAAATAAAAAGTATGTATTATAATTCAAAGAAAAATACTCTATTTACTTTTGAGAAAGTATAGAAGAGATGAGTTGCAGAATTTTACTTCAGATAATCTAAACAAATTTTTTCAATAATAACTTGCCACAGATTTTTCCTCCAAGCTTTCAAAATGGCTGACAAAGTAGCAATTAGTGTTATCACTGATGCCACTCAGTCATAAAATTTAAAACTAAATATTATTCCATTAAAGAGCGGATACCCATGGTACAAGTCTCCTCTATTTTATCGATTTTTAGTTACCAAAAGTGCTTAGTCTTTAATATTTCATTCTTTTGGTACATGACAGGAAATGGGATAAAAATATCTAATTCTTATATAATGCTTGTGTCGCTAAATATTTGTGCCTATGATTTTAATTATCTTAAAAATTGTGAAATAATTAAACAACGAACATTAAAAAAAATTATTGTACCGTTTTTTCCCCCTTCGTTTGTATTATAATTCAGACTACTTAAGGCTTAATAGTTTAAGTGGCATTCAAATAGAAACGAAAATTAATCAAACACTTAGTCATTAAATTCCATTTTGTCCCAAATGTTCTTAATTTTCCCAAATATCAACTTTTTACCCTTATGATTTGTGTAAGCAATTTGAATAATTATGTTTCATTTGAATATCAAATATTTAAAGAATCACAACGATTAGCATTTTATATTAAATAAAAAAATCGCAAATTAAACTCTCGAATTTAATTCTTAAGAATTTCAACTCGAACAAAATATTCAATAAATCTCGGATAAAATTGTGCAATTCTTCTTTATAAAAAGAAATAAAAATCGTTTGCGGTAAAAATTAAACGAAAGGGGAAAAAAAGGAGGAAACTTTCCACTATTTCAAAGATTGCAAGTGAATTTCGTCGAAATTTAATAACTCATCGCCGAAATTAATTTCTTTCTTGAGGAAACACCAGCGGCTTTCGTATTTACTTTTAAAAGAAAATCTAAAGGAACTAAAATAAAAATTCCTAAAGACAAGCATAATTCTCTCTAGAAAGTAAAGAAATCTCACCCAGCCAAGTACATAAATTCTCTTGACGTTTAGAAAAATATTTTTCCCTTCTAAGTCATTATTAATTAAATTTCACAGCTGGATTCTTGCGTTAGCGTTCATAAAACTCTTTTTCAGTAACATATCAGTAAAAATTTACGAGAAATATTTGATGATCTTGTTTTAAATAAATGTATTCATTTTTATCTTGATCATGTAAATTATTCCATACTTTTGAACGAGATTTTTTTTTATCGTCTGCTGGCTGTAGGTATAGTCCTCTGAATTTATATATGCCCAGACGATTTTAGTTACTTGATAAATAAATATTGATATTAGAATGACAAATATTTGAAATATCTCTTTCGTTATAAAAATTTGAAGCATCTATTTTGCGGGAATATGATATGAAAGATATTTATTTAGGTCTCGAGAAATTTTCTATTATAGATCAAAGGTTCTAAATGATATCTGAAACAAATGGTTTTCAGGTTGATACATGATGTTTTACATATGTTTGATAAAATATTCTTGACACGCTAACACTTCAAATTGGGCCCGATTCTCTAAAAACCATAAAATAATAATTTCATAACTCGGTGCATTTTAACTACAGAAGAGTGGAGGTTTTTGTTTTTTGGTTTAAATATTGGTATGAAAATACTTTATTAAATATGACTTATATAACCGGAGGGTTCTCTAAACTTTATAATTTCTTCAATAGTATATTTATTGGTTCAAACAATATAAAATAAAAAAATATATTTTTGTCATTTAGAACATTTTTCCTATTGGAAGAATATGCTTATCACTAATGCTTTAGGAATCACTTTTGGGCCACAATTAGAGTAGGTAATTTGCATAACGAATTAATTTACGACAAATAAAATGTATGTATATTCAAATATAAATAAACCTGTGGAAAATGAACAGAGAAAAAGGCAAAAATCTAATTTTTACTTCATTTTGTAATTTAAAAGCATAAAAGGCTTAGTTAATATTTCTTTAAGATTTTTTTTATTTTCACATAAAAAATGTTTTAATTAAATACTTTCATCAATTAATTATTAAACAATTAGACATCTTTGGCAAACTATGGTTAAAAAGTTTTTAATTAACTGAACTTGCTATGAATTATTTCCTCACCGAGATATTTGTAAACTTCAATATAATATAATACAATGCTACTTGATCATATTAGTTTAGAAATTTCCCGCCAATCTATTCATTGGGACATAAAAATTTGGTCGATTTTCTCTATATTTTATGTCCATTTTTATCACAGAAAAGAGTAGCAATGATTAAAAATGAACATGCTTCAATTTTTTTTCAATCAATTCTTAATTCTGAAGTTAAACCTTTATTGTAAGTACAGAAAAATTAAAAACATTTATTATTACTTATTTTACTAACACCAGAGACGTAAATTATAAATTTTATTTGCTTTCAGAAAACAAAGAAAATCACGCAATTAAATATTTGATGAAACAATGGAGATAGTTTGGTTTTCATTCATAGAAATTAAAATATTAATATAAAGTAAGAATAATTTATTATATAACAGCAATAATTAATATACAATATATATACATATATATTATAGCAATTAAATGTTGAACTTTAACATGATATAAAAATAATTTTTTTTTTGCACAGGAATAGTTTTGAAAGTCATCGTGAAAAAACACAAAAATATAACTTAATTTTTAATTAATTAAATTTCCTATAAGAACATCGCTTCGAACTGCACATTCCCACTCTCGAAAATATTTAAGTTTTAAATTTGGTAGCAACTCCATAAAAAGGTCTTGTTTGTTGGCACATACACCAAAGACACACATTCTTCTTTATTATTAGAAGCGATAGAAATTCTTTAACAGAAAAAAGCAAAAAGGAACACAATGTACTTGTGCATTGTTTATATACGTAAATGTATGGTGTTGTTTATATATAACAAAAATTGAATGCATTCTTTTCATTGCATTGTTAAACAGACAAAATGATGAAAAAAGGATAAAAATGAATTCATAAATCGACTAATTGAAACTGCTGCTATTGAAATTATAATAATTTGTAAATAAAATGTATTGTACAAACTCAGTTTAAAAACATTTTCCACTATTGTTATATTTCATAAACAACAACATATTCTAATAAATGGTAAATAAAAAAAATTCTTTGCATGGTAAAATTTTAAGAGAATTCCTCTGTTATAGAAAATACAATTGAATGAATTTTGAAAGCATCAAAATTTCAAAGACCTTTCTTTTTTTTTCTATGCAGATACCCTATTGAATTAAAAAAAAAGTCTTCCCATTTAAATATTATTATTTTCCTATTTCTCTTTATGTTGAATTCAGACTCTTTTGTAAACTTTTGATAATAAACTCATAGATATAAAAAGCTGCACAGACATACAAAAATGATTTTTTGTGTGTCTGAAGTATTTTTTAAAATCAATTTTGATTATATTTGTTATTCTGATTACAATACGGAAATAATTCTTCTGTATTATTCCTTATTAAATTCACTGTGCCTCATAGAATGGTTTTTAATTTTTAAATCTTAATTAACTCATGAGATTTTTCTTCTTTCTTTTTTGTATGAAGCCACCTTTTTGATATAACATAGTCCTTGCGTTTACCATACTCTCTCTCATATTATATATATATATACAGGGCGTTGCCGAATTCTATCGACTTTATCTACTTAATGCCTACTATCCTTGTTCTGAATCTATCTTCCGAATTTTACAACTCTCTCTCTGCGAATATCGGTACTAATTTTGCAGCAATGTTTTCGGGTTCCCATTTTAGTTTTTCTTGAATATCTTTAAAACTCTCTAGTTCTCACAGTACACGATTATATCAAATTACAGAGTATAAAATTCTTTACATTTTCAAGCTTTCATTTTTCTTCAGGTTTTAATATTTTTGCAAATATGGGTTCTAAACTATATTTTCGTTTTCAATAATTTATGACCCCCCTAGATCATCAAATTCGCATGTTACCAGCGAATTTGATTACCAGAATGTTTAAGAATATGGTTTCATTTTTAAAAAAATTCATAGCTGAAACACCATTTGTTATTTTTTTATTAATTTTTTTCAGTTTCCAACACTTCTCCGACTCTCTATATTTTATCGTTTTTCACCTACTAAACTTCAGTTGAGACCCCATGTTGTATGGTGATTCTTTATTCTCCTTGTGCCTACTATCATCCCTCTGAATTTGTCGATGAATTCATAAACACCCTGTATATATATATTATATATATATATATATAATCAGAATTTTTTAAGCAGAATCGTGACCGAAGACAGGGAAGACTCTTTCGAATTTTTAACTTCGTTTTATTTCATCCTGGGAGGCATGATTTATGTACATCACACAGAACGACACAAGAGCGAAATGAGTAAAACTCAGAAAGGGGAGAAATTATTTTTTCCCAGTGTTTATATATTGGGAGATTTTGATAAGGGATTTCTTTACACGTGTCGATTTAGGTAGGGGAATAAAGGTATCTTTTAAAAAGAATTCGCTTGACTGACAATTTTTATCTCTTAACTCTGAGAGTGGGAACTTGTCGATGTCAGCAATTTTACAGAGCTTCCGTTGCATTAATTAAATAAAAAAGATGGAATTAGATCAGGAAATAAAGAGAACATTTTAGAATGAAGTTAATTTGGGCTAAATTAAGCTAAAAATTGGGAAATTAAGTTTAAATTAGATTTTAAAATATCATTACACACAGAGAGATATATATATATATTGGTTGCATACTGAGGAAAAGAAAGAGTGGCATCAGGCCGAAGAAGTTGTGTTGATATATCTTGTTACATGTAATGGCTCAAAAAAGTGATTGTACACTAACATATCTCAGTGAAAATTTGTTCGATTCGTTACTAAAAATTAATATAAATGAATATCTCAGAATACGGAATTTTAAATAATATTTAGAAAAATCTCTAATAAACGTCATTTAATATTTTAAGAATATACAAAACATTTTTTTTTTGAAAAAATCATTAATCAAAAAAAACCCATCCCATAAAATGTTTTTACACTTTAAAGAAATCTGTACGTATTTATAAATTTTGTAATATTCTGTTATCTTGTTTGTAGTATAAACTGTATCAGTGTATCCCCATTCTTCCATCTTTATTGTTTTTAACTCCTTTTTTGTATTGATATTGTATCTTCATATTCTAACTTCCAGTTCTAACCAAATATGTTCTATTGGGTTTAAATTTGACAACTGAGGTAGTTGCTTTCAGTTTTTTTTTTTGAAAAATTATAGAGACTTTAGAGGCAAACGGCCAGAGGAATGTATTTAGAATCGTTACGCTGATTTAAAAAAAAATTAAATACCCACATTTTTGCTCATCATTTTTCCTGACCTTTTAAAATATTTAAATGAAAGGCACAATTTGTTTATTCTATCAACAAATACCGAATTATCTAGCTCTTATGCTTAGATGTACCCCTTGTAAGAACACTTCCAGTGCCATGTTTTACTACTTATTAACTTGATACTGTTTACTTGATATTAACCTTTTCGTTTTTCTGCTCGAAACAATTGTAGAGCCGTCAGAATAAAAAAAAATACTAATTGTGCAAATAGAAAAGATTTAATCATTTTTCGGCTTTATTTATCATTGATTTCTCGCTTTCTATCTTTTGTGTTTACAAAATATTTCTCCTATCTTGATATCTATCTCCTATTTAAACATAAGCTTTGTAATTCAGCTTCTAAAGATAAGATTAATGTAACACTTTAAATCCACTACAAATTAATGGGGTCGGAATTTCTGATATCTAACTGTGATCACATCCCAACGTTGTCAAAGCGCTATTCTAATTCCTTTGTTGTTTAAAAATGCGGATGTGTGATATTTAACGAACTTAAATGTGCTGCCACAATGCAAGATGTCCCAAAAAATGGATCAAGCAATTTTTTTCCTAAATATTGTCCCTTAATATATAGTCCCAATTACAAAGTTTCATTAAATGAGGTGAAACATTTCATGAATACGCTTTGAAATCTTTGAAGGTTGATTATAAATAGTTAAAAAATTATTTTATACGGCCGCCGTAGTGTAAAAATATCAATTAGCAAAACACTTCTCTTATATTTACATATGCGCATAAAAAGTTTCTCGCTTTTCTCAGTGAAACTTGCAAAGATGTGCTTATTTGATTTAGAGTGGTTTGTTACAAAGTTAGATAGAAAATTTAATTTAGATATGCAAATTTATTCAAGACATAAAATATGCCTTAAGGAAATATTTGTCAAATAGCACATCATTTAATGATCATGACTTTAGAGGAATTTGGTACTCTGATATATTTTATTCACTTTTACAGGCTGACAGATGTAGCTTTGTATTAATAAAGAAGAGAATTTTGAGAAATTGAACATTTAATTTATCACAGAGCGTGAATTCCCAAAAGGAAAAATAATTTTTTTTTTTTGCTCGCAGTAATGTGAGTGATATTAAGCTTTCGCGAAAAAACTGATGTGTTAAAGCAAAGGGAAATATTTGAAATTCTGATGATATATGCTGTATGTAGTGCGGTTTCATGTGGGTAAAGCACGAAGAATTCAAATTTAAAATACGATAAAAAGTTATCACTAGAATCATACGTTTACCAAAACAAGTTTTAGTTAAACTGAAAGATATTACAAACTTTCAAAATGGTTTCATGTTTGAATTTTTCTGTTAAATCATATAAATTTTCAATTTAAAAAACATAAATAAAAAGTAAAATGACTATTTTTGAAAAAGTAATTTGATTCTAGTTTACTCTTTAATTAATACATTTCCTGTATTCATAAAAAAACTATTTCTAAACTGTAAAAAACTTTAAAATCTCATTGCTGGGATGTCTTGCCCATACCACAGTATTCACCAGATGTTGCCTTTTGAGATTTCTATTTCTTTCCCTTCATGCAAAGTGCTGTTTCTAAAGAAAGGCTCTTTTCCAAAATCGGCTTTATAACTAATTGTATTGCAACTAGACAATCAGACTTTTTTCTTTTTAGAATTCGTTTCTTTATTTTGAGTGAATCTATCTTTAATTTTTATAAAATAACAACTTTTCCTTTAACTTGGAAAAATAATGGAGTCATATTTGCACATCCAATATATAATATTTTATTTAATAAAGTGAGTTCTTTTTAATTAAAAATTTTATTTACTTATTTATTTACTTTAAAAATAAAGTTAATTTTTAAAAATAAAAGAATGAAATGAACCTTGTGAGCACACTTCAGTTTTGAAATAATTTGTAATCGTGTTGCGATAAGAAATTTCTTATTAAAATTAAAAATAGACTAGAAGCAAAGAAAACTCCAACTATAGACATTTATTTTGAAGAAAATCGAAAATTTTATTATAAATCCAGAATGTGTCACTTTTACATGAAATATAATTGTCATATATAATTCTAATTTTTTTTACTTTTAATTAGCATTTTAAACTTTACATTTCTGTTTTCGAAAAAAAAAAATGCGTTTTCTATTAAAGTTTTTTTAAAAATTAAAACTATGTTTTTGAAAAGAAATTCAAATCTTAGTGTCATTTCGGGAGACCTAGACAGTTTTTAATTCCACTAAAAATCTGTTTGGTAAATTTTGATTCTTCTGCCATATATTTATTGAATTCGAGTTATGAATTTCTAAAGTCTTTCACTGCTTGTGTATTTAAAGTTTTGTTAGAAGAATGTAACTTTCCACAGCTATTGAAAGCGTTCTTCTTGAACAAATTTAGTAAATATATCAATTAATATGTTATTTGATCAACTTAAAAATATATAAGAGATAATAAATGCATTATTATTTTTTGATCTTACTGTTTTAATAAACAATTGTGATATATGTATTATCCGTGAAACGTTCAATGATAAATTCGAAGTAACATTAGTTAGGGGTATGGAAAGAGACTATGTTAATAAGTTTTCCTTTTTATTTCTTTGCAAATTTGGTTGATAACAGCGCGAAACTTTGCATATGTATATATGAATGTATGAAAAATATTTTATTAGGTTGCACTTCTACGCTACATGTAAGAATTTGTTTTTTCTTTATTTTTAACAATCACTTACAAATTTCAAAATGTATTTGATATAATTGTTTTCTTATTTAAAGAAATTTTGTGCTTGGATCGATATATCTAATTGCAATATTTTTGGAAGTAAGCCTTTGTTTGGTTTTTTAGAACACCCCGAATGCACAAATAACAAGACAAAAACTATATATTTTTTTCTATTTTGTATTAAAAACAGCCCCACGTCTTCTTTACACTGAATGCCAAATAAATAAAACATTAAATATTAAACATTAAAATAAAAATAACATTTAGGAAGTTCGGAGAAAATATTTGAATAGTTTTTTTTTTTTTTTTTTTTTTTTTTAGCCATTCGTGAGTTAGTTTAGAACATATTATTTTTAATCTCTTTTCAATAACTCCCACGTAAATTTACTGTAATCCTTTGTTGGCTAGTGTCTACTGAAAAAATACTAAATAAACATCATTTTTTTCATTATGCTTCATTTTAATTACATTGTGTTATGTGTGTGTTTCCTTTTAATTACTTTAATGGATTCATTTATTACTCAGAAACTAAATAAAATTGCAGGAAGGTATATTTAGCTCAATAAATAAAAGTTGAAGCTCTGAGTTGTTCGAGATACCACATTACTTTAATCATTGTAGCTGTCTTTTGACAAAATTCAGTTGCATGAAATTAGAATACATGTCAACCATAAGAAAAAAAAAAGATGAATAAGATCTTTTTTATGCAATAAATTAGTTTTACTTTTAATTCATTCAGAGAAGTTTTATTAATTTTATTTTTAGATTCATTAGCTTAAAAGGAAGTTTTCACTTTAATCACAGTATATTTTCCTTTCATTAGAATAGAATATTTGAGAAAGTTGACGATCTTAATAAATTTTTTTATTCAAATATAATTATTTTAAGCATTTATTAGTGGAATAGTTAAAATCAATTAATTTGCGTTTACATGATCAAATTCTTAGTTTTTCATACAGATGTGTATTATTAAGAGATCTGTAATAATACACATCTGAATGAAACAAGACAAAAACTATAATTGATGATTTTTCGAAAGCATTATTTTGCAATATTTATAAATATTGCAAATCTAGACTTATAAATATTGCAAATCTAGACTACAAGACTGACCATATATGGTCAGTCTTGTAGTCTAGAATTCGATCTTCTTTTCTTCCTATCAATAATACTAGTTTCTGGTATGAGGCCAACATGGTCACCGACAGCCTTACAAAAAAAGAACTCCAGAAAATCAATTCTATATGTAGCCATTGAGATCTAATGGCTGTATCTAGTGTAAAAGAATCTTCAGCAATCTGTTATTTCGTTATCAAAAAAGAAACATAAATGATTCAACTCTTAATTAGTAACGAACAATTACTCGGATTAGAATAATTACATCAAAATTTTAAAGCAACGTTTTAATACATTCTTGATTCTCCTCTCGTATCCATTTTTATAGAATTGCTTCACCTTTTCATTCATTCAATATTCTTGTATTCCAGACAATATACATTTTAGGTTTTATGACTGAAAGTCAATTTCATCAGAAATCATAATTTTGTTATTTGTACAGTCGTCAGCAAAAAAGGACACCTCAGTAAGTCCTTTATTTATTGTCGCATCTTCACAAAATTGGTGTCAATAGCAATGGGTCCAGGAGACAGATTTATTTCTACCACAAACTGATTAACTAAGGTAATTAACAAAGTTAATTAACTATTATCTTGAAATTTTTCTTTTACGGATATCGAGAATTTTAGCTGAATCAATTTATCGACGCTTATTTAACTTCTAAATAAAATTTTATAAAATTCTGATGATAATTTCAAGAGTTATAGGGTTTTGTAAAATGACCCTTCCAATGTTAAATGAAATTTATGCACTTTTGGTCATATCTAGGAAACTATCATATATTTTTCCAAAACTTCTTTCGCTCACAAAAAGAAAATTATCATTTTCCATTAAATCAGTAAATAAATGCATAAATAACTTACATTTAATATTTGTTATGAATTTTTAAACATGAATGCGGGGAAAAAGTTAATAGCAATATAGTAAAATTTTTCCATGGGTGCAAAGCCGACATGTAAAATGTCTGAATTAAAAAAAAATGAGCGCATATCTCAAATAGTTTTTGAAATATAGGCAAAAATTGTAAAATTCCCACAATCGATTTGCAAAGCCCACTTTTTGAGCGACCGAATATTAAATTTATTTGTATTGATAGATCTACTTTTCATGAATTGCAAATTTCAATGGAGTTATAATGTTGCAGTTAGTTAAATAATATTTATTTTCAGATCAGGCGATTAAAATTCCATATGAATTTTCTTTTCTTTTTTAAAAAATGAATGTTTTTGTTTCACTCGGACGATATAAAATTTGATTGGAGGACAGAATGGCTGTAGGAATGTTTCCTTTTTCTCTTTACCAGTGGTTATTAAAAAGCTGAGAGTTACTTAATATATTGTTCCCAATGGATTGGTTTTTTTTAAGCGGAGTATTAAGCAAGCAAAATTAAGTATATCTTAAGTATATGTAAGTATATCTTAAGTATACTGCGAATTTCGGAACAAAATTTGATACACATATATAAAAAGACGTGTTGAATCCAATTATTAAATATCTCGATTTTCGCAATGGAAAAATTTTGAGATAATAGTTAATTAACTATTATCTCGAACCATTTCCATCGACACTAATTTTGTGAAGATGCGACAATAAAGAAAAAAAGTTACAGGTTTCAATATTTTTTTGTTGACGATTGTACTTTTTGCAATTGATTTCAATGTCATTATTATTTTATTTTTTCATTATAAAGTTCACCAACATCTATACCAAGGAAAAGGGACCACATGTGTTCAAGAAATGGAGGTGTGTTATTAAATGTTAAGCCCGAAAATCCGGAACACTATATTCTACTATCAGATCACCTTGGTTATTGATAGCAATGCAGGATAAAGATTTCGGAAATTCAAATTCTATCGATGGTTTTGTAGTAGAATTTCGCTTGGTAGATTGAAGAAATTAAATTCTGCAATTAAGTCATCACGGTCACAGATAACTTCAAAAAACAAGACTTTAAAAAAAACATTTTATCTCTAACAGTGTTGCACTTTTAGGCTTGCAGACTGAAAATCCAATGCACTAGATTTTGCAATTAGGTTTCAATAGGCACCGATAACGTCTTCGAAAAATTCAATACTATCTATAATCACAGCAGTCTGGTGACAAAATCTACTGTTCCAGATTGAAGATCCAAAACAACAGATTCTGCCAATAGACTATCACGACAACGAAGAGCATTAGAAAACAAAATGGTCGAAAAGTGAAATTGCATCCGTGGCCATGAAAACAAAGTGAGAGAATCTAGTAATCATCCAAAATCGGAGTTCGGAAACATTAGATTCTACCATTCGGTCACCATGGTCAAGCATTAAAAAACTGTAAGAAAAATCAAATTTTAACGTGGTCATAGAGGCCTAGTTGCAGAATTTGATGTTCGTGATTGAAAAATAAAAAGTCTAAATCATCAGATCCACTGTGAATATTAGAAAGCAATGCCTTCGAGAAATGAATTTACCGATATAACCCTGATAACCTAGTGACAAAATTTAGTCTTCGAGATTGGAAGATAGAATTCTGCTTTTTGAACAGGCCACGTTAGGTTTTGCAAATCAGTGTTTCAAAAAATCCACTTACTATCGGAGGCTGTCTTGTCTATCGTTTAATCTGTTGTCAGACCTTAAGAATCCTTAAATTGTCCTACAGAAGCTCAATAAAGAGACAAAAAATAGTATTAAAAACGGAACAGCTAGTCAAATATTGTTCTGATAATTCATTATGTCCTTCTAATATATCTTCAACGAAAAAATCATTTTTTTTTTAAATTTATATCAGCTAGAACAAAGTTAATGAACAAAAGTTTTGGGTTGAAAAATAATTTCAATACAAAAATTCTCGTTAAACCTAATAATCTAAGCAACGTATGAATATATGTCTGTCAAATTATCATCAAAAATTATGAAGTCAAAATTTTTATTTCTTTTTATGCATTTTTATCTTACTTGACATATTTAACGTTTGTGGAGAATGAATTTTCTCTTTGAGTTATCGCTCACTTCCAGATCAACTAGGATTTTTACATTATATATATTTATCCATATATTCGGAAGGGTAAAGCCCTGCTTTAGCGTTTTAAAATTTTAATTATTAGCTTAACTACGATTATTTTTATTCATATACCATTAATCCTCATAAAGTGACTCTATTTGTTAAAGAATTAAAAAAAATATTAGCTCAAGATTCCATAACAATGAATTATAAATTACAAGACTAAAACAAGCTAATTAAAATAAAAATGCTACTTTTCAATTCACTAATTAAAGTGAATCTCTAAAAATTATTTGCATTAATTTTATTAAAATTTAATTCAGATACAGTGAAGCAGCGATAATTTTAATGTACAAATAGAATAAAAAGGGGATCAGAAAGGAATTTCAATTTATTTTCCATTCATTAATTGATCATAATGCCATTTTTTAAAGTCAGTTTATTTACATTTTAGGCTAATACCCTCTATAGTACACTTTGAATGTTTAAATATTGAATGAACAAATTTTTACAACGAATATCTTTAACATACTCATAATTGAAAAATTAAATAAAATTAGAAGTATATATTTAGCTCTTCAAATAAAAGTTGAAGTTTCGATTATTCGAGACAAACAATGTCGCTTTGATCACCATACATTTGACAAATTCTGTCGAATGAAATTAATATTTGAACTTAACATGCGTGCAAAGATGTATCGGTGATTTTTATATAAGAAATTAATATTAATTTTAATTAATTCAGAACCATTTTAAGAATTTTAATTTCCTTTCCATTTTATGAAGAACAATTTTTCTCTTTAATTAGAATGTATATCTTTTAAATAATGCCGAATTATTTAATCTT
Organism: Argiope aurantia; assembly: GCA_026543865.1. Lineage (NCBI taxonomy): Eukaryota > Metazoa > Arthropoda > Arachnida > Araneae > Araneidae > Argiope > Argiope aurantia. The sequence continues at coordinate 40,292 of JAPMOR010112798.1, read as the reverse complement.
TGCCAACGCAATCAATGTTTTCTTTTCTTTAATAGTTCTTATTTCAAAAGTTTGCAAGAAAAAGAAAAATAATTAATTCGCCATTGCCTGATTAAATTCTTAGTATTCAATTTCATTTCTGTTAATTGAAAGACTCCGAGATTCTCCATTTCTTGTGTCTCATTTTAGCACGAGATTTGGTTTGTTGAATTTCTTTGGTTATTTTGTCCGATATTTGCGCGCATTTCATGCAAAAGAAGACAGAAATTGAAATAAAAATGTGCTGTGAATTTTTCGAAGAAATTTCTTTTTAAATTGGGAGAAGGAGTTTAATCTTTGTTTCGAGTTTAGGAAATTGCGAAATTTTAAAGATTTACACAATCTTTGCCATGGGCTTCATATAGAATGTATTTATAATTGGACGTCGGATGTTTGTACTGGTATGAAGTGGATGTTTCGAGAGAAATTGTTTATTTATAATAGAGCATGAATTATCAGGATCTCGATCAAACGAACCAGAGATAGATTTAGACATTTGGTAGCCCTAAGCAGTGCACATTATGAGACATTTCTTTTTAAATCTGGTCAATTTAGTTACGTATTTCCACAATTTTTTTTAAGTATAAGCAACATGTTGGTAACATTTTTATTTCACAAAGCACTTCGAGTATCCGGTTTGCGACTACCCGACCTAGTTTTCTTTTATCCAAATTAAGTTAGGCAACATTCATTATCTTAAAATATGAACAATTTATATTTTAACTTACTACTTCTTGAGATGTGCGGTGCGGTGCAGTGCAGTATATATAAATTGCCAATACAGAGCCTTCTATTTTAACTCAAGACGTTACCGACAACTGCTTGATTCTCCGGTACGCGGTTGAGTTCACATTGAGATAAATGGAAAGCTTAGTACTCAATCAGAAGTGAGAAAATACATATTATAACAACAAGTTTTGGTATAAAAACTTGCTCTTCCGCCAAATTAGACCGGATACTCGGGAGTTTACTGTATCATGAAAATTACGACTAAAGGCATAACATTCTTGAAAAATCAACCATGTTAAATTATTTCTTTACTTACAGTTAATATTTATTATAATGTAAATATTAATTATTATGATACATTATATTTGTTCAGTACTTTGCTATCAATGCGCCAAGTTGGCAAGCGCCCATTCTAGGGTTGCTCGTTTTTGTAACTGCGTGAGTCATGACCCGCCAGAACTGGATTTGAACTCCGAACACGATGCTTACCTTTGGTAGCAGGGCGACTCCATGCCCCTTCTCATAGTAATAAACCGCATTTTATAGAAGCACCGTTTCATGAATTATAGCTACACCGCAATTCCTTAGTTTATTTTAATTAGTTACATCGCATTTTTTAGTTCATTTCCCATTCTCAACTGTGGAGCCATCATCGGTCTCCACTATTGAATAATAAACTTTAAGCATGCATAATAACATTGGAAAAAATTATTTTACAGGACCTGTCAAGATGGTATATAATAGAACAAATTAAATAACTGATTAATATAATTTATAATAAATAACTAATTATAACTAAATGTATTTAATTTTGAAATAAGACACAGTTTACAACACCAGTGAACCAGTTGTTTCAAAAATGTGGCTCCAAACAATGCGACAGTATATATGCTACATAATTTTGTATAAATGTTAATGAATATATGAACATACATCATTTTTTATGTATTTCACATTCCATACCTTGAAGCTCTGTTTTATTCAGAACAAACGTTTTTGTTTTGTTATAGTCCAATCTAATTCAATGGATAAAATACAGACACATCGAATATTCTGGCTCTATAAAATTAAATAAAACCTTCGCAACTTGCCCATAAATATATCTTAACGTAAAATAAATAGTTTTCTAACTGAACGGAGAAATAAAACGGAGCTGAACGAACTCAACAAAATATCTGCGAAATATAATCTCCGTAAGATTTATTTGCCATTTCCATAAGAAAAGAGCGATACAAAGTTATTCATGAGTAGTTTTTATTTATTTTACGTTGACTGAGAATGTTAAGGACGAAATTAATGAGCTTTATATTAAATTATGAAATAAAGAAGAAAAGATTTTTGCTTTAGAAAAGATTTTTCAATGCTTTTAACTCAATGAGTGTTTTAAATTAAATCATATTCTTAAAGAAGTATTTTTATAATAAATGAATCGTGAATTGAATTGATGTTTGAAATTAGGTTTACTAATGCTAATATGTGACAATTAATTGAGCAATAGCTCAAATATTTCAATTAAATTATTACTTTATTGCATGTGAGATTTAATAGAGAAAGAACATAATTGTTTAGCATTTAATTTAGAATTTTTATATATATTCAAATTTGAAATTTTCCACGGTCCAAAAAATTATTTTTAGAATTATACTGATGTTTCAGAGCGAACGATAGTTGGATCATGGAAAAATCCAGAAGCTGAAAATTATTATGTGGTCTTTACTACAAAATTAGAAATATATATCGAATTTGAACGAAAAATCCGAAGGGTAAGTTTGTTTGCCAATTTGTCTCGTAAGAACATAATGATTCACAAATGCAATGATAATGTGGAAGATTATATATTTATTTTAAATTAGGCCATGTTAACTTCATTCTTATTTCATGAACCAAATTCCATTTTTTTATTTAATCATTTCCAACAGGCACTTAACAAAATTGCCACGCCAGAAAATAAAGGATAAAAATTCTTAACACCTGCACATCTCTTTGAAAAAATAGCCAAGATTCTCTTGCCTAAATAGGCAAGTGGCAAAAATAAATACCTTTCACAATCTCATAGTAAAATCAACGAAGGAAAAATTTCTGCCTCTTTGCACTTTTATTACGATGCAAACGGATGTCGTTTCATCATCGTTTTTTTTATTGTATAAATTATGATTCCTGAGGTGAAATAAATCAAAAATTTATATTGTATTTTATATTGTTATTCATTTTATTTTATTCTTATATTTATTATGACTGCACAGTATCCAAGTTTAGGCATAATATCATTTAAATAAATAGTGTAACGAAAATTTACCATTATCTTGCAGTTTTATGATTCATGGAATTTTATTTATTTATTTTGCAATTTTTTTTTATTTGACAGCTAGAAAAACAAATTTTTTATCCACCTCATGCCCCACCCTTTCCTTCCCCTCCCCTCCCTCCCTTTTATCAGGAGACACCCTATTCAAAAATCCGAAACTGATTGATATGTCACTGAACTTCCAAATCCAAAAAGAATAAACATGCAAACCTATGCAGCCGATCCATTACTTCATCGTGCTCCGTTACATCTTTATGCGAAATAAAGACCATAATACAATTTTATCTCTTTTAAATCCTCCGCTCCGAAGGAAGAAAGTAATTTTTCGTCTCCGTTACTCTTCTATCTGAAAAGAAGAAATAAATACAACGGACCGTCGTCAGCGAAAACCCACGCATGGGCCAATCTCGCGAGATTTATGATTAAGGAGATAGCAGCGTTATTAAGCGAACAGTTTTTACTTAGTTTTAACTCAAGTGAGAGAAAAGGGATGAAAACTAATGAGCTCGATATAAAATTAGGACGGAGCGGGATCTCTTTTGGCTTAAAAAGTGCTTCTATTACCTTTAACTCGATGAGCGTATTTAAATTAAATCATGTCTTTAAATAAGTGATTCAGTGCTAACATTTTAAAGGAAGAATTAGATTTAAATGTGGTGATTTTATTCCGTTTATAATGGAATTGTTTGAATTAAATGTTTCATTTCCTGAAAGTTCGAATATTGATGGTGGAATGATGAAGTAGCTGTTGCGTAAGAGCAATGGTAGACAGATGGATTAGATAACGGATTCCACTGTGGATTCATCTAAACATCTGCCATGATGTTAATATGTTTTGATTTAATTAAAGCTTCACATATTCTAAAATTAAATAAATTCAAATGTAATACGATCTTTTGCAAATGAATGAACTGCTAAATTTTTACGAAATACCTGAAATAAATGGTTTCATGTTTTTCAATGAAATTATGTCTTATTATAGATGTCTGCAAAGTTATACCTATATAAAAGAGGTTATAAATTGTATCGCATTTGAAAGCGTTGTGACAGTAATAACTATGGCATATAACATTCATATTAAGAGCACACTTATGTTATCATATTTTGGATTTCTAATAGTATATTTTAACCTAATACGTACGAACAGCGACGTAGCAAACTTCATACTTAATAAAAATTTCTTCGCATATACTCGCTTAGTTGTTTTTAGGCAAAATCAAAATAGCAAAAAGTTATAACTTGAACGCAAGAGCACTTTTTATCGTTAATGTTGTTAATTTTCTTTAAATGCATTATTTCTCTTTATTTTATCTCTCTCACACCATAATTAATAGTAGTTATAAATAATGAGTTAGTATTGAAAATATTTTTAATTATTTAAAAACATTTAAAGTTTTATACATTTTTCCTATATTTTAATATTTTTTGTAGCATTTTATTATGAACTTCTCAAAACGGAACGGAAATATAGAGATTTAAATTTAATTCCAATTATATATATATATATATATATTATATATATATGCAGTACACTTTTGAGTATCTGGCATATGTGGTGGAAGGACTGGCCGGATAACAAAAAAGCCCGATAGGCCGGTGTTCTATGAATTCATTTCTTTGCCCACCAATACAAGAAGACAAAGTTCTTATACCAAAAGTCACTGTTATAATACAAATTTCCTCACTTCTTATTCAGTACCAAGCATTCCATTTACTTCAATGTGAACGCTGCCGCGGCTCGGTTAATCATAGAAGCAGTTGCCGGTAACGTGTCGAATTAAAATAGAAGGTTGTATACTGGCAGTTTAGATATGTTTATATACGGCATTGCACATTTCAAGAATTTATTAAAGAAAAAGTAAGTTAAGTTTGCACATTTTAACACCAGAACGTCAGGGATTTCGATTACCCTTAAACGACCACCGGTGTCGTTTCGACACCGCGATTTAAAATATATAAAATAATTGTAATAGCTAAATAATTGCAATTTAATTATTCAGTAGGATTTAGTTTTAAGACTTTTTAATATTTTTATATATTTTAATATTTTTTAAAATTTATTTATATTATTTATATTATTTTTATTAATTTAATATATTTTTAATATATATAATATTATGACTCTTTATATCATAAAAAATATAACAAAACAAATTACTTAGTCTTGTCAAAAGAAATAAAATAATTTTCATATATATTAGTATAATAAGAAAAATTGTAATTTTTGTGAGAATGCAAGCTTTTTCATCATTATTTATCATTTTTATGCATAATGTTTTGTACATACCTCATTTGCATTGGGTACAGTGGTATTTAATTTTTCTTGCTCATTTTCCGCACACCATTTTCATACAAGCGACACTCTTTAATTTCGCACTTTTTGCGTTTAGCGAATTTGTAATTCCTTTAAATTCAGTATTTATAACTGGAATATTATCAATTTCATTTGCACTTTCTTCAGATTCTTCGCAGTCACTTTCACGCAATCTACGTTTTCATCAGAATCTAAATTAGAACAAGACAGCTCACTACCATCCAATTGAAAGCTCTCACAACAAATTAGCAATTTCATCAAGGCTTAGACCTTTTCTACGAGCCATCGTTTCAGGGTGCCTGCTCTGCACAAAGTTCGAAAATCGAATGAAATTTTTTTATGAGCAAATAAGCAAATTTGAGTAATGAAACATTTAGACACAACAATTTTAGAATAATTGATTCATTTCCACTGTGAACTCAATAACACTGCATTCAAGGTTAAACAAATGTGTGATAGTACTTCGGGAAGTTTGTTTATTTTAGTGATCTGTCATTTGTTAAACTACAGCTATATATAATGATAAATTGCCTTGGTCCCGAAACGACATCAGCTAGTTCTAGTTATATTTATTTATAAAATACCTCTTAGTTAATCCAGAACCACAAAACTTTTCTGCTTAATCACCATGGAAAATGATTAAAAGTCACGAAGAATTTTCAAATTTCCTGCAAAAATGCAAAGGAGAACAAACTAAATGGGCTCTGGTTTTCAATCGACACCGATGGACGTTCTAGTATTAACATAAAATCTCAAATGGCTAACTTCCTGCAATATTGGCCCAGTTACCGATGCACCTTTTCCTCTTAAGTGCTCATGCCACAAAAATAAAGGTTCCTCGATTTCTTTATGCTTATCTTTCAGCATAGTTTTTCTTACTTTTATTCCACTTCCTCTAGCATGTGCAGCACAACACACTACTTTTCAATTTATGCTCGATTTTTTTTTCAGTCCACCACTGTACATTTCCCAACTCCTAATTCCGAAGCTATATTTTTTGCTGTTATACCAGTTTAGTCGCTGTATAGCATGTGATTTCTCCTCCACAGACAATACTACTTTGTTTCGTTTTTCACCCATTTTGAAATCTTTACTGTGGTACACTTTAAAAAACATTAATCATACTCCAAGAAAAATTCACGAATACTTTGTGTACTGTACAGTTATAAACAGGAACAGCGGTAACAATCGCGATCCATTACACACTGATGAAATAAAAAACAATGAGGAGAACGCTGCTCTTTTCCTTTCACAACTTGTATTTTGCACACGACACATAAGAGGATCCTAGCAGAGATCGCTTCCAATGCCTTGCCAATGTTGCCAAAGCAACGCTTTGCCTTTCGTATTAAATCACGATAAAAGAAAATCAGGCCGGATAATACGCAAGACTGATAATCGCGAACCAGATACTCGGGAGTCTACTGAAATTTCCTCTTTTTCATGGTTTTAAATTCATTTCGCAATTTTATTCCTATTAATTCGATGTCTCCCATATCCATGCTTGACATGGTCAAAGATGTTTATTTCCCTACTTATAAAGTGAAAAAAAAGTCCGCCCCTCCTATTTTGAGTGCATTTTTAATCGGGGGGAGGGGTGAATTTAAGCTACCCATAGAAATTCTAATTACTAATCACTCTTGCAATGAATACTTATGCCTATTTATTAAATATTATTTTTCCTTTTTTACCCTCCACTCGACTTTCGACGGCATTGCATTGCTAAGTTGGTAATAACTAATCGCCATATTTCAATGGTTACTAAACTCATAATATTTCAACAGCCGCCAGTTGTTATTGTTATCAACAGCGATATAACTGTGTAAATACTCAACAAAGTTACAAAATTCAACAATCGAACAGAACAAACAATGAATAATTGCTCTGCTGCTTTCTGTTAAAATTCCTTCACTTTTTTACAACCGGATGTTGTGCGACTTTTTTTTTTTTTTTTTTTTTTTTTGCTAAGTAATAAAGCTTAATGCAATTTTCGAGAATTTCAATGAGGCTACGGCCATCGTTGTATTCCTCGGCTTAATGACGACTTCGGAAATACCAGAATATTTCCTTTTCCCCGAATCACCATCTGTTGGAAATGTTGATTCAGATCTAGATTTGGATCTTGATGCGGATGTACCATCCCATTCGCCTGTTCTGCGAGTTGCTGTTGTGCGCTCGTATGCAGTTTATAAGATCTGCCAGGCTTTGGAGCTACCTGCTGAATTTACTCCTCCTGAAGTTCAGAAGGTTGATGTTCCAATTATAAAGTCTTTGACGATTTACAAAATGTGCTGTACCCGCAATTTGCCGCCACGCCTGGCTCCTATAGGAATCCCAGTAGTGGAATTCTATGAGGTCTACCAACTTTGTGTGGCCCTGGACTTGCCAGTTCAACACCGGCAAAGACAGAATGCAGTTTAACATCAAAACTGTAACCAGCTGCCCAATATTGTTTAAACCTGTCTTCTTCGGTAGTCAGATGTTGCAACAAAAACACATCGACATCGAGATGCTGTTCCAAAAAGTACCATAAATTGCCAAATGCTCTGTCAAAGACTGTCTTCAGATATTAGATGCAGTCTCAGAGAAATCAGATGCAGCGATGAAAGGAGGGCTGGTGGGCGGGAAACGAGAGTAGCACACCTCCTCGCGGTGTTCCCTCGGCAACGGGGTAGTTCCCTGCAACGGCTAAGAGGCTACCCAAGTGAGAAATTTAAATAAAGAATTTTTATTTAATTTGGAAAAATAACTTACTTATTTTTATTATTATTATTTTGGCTTGAAGATATTCATTTACATTCCCTTGTCACAAAAATTCACTACCTATATTAAATATTTAAAACACATGTGGTTAATATTTTGCATCGCATTTGTTTTGAAGAAATTCAATTTTTCTTAGTTGAAATTACGTACAGATTTATGGATTTCAATCTTCATTATTTAAATTTTAGACCCAATAATGTTACTAATATAAAAAAGTAAACATTATAAAATTATCATAAAATTTTCAGATGCGTAAATAAATGTTTTTTATAGTTAATTAACAAACACCATGTTAAACTGCTTGTTTTCACTTTCAAAAATAATATGTTTGGCATCTTTCCATATGATTTAATTAGTCTTGTTTTAAAGGATAATGCTTTCCCACAAAACTATTGTTTCACTTTCAATTTATTTTACGATATTTTATAATATGAACAGATTCTAAACTAAACAATTAGAAACACTTTAAAACAGTAATTTAAAAAATGAATAACATTGAATTCTAATTATATATATATATATATATATATATATATATATATATATATATATATGAGCCTATTTGAAAATTGTTGGAAGAACTTTTAAAATTAAATTTAAAAATTCGTACCAATTGAATGTTGTAGCTGATGATCTATTGAAGACAAAGAAAGATTCGAATATGACATTTTTAAAGAATTAAAAATTTTCCCTCATACGCGCATAAATAATAGATTTTTTTTTATTCCAGCAGTTACAAATCATGGTCCTCGTCTTAAATATTTGCGCCATTTCAGACTTAATTCTTACATTTTTCGAAGTGGTAAAAATATCAATCAATAATGGCAGAAACCACTATATATTCTGTTTTCATTGCTGAAAGACATCAGATGCACTATAAAAGATAAAAATATCTTTATCTTAACTTGTAGGTCAAAAAGATCTGGTGAATGAAATCCAGAAATTGCCGTTAATGAAGCCGTTTCCGGTAACATGTCGAGTTAAAATAGAAGGTTCTGTATTGGTAGTTTATAT
>JAPMOR010112798.1:103-30603 GCA_026543865.1 Argiope aurantia | reverse complement strand
ATATATATATATATATATATATATATATATATATATATATATATATTGCAGATTCGTGATCGAAAATAAGAATTTGTACAAGCAAAGAAGAAGCAATGATGAAAAGATGTATGTTCATATCGCAATACAAGAGCAAAGTGGCAGAATTTTTCCCTTCAGTGATTTTGTTTCGAGATTCAGATTGTGATTTTATTGACACGCGTAGACTTAGTAAAGGGAATCTCAGGCATCTTTGAAAAACCTGCAAAGGCGACAGAAAATATTATCTCTTCGCTCGTATCGTGAGAAAACAAAGAAAAAAGAATATTCAGAGCTTGTGTTGGTTAATAATTAAATAAAATGTGGGATTTCGATCTCACATTTCTCTCATTTCTTTTTTTAATGTTTTTTTTTCTTTATTCCAGTTTATTTTCGTTTTCCATTTTGTTTTTTACTTTTGTTGCCATATTTTTGTACGGATTTTCTCTTTTGTTTATGCGTAAGTTAAAACGCAATGGCCTATTTCGTATAAACTATTGAGGATGTAAGTAAAATATTTTTTAATTATTTCAGGCACAGTCAGCTTATATAGATTAAATGAAATACGAGCGACACAGTTTGAATAAAATAATGAAATTCAAATTAATTCAACATAATTTCTAATTACGTCTAAAAGATAGATAATAAATAAATAATAATAAAGTAATTAGTTAAAAACTCTAACTAAAATTCAACTGGAAAACAAAATTCCCATTACATTCTCAAACGATGTTTTTTATTAATTAGGCTTGAATTAAAGCTAAGAAAAACTGGCAACCAGACATGTAGCAGTGCTATTTCTATTCATCTACAAATAAAGATTTTGCTTTCAAAATATTCACTATATAAAATTTAATTAAATTTCATGTTTCATTGAATTTGTTTTAAAATAAAGGGATACTATTTCAAAATTGTCTGCTTTGATAAAATCAAGAAAATTTTCTAAACGTCATCTCATTTAAAAAAGGAATCTTCGCTGATGTTTTGCTAATATATAGTTACAAAAAACAAAAATAACATTCATTTGGTTGAAATTATTCGCAGTAATTAAAATTTTTACTTTCTTTTAACATTTAATCTTCAAGTATTTTTCTTATAATTTTACTCTCTTTTATTTAGTTTATAGTGAAATATTAGTGAACACAATGTGAACTGTAATGAAATGTATAAATACAGAAAATTTTATATTCATTAGCTGAAAAACAGTGTGCATGTTTTTGTCGTCATGAAGAAATTCATGAAAAATTTGTTTAATTCATTTATTTTTGCACTACCATATTGCAGATATTTTTTTAAAATTACAAATTAGACGAGTGCAACTAGCAGATAATTTGATTTTTTCTTATTTTATTACTTATTCAAATAATTATAGAAAGAAATCTGAAAGTAGAGAAAACTCTTTTTTTGGTAATGCTATTTATTTGCAATATCAGCTGATATCTTAAATAATTGAATATTTTTAGTACATTTCTGAGAATTTGTCTGTCAAATTCTTTTAAAATATTAAATTTCTTTTAGCTGTCAAGTGAGAATTTACAATGAAAATCACATTTATAGAAATGATTAAATTGTAAGTTACAGTTATGACTATTAAAAAATACAAATATCTTAAATGTCTTTGATTATTTTTAATAGGCAGAGGTATATGAGGATCACCTTCATTTTATCTTAAATTTTTTACTTTATTATTATTATTATTTTATTTATCTTTATTTTTTTACAATATTAATATTTCAAAGTAAACCATTTTAAAACTGTCAGAGGCACAAGAAAAAAAATAGTTCCACTTCACTTATTTTTCTTGCAAATTCGCTTAATATAAAGTTATAACGATTATTGCAATAAATCCTTGAATAACACACTTGTTATTGTATTTCTAAATTATAAAATAATGGAGTTATCTTTCTACTAGTTGTCTTCTGCGACTAGCTCCTCATCACCATATTAATGACATTCATTCAGTGAGGTCAACCAACTTTGATAGATTGCATTTTTCTCATCAAATGAAAGTACTATTTTAAATTATACTTGCCCTATAAACATAAGATAGTTTGATTGGTAATTTAATAGTTTGATTGGCAGTGCATTTAAACTGATGATTTATTGGCGAATAAAATTTGCCAGGTATCCAGTTATTATTGATAATTATTAGGCAAATCACTTAACTGCAGTGACTGTCACGGTTGTTCAAAGGTGGTTTTATTTTGCGATGGTTTGAATACAGATGGGTGAAGATCATAAATAACGACATATGTAGATATTATTAGCTCTCAAAGGAAATAAAAAAATTGACAAAATTCAGTACAAGGGTTGTGATCGTGTATTCTTTTTTTTTTCATAGAGAATGTGCAGTTGTATGTTGTTGTTTAATGTATGAATGTATGTTTTTGAGATTTTTCTCGAAAATGGAGAATAAAAATGACCAGGTAGCTATTTATAATGTATCTAGAGATCATAATCTTTCATATGAAATAAAGACTGGCGAAATTGGTGTAGCATATCAAGTTGGTGAATTTTCTTGTGGTTTGTTTCGCATAGAAAATGTGAAGTGGAGCAAATGGAAGAAGTCTTAAATAAAAGAAATGCAGCTTAATGCTCTTCATTCTAGAGCGAATTTATGGAATAGTTTGAGCTGAAATAATGGGAGAAACATGGTAATATTCCGAGTAGTTTTTAAATAAAAATTAAATTACCATTTTGAAAAAAAAATCTTTCTTTATAAGCCGAATTTGGCATGCCTAGCTCAAAGGTCTGCTTGTAGACGGTTTCAAACGATTTTCTTTTTCATTTTGCATGCTATATATTGTTATTATTTCCATATTAACAAAACAAATTTTGACCCTCGGGGGTGAGGACGAAAATCAAAAGGAAAGATCTAAATTTCCTTTTGATGAAAGATGAACTTATCATCTCTCAGTGCTAGTAATCTATGCATCGTTTAAAACAAGTCTCACTAAATATTTTCAGAACACTTTTATATTTCAACTAGTAATATATTCTTCTGCCTGGTCATTAATACTTTTTCACAATGAAATAGCAATTATCAGCTGTGACTGAAAAGAGACTTTTTCTTTAATTACGTAACCATAATCGGCTACTCCCACCAATCCGAAAAATCTAAATGACTGGACCGTCGCGACAGCAACACTGGCAGGAACTATGGCTAAGTCCTAAGGGCCATCAATGACCACGGTACAACCCTTCCGGTGGGAAGTACGTCCCGTCATCGATGGAAGGTAGCCGACTATCATTTCTGTACCTACCAGGGTGGCGAGAACCAACCACCATACCGGAAGTTTCCCTCCTTATTTCATAGGTGCCACTGCGTGGATTTCTTTAATTACGTAAGAATTCATAAATTTTGAGAAATAATTTAACAGGTTTCTGCTTGAATAGCAGGACGTTATATTCATTTGTGTACGAACAAAAAATTTAAAGATTATAATTCTCAGAGGTCCTGTGATAAAGCGGAAACCCTCCAATGCGCAGACATAAATGCTTTGTAAAACGATAATCTATACACATTAATTTTAATTCATCACTATATCAGATTTATAATGTGCATAAGTTTTTAACGAAGTCCGTTGTGAAGAAGATTACTTGTTATGGGCATAATAACTCAAAAACAGAATAAGCTAGATAGATTAAATTTGGCATATGATTTTATAATTAAAAATCTAGCTATGAATCAATTTGATACAAATCCAGTAATGAATCAATTTTGCTTGACTATCGATCTGTCTACCAATATATGTACTGGGAACATCACATCTGAATCTTCAATAAACTAGATAAATACAATTTGGTATATAGACATAGTAGATATATATGGTATTTCATGGGGAATAATATAAATAAAGTGGTGTCATCCCAAATCCATTTTTTTTTTGTATTATCTTACTAAAATGAGCACAAATTACTCCGAATATTGGAAAGCTGGGGAGTAAACATTATCATTAATTTATTTTTAAATGCTGAATTTTAATCGTAATAATGAAATTAATGAAAAATGTTTTTCTTCAAGATTATAGGATAGCAAAATAAATAAAAATAAATAAATATGGAGAATATATTTTATGCGGTGAATTACTTACCCTTTGCTTATGAAAATAAGAATGATTGAATATGAAAATTAAGTACATCGCCAAATGTGGTAAACCGCCTCAAAATTTCTCCACCAGTAACCCTAAGGTAAACCTCATTACTCAATCAAGACTCGGGAAAACAGCGAAACACACGAATTTTTGGTAAACACGCCAATATAATAGAGAAAAGTACATTTTGCGCGCTCTAACAATCGAACAATAAATTCCATGTTTATTATGATGGCTCCATTTCCGTTGCGCGAAATACAATCACGGAAATAAAGGAAGCAGAAGTGAAGGACTTCGATTTTTACTCTGGAAGAGAAATGGTTACTTTTGTTCCAATTAGGGTTCTATCTTGCGATCCACATTTTACATATTTGGTGATTTTATTGACTCTTTCTTTCGCCATTTTTTGGACTTTCCAGGTCGTATTTTATTGAAAATTGAGATATTCAGTTCTTTTTTTCCAATAACAGTTTGGAATTCTAAATCTTCTGTCGTTTTTTTTTCTTCTGGAGTCTAGGAACAGATAGATCCCCGTATTTGCGGTTATGTATCACGTTTTTTTTTAATATCCAAAACGAAGCTAGTGTGTATATCTAGGTATGTGTATAGAACATGGTAATTGTTATGACTTAGATTTTGTCAAAATAATTTTAAAAGAAGAATAAAAGTTTGTGTTAATTAGGAATTTAGATTGAGTTTTTGTTTATTTATTTTTTAATTTTTTTCTCTGGATTGATAATAATATTACAAAAAAAAACCCGCCGTACATTATTCTACATTTACCCAAAATGCTTTTATACTTTTTTTTTAAATTATCGCCACGGATAAAAAATGTTTGGACTTTTATTTTTGTAATATTTAATAATATATTCATTTAAAACTGCTTTAGAATATACTTATAATTCATTCAAGGTAATTCAAGGTAATTATTTAATACAGAAAACAAACCAAGAAAACTATTTTATTTTGATCTGAAAAAGTACTCGTTTTATTTGAATAATAGAATCAGTTGTAAATCAGCTTTTGAGCAAATTTTGAATAATGAGTTAAAAGAATTGAATATAAAATTAAAATATGAAGCAAAGAATAAAAAATACAAATCCTTGTTATTACTATTAATTTTTTTCAATTGTATACTTGTTTTACTATTAAGCATTTTTTTTGGAAGTCTACATTCAAGAACATATGTATTCAAAAAAAATTTATCAGAATAAATTCTTCTTAATAACTAATCAAAAATTATATTAATGCATCGTAAATATTTATCAGAAGGCTAGCATATTTCTTTAAAAAGGATATTACTTCACTTTTTTAAAATTTAGTACATATTTAAAGATCAACAAGAAAATGGAAACAATTTTTAAAAACCACATATTTATTTTTAATTTTAAATATTTTATCTTTTTAATTTCATCATCCATTAATATAAATATTAGAGTCAACTCGAAATCTATTTTCATCAAATTTGACATCAGATATTATTTACTAACTAGAAATTAAATTTTAATTATTTTCAACAATTAACTAGTTAATTAACTTTTGAAGATATTGATTATTGTATTTCATACAAACTTACAAAATTTCAAAAATTTTGTGCATTAGGGAATTAGGGAAAAATTATTTCCGAAATTTTACTTTCCGAAGGCATGAAATATTTCTTATAGGATTATGTAATGACTCGACTCCGAGATGATCTGTCGTTCCTGTTTTCTCCAATAATAGTTGGCACGCTACACTGTACTCTCTCTGTATCTCAGATAATAAAAAATTTTAATAATGTATAATGTTCAGTCATGTGTTTGTGTGTGTGAATAAAATTTAGATTTCCATAAGTTATTTTGTTTCTGTTGATAAAAGTAAATGATCTTATTTGCGTCATTTAAAACCTTTCAAAAATAAAACAAAACCTGAATTTTATGATACATCTGAGAAAATTTTATTGAATAATTCTTTGAGATAGAGCATAAATTATAAAAAAAAATATTCTGCTGTGCACATATGACTTCAATGCTCCACGAATTTGTTTTCTGTGTTCATACTTTTAAATAATATATTTGGTTTCAACCAAAAGTTTCTGTATTAATTGAAGTTTAATCATTTCCGCTCTAATTAAAGTTCAAATTTCATAGGAATTGACAGATTATTAGAACGACATATATTACAACGAACAGAACTGCGGAAGGCTTCTATGATAGTATAAGTTAAATGATTATCAAAATTTGGAGCTTAAAAATATTTTACCGAAGAAGCTGTTCGAGATCAAGCACGTAAAATTTTTAATTGAAAACTTTAGCGAATATTAATTCTGACAAAACAAATGGTCGCGAAAGGCGTCTAGTTTTACAATAAAATCTTTATCTCTGGTCACTTCAATATGCAATATTTAATTGTTTTTGCCTAAAAATGGAAAGGGATTAGGAAAGAACAAATAATCTACTTTTGTCTTCCAACTAGTCGAAATGAAATTATTTTTATATACTATGAAAACTTATTTGAAAGTATTAAGAAAAGATATAAGTCTAAATAAAAAGTATTTTATTTAAACACGAAATTGACGTTGAATTTTTTTACATCAAAATTATAATTTATTAGTTTTTAATAATATCAATTATTTTATACAGTCTCTTTTCTGTTCTTATTTCAAAATATATGAACAGAAAGCAATATTATTATAATTATAATAATAATATTAATAATAAAATAATAATAATATAGAAATCACTAGCAAAGATGAAGACATTTTTGGTAAGTATTTTATTCCATCTGTTTATATAAATTTTGACATGACATTGTAATAGTATTTGCTTATGAATGAATTTTCTGTATTTCAATTAAAAAAATTTACTTAGTTTCGTTTTTAGAATTTTTATTTTTTTAATAAACTAGATCTATCGTTATCCATACACCATCTAAAAATACATTGTGAATTATATTTACATCGAGTTATATAAAACAATTTCATGAATTCTGAAAAAATATTACTTAAGTAATTTATCAAACATTATTATTTATTTAATAATTTATAAAACATTAATATATCAATTAAAATTAATAAGCCGTTGAAATGCTGAGCATACGGTTTAGAAATTCAGGTGAGGATAATTAATATATAAGATAATTAATTTGAGCTTAATTATATGGATCTTCTTGGTTATACAAGTTCTAATAGTGAATTTTTTTCAATAACTAATTTTTTTCCTTGAACTTATTTTATCTTTTCTGTAAATAGTAACGATAAATTGGAATTCAGGTAATCATAGATCATACAATCTGTGGGAGTCATTTTATTATTTTCATTAAATAAAAGTAGAAATAACTGGTAATCAAATTATTAAATCATCAAACATTAAAAAAATAAAACTACTTGAGCGCAAAATTAAATTTTTAATAAAAACCAAAACAACAAATGATTTGACATCATCCACAAAGAAGGAGAAAATTCTTTCACTATGATATTATCATTTGAAGTTACAAAAGAAAACACCTAACGATTAAAAAAAATACGTGCTTCAATGAGATGATTAAACATTTATATAAATATTAAAAATAATTGTTTAGTGGATCAGTGGCAAAGCCTGTAAATAAGCCAGTAAAAATACTCTTCATTCAATTAAAAGTAATTTATAAAATGTAATTTTAAAATATTTTAAAAGATGAATTTCACCTATGCTTCATGTTAATTTTTTTTTATTCAATCCTCTTTGATAAATTGAATTCCATACGAAAAAGATTATTCAAATTGTAATTAAACTTCAGAATGTTGATTAGATTGCATTTTTCCAAAGTTCGTAAATCCAGTCGGTTATAAAGTACTCTCTTAAAAAAAATCAGTCTTCAATTATTTTTAAATTAAGAAGATGAAATGTATAATGAACATTTAATTTAAAATATACGGATTATTTAGAATTTCTACTCCAATGAATTTAATCACTTCGCGAACTCTGTAAAACTAATTGTCCTAGCAGTTGCAACTTTATCTCATTACGAGAAAATAGTCTAACCAAAGAACGCTCATTACTTTTTGAGAGCTACTTAAACAAGTCGGACAACAATTCAAAAATGGCCATGATCATTAAATTTATTTTTTTCCCTCTTCGTTCCAACTCCCGCGGGTTACAAAATGCGCTTTCAAGCGTGATGAATGTTTCATCGCATTAAACGTGACATCCTCAACTATTCCGTCGCAAAAGCAGCAAAGTTTCAACTCGGCCCAATTCGATGGTAGTAGGAAAAGGAATTTCTCGGTTGCCTAGCAACGCCCGGAATGAATAATGGTAGCCATCGCTTCTCATCGCAAACACTTGCACTCAATTCAAATCTTTTATCCTGTCAAAGTCTTACAACATATAGGAACGGATTTGTTTCTCTGCATTTTACGCTGTGCATTTTGTTGGGTCTTCTTTTTTTTGTTTTGTTTTCTGCAGTCGGCTACGGTATTGACTCGTTTCGAGAATTGTTACTAAAATGATTTCAACGTTTGCTAAATTTCGTTTTCATTCAAATTCTAATGAAGTGATTAGATTGTCGAAAGAACACTTATTGAGTGGATTAGTTTTAGAATACTGATTTAGCTTTTGGGTTAAAATGGAAATGTCGAAATTTATTTAGAGCGCTTTATTTTTCTATTCACTTAGATAATATTAGCTTTAACTTTTATTTATCTGTTTATTGAGCATATGTTTTCTGTCTTAAATCTATTATTTGGAATTTAATTTTCTTCTAAATTGAAAAAGTGAATTATTGTATTCCAGTTTTGCAAAACTACTTTATTATATAATTTTCTTTTTTCTTTCTTCTAGTTTAGATTTTGGTGGAGGTGATTTGATTTAACTGTTTAACAAAGATAAGAAATGTTTCAAAAATGATTCACTTATCATTCTACATATTTATTACTTTTAAAAATCTTATTCACTTAGATAATATTATCTTTGTTTTTTGCAGATACACTTTCTTATTTTTATTTATCTGTTTATTGCACATATATTTTCAATGTCAGAAATAAGCCTTTTATTTATAACTAGACGCCTTTGGCGACCAGCCGGTTCGCCAGTATTACCGCTCGCTACAATTTTCAACTAAATATTTTAAGTAACTGGTCTCTTAAAGGATTCTCAAACAAAACATTTTTAATCTTCAAATTTTGATAGTCATACCAAACTTATACTGTTTAGATCGTTTCGTTCAATTTACTATATATATTTTGCTAATTGGTTGTCATTTCCGGCAAAACTTCAACTTTAATTTAAAATGTAAATGATGAAATTGCAATTAATATTAAGATATTTTTTAATAAAACCAAGCGTTTTATTTTATTTATCATCTTTATTGTTATTTATTAATTATTATTATTATTGAATGTGAGTATTGCAAACAGAATCGCTCGGTATTTAAGTCTTATGTTAACTACAAAATATTTTTCATAATTTATGTAATATCTCAAAGAATAATTCAACAAAAATTTCAGAGATTCAGCATAAAATTCAGTTTTTAGTTTTGCTTTCAAAAGGATTGAAATGAAATCAATAATAATATTTTGTTCCTGCCTATAAATATATTTTAAAAACTATGAAGTCTAAATTTAATGCAGTAATGTACCATATTCTGAGAAATATTCTGGACACACCAAGTTTTAAATAAATGAATGAATGTTTCTATTTTCCACGATCAACTTATTTATAAAGTTTTAAATGTTAAAAATTTAGAAAAACTCAACATTTTCATAATGTTAGGCCAATTAATCTTGAGAAACCTGCGCGCTGATTGGCGTATTTTCTTTGAAGCGATCGATGGAAAATCTAAAATTATCCTTTTTTTATTTAATAGTGATATTCAAATTTTCATAAATTAGTCAGTTTAAGTGATCGGAAATTAACTCTTAAAAGTCAGTGATTTAGTTGATTAAAAATTAACTCGATGACCACCATAAAATCTGCTTTCTCTTGTGGTGTATGCATTCTCCTTAATATCCGCTCGAATAAAACATCACATACAAAAGTACTACATAGAACAAACACATCAGAAGTAAACATAACATTTCAATAGTTGCCAAAAGCAAAAGAGAGAAAAATGCAATTAATAAGCAGACGATATTTAGAAAAGTACAGATATTTAGACTGGAAAATGAAACTATCTGAAATTAAAAACACGCGCAGACGATATTTACAAAAGTAAAAATATTCAAAGCTGAAAATTAAAATATATGAGTTATTCCATCAATAAATGCCATAAGTTTGTATATATCTTCATTATTTTATGAGTCATTAAACATCAAAATGGGTCCAGGACTAAACAAACACCCTGTATAGAAAGTGTAAAAGATCATAAAATAATTTTTCTTGAATTTATTTTTTAGTAAAATTAATATTTCATATTTGTTTCATTTCCTACAGACACGTGCCGAAAATTATATTTTTGCAGATTTCATTTCCAAAAAGATTTAATTTATTTTTAATTGGGGCTTTAATCAATGTGATATGAACACTTTGAAAAAAGCTAATTTTTTGCCATTAATGCGAATCGTGCTTAATCTTAATTTTTATTTTTTACGAAAAAAATTATTGAAAAACATAGTTAAAATATTTATTTAAAAATTCATTAAAAATAGAAATTTAATTTTAAGATTAAAACATTAGTATCATTTAAAAGATAAATTTTTGATCTTTAACTTGATGTAAAAATCTTTTTTGTGCGGTAATATTTTCGGAAGTTGCAGCAGAAACACGTTAAAATTTCGCTTAATTTTTAAATAAATAAAATTCTAGTTAAAAATTCGAAAAAATAACTCCCAGGTGCACATTCCCGGCCTCCAAGGTATACACGTGCCAAATTTGGTAGCTGTAGGTTGAATGGTCTGGCCTGTAGAGTGTCAAAACACACACACACATACACACATTGAGCTTTATTATAAGTATATAGATATAGATATAGATTTATTTATGTTTCCAAAAGCCAAGAAGTCAAAAATTATATCGACATTTCGCAAAATTATTTCAAAATACAATTTTGATTTTACTTTTTTCAACTATTTACATACCGATGGAGATTTTTTAAAAATTTGATTTAAATGTTAAAGAAAGTTAACAAATGTTTTAAAATTGACTGACTTTAAATAGTTATTGTTTTAAAGATTTCATCTTCATTATTATAAAACGTTTTGTTATCTAAGGACAAAGAAATTTAGTTTAGGATTTTGATTAATTTCATCTTAAAGCAATTTATATGGCATGTTTTTACGGCGTACTTTTAAACTATCAATCACATTAAAATTTAGTTATGGTATTTGCTAATTGGAGGTGATATAAAAAAATTGGTCTAAATATCAAAATAAAAAATGTATGAATGCGGCATTCTAAATTGTAAATAAAGAAATATGATCATTGGTTTTCATATAATATCTCTAATCACAGGAGGAATTCGAAATTGTTTTTTTAAACAAAATACTCCATATTTATAAATAAAACACAGTTAAGACTTTTTTTTCTAATCACCTTTCTTTCACTTCTCTTTTGCCGCTGCAAAAATTATGAAATGAGATGCATGATTATCATAGAAATTCCATGATATTAATAATGATTAATGATAATACTTAATGATCATATATAATGATTAATGATAATATAATTCTGTAACATTAAAAATAATTAAAAATTAATGATATAATATAATTTGCCGTTGATTGTATGCCAAAAAATAATACTTTCGTTTATTATCATTTTTAAGAAGTTTGTTTACAAGCAAGAGACCACCGATTCACATACTAGAAGGTAAAAAAATATTTCGCAATAGAATATATACAAATTGCAATTTAAAGCAAACAATTAACACGAAAATTATACGGTAAATTACACTGGGGGATTAAAAAATAACTTTCCCTTTTGGAAGCATATGCTGTTAAATCTAATCAATAGAAAGAAATCAAATTTCATGTCACTGTCAAAAAAAAAAAAAGAAAAAAAAAAGAAGAGAGAAACCAATTTTGTAAAACAAAAGTTGTCGGTGTAACATTTTTGACACAAGAGTAGTCGATGAAGAAGGTTACAAGGTTAATCGGTATATTGAAAATTTAACTCTAATATTGACCAATAAGGGAATATTTTGTGAAGTTTCATACTGCTCGACATTTATTTCTTTATGTACATTTTGTTTTATCTCTGGAGGATAATGAAATTCTGCATAATCCATTTACTGTACATTCGTTGTAGTGGTCGATTTCGGTATTTCCGTTCCGACAGCACCGAAATGTCTCGTATCTTCAATTATTTTTTTTTATCAGTTTGATTTTGGATGTTTTTTCTACCGTAAAAAAGTTCTCAGTGCTTTCAATGGTCTGTTGTAATCTTATTCCAGCCCGTTCGTTATATTTTTGGCTGTAGCGGCCTCGAAACCGAGAAAGTTATTTTGTAATAACCCTGTATGTTGGATTATCGTGGCTGACGCATTGTACCAGTAAGAAATAAAGTGAATAATTACTTTATATATGCATAAATTAAATGCAGGAACATTAAATTTGCCTTTTTAAATTATTATTAGATAAGTTAAATAATTACTTAAATAGAAATAATAATTAGATTTTTCTGATTTGATATAGGATTTCCTTTAATTAAGAAATTGTACTTCGTCCATTGCTAATTTTCAATAAATTTCAAAATTTTACTTTAAAATAGTTTTTTTTTTGTCTTTTTCCTACCGTTCTTTCTTTAACTTAAATATTTAATCAACTGTGTCTGAAAGATAAAAGAAATTAATTATTGTAAAAGTAAAATAAATATGCATGTCGATAAAAAATTTTCGTATTTATTTACACCAATGTGGTGCAATATTTAAAAATTGATTTTGATTTATCATTAATCAGCTTTTTTAAATTTTATTTTCTGATTTTATATTTGCACAATACCTTTCTCTGAGTTAAAAAAAATGAGCAAACCTCGTTTCTAACATGTTTTCATTAACCTTTTCCTTTTAAACCACGTTTTAGAAAAAAATTACTATTTATTACTGCGCATGTTCAACAGAAAGAAACCAAAAGTGGTTGGAAATGCTGTTCTCAAAGAAACTTCTCATTCTCCAAAGAAAAGTGAACCAATTTTACTTTCTCGGATAGAAAGTATTTAAAAAGAAAGTAAAAATGGTATCGTTAAAATTTTTTTTTTTTTTTTGAACTGGAGGTTTTGATGAATCTGTAAGGTCCAGAGCTCCCTGAGTCCGAAAACCACATTTAAAGCCACATTTAATACTAGGATAATTCAAAAGCAATATAAGCTATGCAGGTAAAATTTGGTATGCGATCTATACACAAAATTTATAGATTTTTGTCAAAGTTTATACGAAATTTCTATTTAAGAAACCGACCTGTTTGGCTGTCTAAATACAATGTAACTACAAATCACTGTTAATTTAACATCTACAGTATAGATTAAATCAAATCGTTGCGTTAAATCCATCAGCAGTTGTTCCAGTAGTAGACCTTCTGATATTTTATATTTTTACATTTAATTGCGGTAAATCAAAATCGCAACGATTTAAATAAATAAGAGTTTTTAGTGATATTGTTACAAGAAGTTTAATTTTTAAAATTTTAAAATTTTGATAGCAAAATAAAAAAAAGTAGGAAAGGGAGTGAGGTATTTATGTCAAAGATTTACAATACTTCAAAGGGTTTTATAACGCCTAAGAGGAATTTTTTTTTGTTTTTTTTTGTTTAAGAATTGTGTTTTTTATTACGACTTTACATGAAAACACGTAGAAAAACATAGAATATGATTTTTTAAAAAATGGAAAATAGAATTATTTTCCTTGCGATTTTCATTTTGTTTCCATAAACGCAGCCTCACTAACTTACCGGCTTGTAATGTTCAAACTAACTCATTAGCAACCAATACCACCTATGTTTGAGGAAATTAACTATGTCTAACTAGAAATGCGTATTCCTGTGCTGCAACATTGATTTTAAGTGAATTTTGGTGTTTGTTTTAGATTTTGAATACAGGAATTCTCTATCTTAAAACTCCTTATCTGTGGGTTGCCATTTATTTAAGAAAAAAAAATGCCATCAAATATTTATAGTTACTTTTTAAAAATTGAAATAACAATTCGTTATTAAAAATGCACATACCTGCATATGTTTTTCTAATTACAGTACATTAAAAAGGGTTTCCGGTTTCAGAATATCACTTCAAATTCATTCTTCCATTGCTTACAATCTTATTAAAAAAGTTCCTTATAAAAACATTTAAAATTTTGCAGCTTCTGAAATAGTTTCCGTTTTGTCCAACCCTCGCTGAAGAATAGATATATCCCTTTTTATTTTATTATATTTTTCAAGAATCTCTGAAACAAATGGACATCGTAGTCCGTGTTTGTCTCCCTTCGCAACTTACTCTTGACAGCTTGTCACATTTCATAAATGTCCCTCGGAATTATCGACATTGAAGTTAGCCTCCTATCTGTAGAGTTTTCGGCTTTATTAAATGCCGTGTCTCAAGGGACGGCTCAACAGCTTCTCGGAAAAGAAGCTGTAGTGATTTATAATTTTCTTTAAAAAATGCAATATTTAGCGATAAACGGATTTGGTATTTCACGTTTATGAATAACTGACTTTATTTTTGTTCGATGTAGATTCCCAACTGACATTTAGATAATGATTGCTTTTAACTCGATAATGTTTATAAACTCTAATTGTGAATTAAGCAATAAAAACTGCATTGTAAAAAAATGTTGCGTGTGACTTATGGCCCTTTACAAGCCCGCTGACCGTTATCTGTCAGCGATTTAAGCCGAGTGAGCTCTATTGTTTTTCAGTAGCGCCAACTAGGGCCAAGAATACGATTTAGCTACTCACGAGTCCCAACCCTTTTACGGGGTGGACTTCATTCATGCATTTCATTCACTCTACCACAGATCGTAATTTAGACCTGAATCAGAGATCGATCATCCTTGATCCAGTATTCCCAGCGGTATTACTCCCGACATGGAGGACTTTGTGACCACGACCTATTTATACGTGCGCCAGTCACCACACACACGGAGATTCTTCGGCGGGGGGGGGGGTTTGAACTCACAACCCAAAGGATGCGAATCCAACTCCCTACCAACTAGGGTATCCCGGGCTATTGTAAAAAAAATTCTAGAAATTATACAGAGTATTCATTTCAATCTAGAGATACCAAATTTGACAAGTAGTTACAATTTATGTGCAGTAAGCATTCAGCGAAAAAAATTTCTGAAATTTCATTAAAATTTTTAATACAAATCCATCGATATTTGTACATTTTTCTTCATAAATTTGGGAGAATATTAAAGTACAAAAATAAATTTAGGATACTTTATAATTAAAAAAAAGCTTCTTTTTTCAATAATATTAGTTTTATTTTTACAGTCTTTTTTCTTTAATTTTAAACAATATTTTTCATTGTTTTAGTTTTTGAAATCTAATTATGGCCTAGCGACAGTATTAAATTCAAATTTGTGTACACGTTATCGTTTGCTGTATAATTAAAAGAAAATTCAGAAATAAATAAAAATGGATGAAGTAAGCTAAAAACCTTATACTACTACGATTTGCCGATTTGAGGTGAGTGTCACGGAGTTCTTGAACTCAAGATTCTTAACCTCTGGACATAATAAGTAAATAGAATAATGGCATGGCAATGAGATTACTTAGTAAGTGGTGGTTAAAATTAGAGTTCGAATCCACTTTATTTATTGGCTTTCTTTATATAAAATGCAAAGTGATCCAAATTAAATTCTTCCAGAGAATGTGGTTCGAATCTCTAAAAGGGAGTGGGTTAGTTCCTATTTCAGCCTCTAAGGGAGGAAAAAGCACTGCATTGTAGGTAGTTTCGATATATCTTGTCATGACCCATAACGATCATTAATGTACACTGTCAAATGATCGAAGAAATATCAACAGCGGAAAAAGGTTTTAACATGCAATAACCTTTATTTCCGTCACATGGAATTAAAATTTAGACAATATGACTGAAGAAATATTTGTGACATGACTTTATGGGAACCACATGTGGAAACACACTATCATCACAGATATATCTCAATGTTCCTTCCACCTCTTTGCTCTAGATATTAGATTCGATGCAAAACACATTATATGGAAGAACATAAGCCATTCGTTCGGAAGACATTGGTCAAGTTTTCAAGTTTTTCCGACAAATAGGTCTAAAAACCTCGTGTTTGATTTAGATCGGCTTGTATATGAAAAAAATGTCTGTTTATGGTTTAAAAATGTAACAACTAGTAAATTTCGATCAACCACCTCCTTTTGGATCTATCTGAATTAGAAACATATATTTGAAGCCGTGATCTCCCGGTGAGCAAAACTCAAACCAAGACGAAACTTAATTTGAGATTGATGAAATGAGGTATATATACCTTACACTAAACTTGTTGATCTCTATCAGACAAAACTTCATTGAAAATAAATCGTTCTGTGTTTTCATGTGAACACGGTAATTCAAAAACTCAATTAGTCAGTTGGATGAAACTCGGGCTTTATAATCATATTTGTAATGAGTTTTGAATTAAAATCTTCATCAGGCCTGTTAACTGACGGTACGTCTATTTATGTATTAATTAATACAGTAACACCAAGCACATCAAGCTAAATGCAAATTTAATATCAAAATCTTGAACATTGGGACAGACATATCAAAAGAAATTACATAACGGGTGTAAGTAATACGATGATAAATTTTTCAAGTATGTATAGAGCATTGCTACTCTCTTTGTATCTTTGTATGTCTTTATATCTTCAAAAGATAAGATATCATTTCCAAAATATCCTTTCAGAGTACACCTCAAATGTGAGCACCTCAGACTTTATCATCTCAAAAGATAATTTTACCAAAATATCCTTTTAGCAGGTACCTCAAATGTCAGCACTGCTTATCTCAGTCCTTATCCCCTTACGGAATAAGATATTTTCTCCAAAATATCTTTACAGAAGGTTCCTCAAATGTGAGCACTACTTATCCCAGTCTTTATCCCCTTACGAAATAAGATATTTTCTCCAAAATATCCTTCCAAAGGACATTTCAAATATGGGCTCAACATATCTCTGTCATTATCTCTTCAAGGTATAAGACACTTCCAAAATATTTATCCTTCCAGGGTACGTCATTGGTTTGGAAATGAAAAGTCGCCATATAAATAAGTGAGCTCTCGACTTTTGGGAAGACACTACAGTGTTGATGTTTCCTTTGGGCCCTACATTCTATGGAAGGCTTGATTTATGAACTGATGATGCTTATTTTATAACTGATCATAGTGCTATTACATCAGTTGGCGAAATGCCAAGACGGAGATACATCTTTTGAACTCTCCGAAATACTTTGACATAGAGAACTGATAAATAAATTCACCATAGTATTTTGATGTAACTAGATGAGTTACCAGTACTGAAACTGTAGATATTCTTTTGTTTTTACAAATGGTTATAGAGGAATTTTTTAACAGAATAATTTAGTCCTTTTTATAAAATGTTACAAATGATAAAAATAGCATTAACTAAATTCAAACAATATATTTTAATTGATTTATAAAAACTAAAAGTTCCTTAAATATATCGGTAACTATTTAACTGCTTAATAATAAATCCGATGCACGAGATGCAAGTCTAAACATAATAAGTTCTAAACTAAATAATAAGAAGTTTTAACTCATTCTTTGCAAGTAAGAGCAAGGGTGTAGTTTCATGCGTAGAAAGCCACAATTGTTAGCATAGTTTCAAAAAATCCCTTAGAAAATTAGTTAAATTAAAGCCCAATTTTGTAGTTGAGAGCTATTTCGGAAATCAATTCTTAATCAGATGATGAGGATTTTATATGAGCCAGGATCTTTGCACCAAAATGTTCTAAACCGATTTTACAGACTTCATGCTTTCCAAACTTAATTATTTAATAACAACAGGTCTCAAATTTTTCATGTTCCGGTTGTGTTTGTTCCACAGACAGCATTGAAAGATTATCATTAGAAGGACAAACTTTCAAATCAAAACGTAAGAGATTATTTCAACTAATAATTTACTTGGGATATACCTTAAAAATGTTCTTTTCATCTTTATTTAATAGTCCAAAGAAAACATTTAAGTGTTTAATAAATGAGCTACAATAAAGTCAAATAATAACACTAATCAAACGATAACTTGTGGAATCGGATTCGGTATGATATTTGAAAACTTTTGTAACAGAATAATCAGAAATATGGTTCTCAAGTTACAGTTTCTATAAATGTTTAAACCGATTACAATTCCTTTCACAGATACCAAACAAAATAACTATTTCAATAAAGACTCCACTGAAATGATATCTCCTTTAATACCCCAAATTAATGCGATAATCAATTTCTTCATAACTAACTCGCATTCATCTCAACTTCATTATCTTCCCATCCAGATCAAACTCCTCCACTCAATGAACAAATCCGCCGCAACATTTGTTGCCGAATAAACCATCCTTCTCTATTCATTCCACCAACACAACGCAACCCAACAATCGATCCCTAATTATTAACTCCTTGCAGACCAATAATCCACCATCAATCAATCAGAGAGAGGGAGAGAGAGACTCTCCGATAGATGAAGGTCCACATCTCCATTGGAAAGGCAGAGCCTTAACTGTTGATGAAAGCCATGGACTGATGATTCGCTGGTAATCGATAGGGCCTCCCCGATAATGCGTTTTACACGATGTCCGTTTCTGAGGCAATATGTTATTTAATCAGCTCTTTCTGAGGGGGAAGGGACTATTTTTCAAAGGAGGCAGTTGGAGGTGACACTGACATTGTCCAATGCTGGTCTGCTGGAGGGTGAAATTTATGTGCCTGGTAATGGACCTGTTTTTGAGGTTTGAAAGAATGTGTTCGGTGCTTCGTTCTTGTAAATCAGAAAGCATTCAGGTGTTTTTAAGGGAAGATTTTTTTTTGGGGGGGAACTAATAAAATTGATAGACGAAAAGGAATTTTGTATAATCTTACATTTGTATAATCCAGACCCTAAAACTGAGGTTCCGAAAACCAATTTCTAAGATTTCATTACATACGATTCTTTGTGACCCGAATGTCTTGTCTGAATCACTTTTGTTTAGACTTACTTTTCTTTTAGATTCTTGATAGATTCTAGGTATTTATAAAAATTTTAAAAAGTTGTAAAAATTCGAAGGTTGATTTATAAGTATGCAATAAAACAAAAATTTTCATTTTCAATTTTGATGTTCAACATAGAGACTTTTAATTTTGAGCAAGACAACATATCCAATTAGTTTTGAAATTAATATAAAAATAAAAAACAGTCATCACAAATCACATATTCCCTGTTAATGTTACATTGAGACTTAATGAATAGGTTGTTTCTCGTTATATCATGTTTTAAAACTTTCAGCTTTTTCATTTGTTTAGATTGGAAAAAAAAATAATGTTTAGCTTATAAGCCTGATTTTATTTAAATTTTTAATAAAACTTTTATTCGGATTTTTTACTTTTGTTTTATATTTCAGGCTAACATACAATCCTAAAATATAGCTTCCTTAAACCGTAGGTTTTTAAGGAGGCTATGTTTGTATATAGTTGCATGTTATTGATAGAATTAATTTATCATTGATAGAGGTTAATTTGTTTTCTCTTATTAAATAATTTCTTATACAGCATATAATTCCACACATGATTGCTGAATGTTCTGCATTCTGATCGGATTTTCAACCCACTATATCCAGACGATAAACTTTCTAATCATTCGCCAGCAATTCAAGTTTTCGTTGCCTGGTCTCCCCTCATTTGCATATTACTTAAAAAATTAAAATCAAATACATACTTCACATGTGTATCTGAGAGAAAAGGCTAATATCAAAAACTCGTTTAAACTTCAAAAAATAATAATAATGAATTGAGCAGCATAATTACTTTTCTGAGATTAAAACAATAATCGTAAAATAATAGCATTGCAATTACCAACTTCTCGACAATTTCTGTATATGTATCATACTGGTTTTTGCATGCTTTCTAGAAAATTCTTAAGCTTCAAACTATAGCTTGCAGAGCATCCTAAATTCTTAAAACTAAAATAATACTCCAAGCATTTAGAATTCCATCGAATTGTTTATTCTTTCTACTTAACAGCGAATATTACAAGCATCGCCAGATTCCAGAAGGTTTACAATTGATCATCAGCTATTATACAAAAAATAATCGAAATAATACTAACAAAATATGTTTATCAAAGAAAAAGTCGTTTGCTTTTACTTTTTAATAATATTTTAACAAAATAAAAATAGTAGCAGTTATAAAATGTCTGAAAAGGAATCGTCCGCTAAATGTCTATTAACAGATTTAGATTATGATATTTACCGAACACAGTTGCACCTTCTGTTCGAATTCTGAATGGTACAGAGTGTTTTGTTTTCTTACTAACAATTTACATACATGGTTAGGTGAGTCAGGTGCAATGCATCTATTAATTGGTTCTCATGCTCGTCACAATACAATAGCTGAACATTATCTTCTCTGCTCACTTTGTTTTTGTGATATCTGAGTTACTCCCAAGATTTCAGCTGTAGTCGTCTTTTCGAAAAACACCTGCTACAAATTAGTTTCCACCCTTCTTGTCATTTCTGCATTTTAAATATCTCCCTATGAACCCCAAAATATGTTAGAGATATTATTAAATATATATTTTTATAATTGTTACTAAGCTTTTCGTCGTTCCCTTAGACGTCAGAACTTGCATACTATTTTCCGAAACTATACATAATTCTTGTACTTGTTCTTTATGATATTTAACTATTCTATAATTCTGAATATTTGATACTGAAATGATGTAGAATCTCTAAGTTCCAATATTTTGTTAAATAATTGAATTCTCTATGATCGCCAAATGCTTCTATTTAGGAAAGATTCTTTATCTGACACATATCTTGATAACTATTACTGCAATTCATTTGTGACAGAAATCAAGCACTATCCACCCAAACTTTCTCGCATACTCCCTAATAAACTTCTCAGGCCAGATAATGCCTTATATGGCATTACACTACATATAACAATACACTACAGATAACAATTCAATGCTCATTGTACTAAAGTACTCTTTTGATATTTTTCCTATGTAGCAAGGAGCTGAGTGTAAATTTAGACTCTAGAATAGTATCAATGTATTTTCTTGCATTTAATGTTCCATGGATAACATGGAGACCAATATCGTCTACTGACATGCATGCCCAAATCATAATAAAAACTGAATTCTTCATATTTGCCTGAATGCAGTCAAGAAGTAGTTCTTCGCCTATTCTATGTCTTACCTATTTTCGCCATCATTACTGAATAACAATATGTTTGTTTCATCATTCCGAATAACTTGTTATTGTTGATCATCTGCCCAATTAATGCATTCCTTTGACCAGTTTAATCTTTTTACATGCTGCTTAAATTGAGATTAGGGTTTTTTTTCGTTCAATTCTACCTCTTAATCCAACATCTAATAATTTTCTCCTGATTGGTTTTGAACTGAGATAGATGCCAACATTATTCAAATGACTTCTGATGGCCGCTGTTAACATTCTTCTATCTTGGAGACATGGTCTTTTCATTTTTCAGTCATTAACAGATGTTAGTTCTGATGTTAGATGTTAGTTCTTTTTCAGCCATTCCCTGCTTCATTTTTTATTGAATTTGTGTCCGGATATCGTAAACCAAATTTTCGGATTCCAGATGTAGTCACTGAACCACCCACCTGTCTTTCAATTTCAGCATAGGAAAGACCACATTTATGTATCAAGATAATCTTTGTTCTCTTTCTAGGGGCCCAATATATTGTTTTATTTGATATTATTGATTCTTGACTAAATATTAGAAATATTTACAAAAATTCCAACTGTTTATTTAAAAGTTTAATATAGCTTCTAACTTACAATTTAATTACATAAAATCAGTCATACTTCTACAGAAAAATCAAAATAATGACTTGTTCCAACTTTAAACATGCTGCCAGCTTCTGCTAGTAGTTAATAACATTTGATTAGTTCCCAGAACAAGAACAGTGGTTGTCAGGAAAGTTAGAAATTACAATCCAATTCATCACTTTGTTAATCAGATTAAAGTAACTTTTTTTGTATTGCAAATATTTGAATTTTGCTTTTTGTATTGAAATCAACACTTAATTCTCTTTAACATGATATCATTTTGTGAAATGTAACATTTTCTATAAACATACAAACTTAGAAAACATAACGATTTTCAAAAATGTCCACAATTTTGGCCACCACTGTATATTCGAACAGCCTGGCAAGAAGACTTCTACTTCTGTTTCGGTAAAAATACGATAGAAATCTACAAATTTGGTATAAAGACCATATACCAAATTTCAACAGTCTAGCTCAAAGCTTTCTTGAATTATTTTTGTCGTAGACAGAATACAGATATTTACAAGAAATGTGTGTTTTCGAACTCAAGGCGATAGAAAACGCGGACATTCGTCAAAATCTCGAGTTCGAATTTTTTGATGATTATTATACTTTCTCTATACTACATATACGAGAAATTAAAAGCAAGTAAACTATCAAATTGCTTAAAATTATTAACAAACTTTGAGCCTCTAAAATGAACGAAATTCTTTCTGTTTTATGATTCGTTAGGCTGGCTGCTTATAAAAAATTCTTTTATTTAATTGGAACTTTAGGTTAATATTTTAAACTAAAAGCACTCACTGATATGATGATAAAAAATATTTATTTAACCTAGTATAGGCTGCTTATTTTATAGACTGCATACTTCAATGCAGAAATATATTAGTAAAGGGTATATATTTCCAGGCAAAATTTTCGGATATATATCGATAACACCCACATGTTTTCCATCGTACTGATACCTAGATTTAGCCTAAAAAAAGATAACCGACAATACAAACAAAAAATGCAATTTAAAATTTATATCTAGTATACTTGTAATAAAGTGCAATGTGTGTGTATGTGTGTTGGCGCTCTACAAGCCAGACCGTTCGACCTACAGCTACCAAATTTGGCACATGCATACCTTGGAGGTCGAGAATGTGCACCTGGGGTCCCATTTTGAATTTTAATTAGCATTTTAATTATTAATTAAAAACTAACTTTCCCGCCAAAAATCTTTTCATTTCCCCTCCGCCAAAGGAGTAAGGCTTCAGTTTCTTTTCCCACGCTAAAGAGTTTAGGCTTAACAAATTTTCAGTCGATTATTTCAAACGATTCTGTTTATTTTCTCAATGTTTAATGCATTTAAAATTAAACGTTGTTAATTAATCGATCTTTCAGATTCATTCTGAAGTACTTTTGAATAAAAATAAAACAGAATAAAGGAAATTAAAAATTTCTAATCTGCTTAGTGTTACCCCAACTGATGTAGAAAATTCACGCATGCGCATTGTGTTCTGATTGTTGGCAACAATTTTCACGAATACGGATTTGGTTTTGAAGGCTTAACAGTTTTCGGCAGATTATTTCAAACGATTCTGTTTTTTTTCTTAGTGTTTGATGAATTTAAAACTAAACATTGTTAATCAATCGATCTGTTCAAGATGAATCTGATAAAATTTTGTTGAAAACTTCTTGAGATATTATATAAATTAAAAAAGATATTCTTTAGTGCCCATAAGGTTTAAATACTCAGCGACTCTGTTTTCAGTACTCATATTAAAAAAAATGCTTCGTTTTAGTAATAAAAAAATGTTCTTATATCAATTGCATTTTAATAATTTCCACTTTAACTTAAAGCAAAAATTCTACGGGAGCTAACAGAAAATTAGTGAGATACATATTACGTTATGGCTGAAGACATTTATAATATTATGAGTGAATTATATGACTATCAAAATTTGAAGCTTTAAAATATTTTGATGAAGAAGATATTAAAATAAGAGTTACATAAAATATTTAATTATTAAAATTTTAACGAGCATTAAGAATGGCGAACTGGCTGGTCGCCAAAGACGGCTAGTCAGAAATATAACGCAAGTTTATTCCTACATAAGTTGATGAAGCTGTAAATACTTTTGAACAGTGGTGTAGTTTATATTAAATATAGAAAAGAAGCATGGAATTTTACTGAAAATAGTCTTATACAAAAAAATTTCTGCCATAGAAAATATATTAGCACTGTCTACATTTGTTATTATCTAGAAGCGTTATAAGGGCTGTCTAGACAGTACTACCTAATTCAGGCGAAATATATTTGCGAAACATTCCTTGAATTGCAGAATTCTACTATTGTTATTTAAATTTCTGAATTCAATGGTATGTTTGCTCGTTGTATTTTAGATTCTATTATTTACACTACTGAATAGACGGAATAAACTGGAAACATTGTATAACTTTTGCTTTTAAGACATAGACGGAGTATCAGTACTCTATAAGTTACACATAATTATTAAAAATAAATTATTGTTATCAAATTAAAACAAATCTCATTATTTTAATTACATAAGGGATAGAAGCTAAAACAGTTGATTAAATCAATTTGAAACATGACTATTGAATTCATGTTTCAAGAAAACCATCGAAAAATTATTTACTTTTCCATATGAATTCTTCAATTTTATATAGAAAATATCATATAGAATAAGTTATTAATGAAATCGAGTCGCCATTTGCATCAGTTAAGCATGAAGGTCAGTACTCTGCTAACATGAAAACACCTTTATTGCAAGTCGAAGTCTGCAAATTTCTACACCAAACAATATACTAAACTCGAAACATCGCAATTTTATTTCGGTCCGACTAGCATAATTTTATATAAAAAAATCTTAATAAAATGCCGTCGCATAGTTTTTAAAATTTATAATAAAACATAAATATTAAAAGAAAATTGCAACAGCTAAATATATTTATGAAAGAAAATAAGGTTCCTTTCAAATTCCAAAATTACTGACATTCACATTAGGTTCAGCTTTAAAAGTAATCACTGGGAAAAAAATATCTATCAGAAATGGGAAAGATGGTAGCACTAATTTGCTGTGAGTAAAAGAGAAAATGTTAGATATACTGTTGTCTTTGTTCTATTTTATAGTGTGTTCTCGAAATAAACCTATGTTTGGGAAAAATTGTAATGTTTGAATTTTTTGCCACAATTATCAGAATATAAACTGTTTATTTAATTCGCTCTGGAGTTTCAAATAGGCATGCAAGCTATTTTCTGAGTAATATAACGATATGACAATATTAACCCTTTGCACTCGGAAAAGTAATTCGTTGCAAAATAAATCAACTAACACATGGACTTGCTTATTGTTACGAAAAAAAATATTTATTATAGTTTTAAGTTGAATTTTATAGAAATATTAATCTATATCTTCTTACCATTTTTTAGGTATTTTTTAATTTAAAAAATAATGTCAAAATAAAGTTAAAATGTTAAAAAAAATTCAAAATAAATTTAAAATGTTAAAATGATGCACCGTCTTGAACAGTGCGTGAGAGTCACCATTCGAGTACAAAGAGTTAACTTTGCTACAAACAATAAAATTATGAGTAAGAATTATGGTAAAGTAATGAATAATAAAAATATAAATAATTTTTTAATTTCAAGAAAGGAGTCTTTGACATTCATGCAATGATGTTTTCCTTACTTAGTTTGTTAGTTCAAATAGATCTATATAATACAAAGAGATTTATTTTTAAGATTTGGCTATCAAAAAGCACTGATTTATATTCTCCTTTGAAACATTTTACAACTAGAAAAAAATCATGACAATTAATTATTCACTAATCTCTTTAGTAGCTATTTTCAACAGCAAATATAGAAATCTCAACACGTTTAATAATATAATTACCATATCAAAGCCATTCAATTTTATGACTAGTATTCGTATTCTATTAATTGACCGGCATAAATCGTGTCCAGAGAGCTAAGTAATTGAAATCCAGTTATTTAAATCAAAATGGCCACACCTTCTATTCATTTCTCAGAAATAGAAACTCCCTCACGTCATCTGCGGAAAACCGATGTCATACAATTTAAATTTGTGAGAAACAGAACAGCCTCAGTTAATTGTTTTGAAAAGAATGGAATAAGTACAAAATAAATTGCACTCTTGATATTCATGTACTGTTACAATGTTATTAAGTGATTGATGCAAATTTTAGAAAACTTCTTTTATTCACGCTTTTCATTAATCTGATGATGAACTTTTTTAATAACTCGCTTGCTGTCTATTGCAATTGTATTTCCAAAGCCATGTGCAGTTGTGCGCTTCTATGTAATATATTATTTGAATAGCTTCAGAATATAATAATCATTGATTCCTTTACTTTTAATTTAATTTTGTTTCCATTCATGTGGCGCCATCTTATACAGAATTTCAGAAATTTTTGCATTATAATTATGAATGATAATATATGTTAAAATTAAAAGATTCTAATAAAATCTGAAAGTAATTTGAAAATCTGAGTTTTTATTAATTCATTTTAAGCTATAGGCAATAAAATGAAGTAAAAATATATAGCTTGCTAAAAATTGTTTCTTTTTGTCCAGAACAAGAAAAAAATTCAGAATGCATTTTTTTATATTTTCGGTAATGGAGTCTTAAAACATTTAAGAAACAAGAATTATAACATTATGAAATTTTTGGAACATTTCCTAATATACCAAACGAATTCTTGAAATAAAAAGAAAGTGAAACTTAATTGTAATATTCAAAAAATACATGACAAGTTGTCTG
Organism: Argiope aurantia; assembly: GCA_026543865.1. Lineage (NCBI taxonomy): Eukaryota > Metazoa > Arthropoda > Arachnida > Araneae > Araneidae > Argiope > Argiope aurantia. The sequence goes on along the minus strand of JAPMOR010112798.1, from coordinate 3,804 downwards.
TTTGGTTAATTTAATGCTGATTCTAGTTCTATTTCCAAAGTTTGTTGGTTACAGTACGATTTCACGCCGAACGATTTTATTACACTATCCGAACACCTCAAATTTATCCCATGTATATATAAAATTTGAAAAAAAAATCTGTCTTCATTCAAAATTATAAATGAAAGGATATATTCAAGCTAAGAAAAATAAATAATTATATTTCAGTAAATATGGTCTAGTTTGTAGAAAAAGGACGTTGACAGTGAATTCTTATGAAGTTTGAATAAATCAAGCTCGATTCAGGCATAAATGGTTATTGAGTTGAGACTTGTCTTTGTACTGTTTGCAAATAGCCTATAGTAAAATATATTAATATAATTACTATAATTTATTACCATCAGTTCCTCTCTAACAGTCAAACTTTTTTTATGACATAACTGGTTAAGCTGGCCATTCCAGAAAATGCAGAACACGAATCTCGACAATGTTCTTATTGATTGTGTATAAGCCATGCTCAATTCCCTCATAAATGGCACTTTTTTTGGGTGGGGGCTTGTCTTTGCACTGTCTTCTAGTAACCTACGTCGGGATATCTTAATAAAATGATGCCTACAATTCGATCACTAATGGATGCACTGTTTTTAGTTTGTCGCTATTACTTTTGCAGATGCAGCTCATAAAGTTCTCTATCCGACTAATTTTAGTTTTATACATCTGACTGAGTTTTAATCGTTTTTTAGAAACAATTGCCAGACTTGGCCATATTGTATTTAACTATTGAATTTAAATCTTATGTGCAAGTTTTAATGTAGAATTTTTATCGTGAAATGTTTTTTTAATATTTGTACATCGTGAAAAGAATTAGATATATGGCGAATAAAAATCGATTTTATTTATCATATATTTAATGTTTTTTCTGTCTTTAACGTACACCCATATATTTTGATATACTTACATATGCCTCCTGCACTATAAAGTATTATTCATTCATTCACTGTACAAAATTTAATAGTCAGCTTCTCAACAAACGTATACAATTGCTAAAATTTTTGTTGATGCATAATGTCCTGATATTCGTTGCATCTAATTTCATTTTCGTTTTGCATTATCACAAGATAAAATTTATTTTTAAAATTTTATCTTAAACTTATTATTAGGAAACGAATTGGAGTCTCAAAAGTCAATTTCAGTTCAAAATAATTAGTTTATGCTCTTCCCATTTCGAAATCCAAACAGCCATTCTACAAATATTTGAGAAGTTATTTAATTCCCCACCGAATTACTCTTGCATCGCGTTTTATTAAACATGACAACCCAAATAATTAAACGTCATCGAATAAAACCTCTGCTTTCCAATTCCTCTTTTCAAAACGAGATAAGTCCAAACACAGGCCGCCATTAAAATTCATTGCCTTTTTTTTTTTATTATTCTCAGAGCGATCACACAAAATCCCGAGACCAAAAACTAATTTCGCCTGCTTTTAAAGTGAAAAGAGAGGGTTTTAGACAGAACCAACACTCCAGCAAAATCGATAAAAGACCTTTCCTTCCACAAGAGAGTAGTAGCAAGCACATTCCAGAATTCTGTTCAGCTTTCGTTGCAGATGTATACTCACTTTCCCCCTGCCTATGCGTGCACCTCCCCCTTTCTCTTTTACTTTTATTTACTTTCTGCGTTACCCCCAGAAAAAAAAGAAAAATAAAGTGATACACACACTCGATGCAGTTACTTCTTCGGTTGTTATTTTTGACATTTCGTGTTGCTGAAAAGTCGTATCGAAATAAAATAAACTGGAATATTGCTTTTTCTGTTATATTGTTAAGGTAGAAAAAGCATATTTACCGAATTCGATGTGCTTGCTGCTTTGGCAGACGATATGTAGACACGATTTTGAAAAAGAGAAGGCAACTTGAAGTTGTTTCTTTCTTTCTCTTTTTTTTTTTATGATGGCGAGTGAAAAAAAGTTTTAGTGCAGGTATCGTTTTTTAAGATGGTTTCCTGTTGCATAAGATATCTCTTCTTATCATGTTTGGAAAAATGATAAGAAAAAAAAATTCCAACCTATAAGTGAGTGATGTTTATTGAATTCAAAAAAAATCAGGGCATTTCAACCAACTGTTAGATGCGTGCAGTCTCATCCTCTTGAGTATTTTTCGCCCCCTCCCCGAAATCAGTTGGCGACGATTTCGTGCCCTTTTGGCCATCTTAGACATTCGATAAGAGAGAAAAACAAAATTCTGATCTTCTCAGTAATCACATTCAGAGTTACAAGTTTATTTTTGTTTACATATTGCGAGTCGCATATCTTTGCAATTTCTTATAGATAGTGAACTTAAAATCTAAACACGTTCGCTCCTGTGGCCGATACCTGTGATTCGGCCCACCATCTAATAAAATGCTTACTTATTTGCTCTCTTAATTGTAGTAGAGAAGAGAATATCTAATTACATAATATGTATGAATAACGTGCTGAGCAAAGTGTTAAAACAAGGAGGTATAAACTAAACATAGGCTTGTTGTACTCGCATCAAATTCTTGGTTGACTGAGAACTTTTGCTGCCACTCGAATGCCATATCAGCCAACGTGTTAATTGTTTTGACTTTTCTATTATCTAATAAGACGACAATTTTTGTTCTAAGAATGCATTGTACTACCTATTCAATTTATAAAATCTAGAATATTATATATGTTGGTGGATAAAGTATGATTTTTAATCGAATTATACAATGGGCTTGAATGATTCATCTCAGCGTATAAATATGAGAAGAGATAAATCGATACCCATATGATTCACATGAATGGTGGTTAAAAGGCTAAAGCAGTTAATAAATTTCATTTAGAGTTCGCGAAGAATTGTCTAAAATTAGAGCGTTGAATGCAATTATTACTTTTTATAAATTAGATAATGGTCTCTAAGAACACAAACTTTGAGACTAAAACGAACTGCAAAAGATCTGAAATCACTCATTGACTGTACTGACTCTCCTCGAACGTACATTCATAAATCTAAATAACCGGACCGTCGCGGCAGAGAACTATGGTTGAATCCTAATGGCGATCACCGGCCACGGTACAACTCTTGCTGTGGGAAGAACGTACCGTCATCGGTAGGGAGTAGTCGACCCCACACTATTTCTGTACCCCCACCTTGCTGACAAAAAATTCTGAAATGACTTTTTTTCATTATGGAAATAAATAAATACGAGCAAAAATCAATCTATTTTAAGTGCCAGATTATAAAAATAAAAGATTATAACACTGCAAAAAACAACAACAAAAAAACATACGATCGAAGAAATTGCCATACCTGATTCGAAGCATTTAGTATCCACACTTAACGAAGGCTTTAGTATGAATATTGTCAGTTATGTATAAAATTTTATTTATTCAGCACAGTAATGGAATTAATCCACAAGACATAACAATCACATAGCAAAATGATAAATATAGATGTTGACTCTGTTGTTATGTAATGTTGATAGAAAATTACTAAATAAAACACTGAACCGCTTTACGGGAACATACATGCAATATAGCCATGTGTTGAATATCATCTTGGAGGGAGAATGATGTGAAGGAAATTAATATATAATACTTTAATTGGCATTTGTTGATGTAATTGTATACTTTATAGTGAAAAATAATCTATAATGATCAAAAGTTCAATTATCTAAATGATCAAAAATCTACAGTGATCTAAATGATCAAAAATCTACA
>JAPMOR010112796.1:0-13049 GCA_026543865.1 Argiope aurantia | reverse complement strand
AAAACTCATAATCCACAATCCCATCTAAACAAAGTGGGAAAAAAATTCTCAAATCAACCAGAAAAACGTTCCGACGAAGCGTAAGTTTGGGATAAGAATCATTCTCCAGACTAGATCAGAAGTGACCAAAATGATACTGATCTATAAAAAAAATCCACCAACACTGCAGTGACGAGGATTAGGTATATGAAAGCAATCACGATTCCAAATCTGCTTCACCCCCCCCCCTCACTTTTTTTGTGAGAGGGAATCTCGATTTTTCGCCTGGCGGAGGCTTTCCAACCGGGCTTCGCTCAAACCGAAAATCCGGCGGATTATGCGCGTGAGAGGCATTGCCTACGAACCAAGTTTTCTGTATGTGCGCTTATGCTTCTGGTCACGTGTGACGGAACCATTTTTCTTTCGGTTTCTTTCCCCACAAATAATGAGTTGATTTTTTTCTTCTTAATATTTTCGAAGGTAGTGAATTTCTTTTGGTAATAATTATTAGAATTTAAAAAAATTGGATTAATCATAGCTTGGATCAAAATGCTATAACATAAAAACCACAATATTCTATTGATAAAGTCAAGACTTTATCAATAGAATATTGTCGGATCAATGAGCCCTTGACTTTAGTTCAAAACTATGTCTAAGTTTCCTTTCGCATAGCTTCAATTAGAATTTAATTAATCTATTGGACCTCTCAATGAGCAGGCTTCAGTCTTATAAATAATTCATCAAAATTGGAATAGCATTCGAAAATTTTATTTGTATGTTTAAAGCTGATATTAGTGAGGGCAAGACGTAAATTATGAGCTGCTTTTTGCCTGACTATTGAACATGATTGTCGGGCAGATTTTGATATGCAGATATTCAATCGCCTTATTGCAAATTTCTTTTTATGCTTAAATTTTCTAAAGTATAAAATCCACATTGACTGTTGACGTCACTTACACAGAGGAAAATTATGAAGAAACAAGATATTTTTTATTGCGCTTTTTTTATATACTAGTTCTATCGTTTCACCATTTTTCATTTATTACCTTTTTCTATTAAACATCATTGAGAATATTAAGTTTAATATCGTTGGATAACAGAATACCCACTGAAATAATTTTAAAATACTGTAATTTTTAAGCATGATCCTGTTGCAAAAATGGAGCATTTATACCATGGTTTTAGTGTTCTTGATTGCAATTGCATCTGTGAGATAGATAACAATTTTTTAGTGAAAAAATAATCATATATTTACATTTCTTTTATCTAAAAGAGATTTGCGAAATTCAATTATCTGTAATTAAATGTAACTGTTACGTTCTTTTTTCTAAAGTAAATGTTTGTAGTGGGATATGGTATGAATTTTTTTTATGGGACATTTCCTGTTTTTCAGTTTAAAATTCATTGAATGCAATCCTTCTTAAATTAAGCTTTTCATGTATTATTTTAAAAAATATATATTTTTTTATGCTTTGAATAATTTCAGGGATAAAACATCGATTTAATTTTTTTTTTCATTTACTCGGTGTATTTATACATCTTAATGGGGGGAAAAGACCATTTAACTTAATTGATCATAAACTTCTTTCAAAGCAATGCAATTACATGATCTCTAACCGAATTACGCTGAATCGAAGCTTTTTACCTATAAGCTTGCGTTGAAATAAACAGGAAAAAAAATTTGAAAGGAAAAAAACAACAACAACAAAAAACAAACAAACATTGAATGTTTCTATATTTAAGAGAGTTATTATTTATTCACAAATTCGATATTCACTAGAATTACACAAACTATTTAAACATTATAGTCTGATGTGGATCACATTTTGAGAATGAGTATTCGAAAAATGGTAATAAATAAATAAAATAAAAAGAACAAAAAAAAAATAATAAGAGAAGGAGTTGTGGAAATTGTGATATCGGCATCACTGTAACTTAAATAGACGTCTTTAAGCAAACGGCTTAAAAAAAGTAAATAAATAAAAAAAAAAAAAAATTGGAAAAAAATATATATATAAAAAGATTCTTCCTAAATGGGCGTTGAAAAAGCAAATCGCTTTTCTAACAGCATTAGAATACATTTTGCTACTATCAGGCTTTATGGGTTCGGGTTTTGCTTGTTTAATGTTGCATAGCAAGTAGTTCTATGCACAGCATATCGTAGTTTCCTTCATGTACGAATTTTTCCGAAAAAAACCCTTTTTTATTTCTTTCAGATTATTTTATGTACCCTTTCTTCACAATTAAGTTTTTTTTCATCCACTTTAAATATAAAGACTGACATAGTGCCATCTAGTGAAGAAAAATCTAAACAAAGGTCTTCAAACAAACAATATTATTTTAAGCTACACAAACATATTTCAGGTAAATTTGAATTGACTTTTTAAGGCAAAATTTCGTTCTTGTAAAATATAAAAGGCTGCATTTTATCATTATTGGTAATGAAAATTATTCGGTTTTTACAATAATATACACAGAAGCAACCATGTATCCAAAATGTCGTTGAATAATTTTTCTTAAAAGAGAATTTTTTTTAAAGAGGATATACATAAAATATCTTAATTTTTAAGGAATATTTGTAACATATTATATTAATATATAATTTAAATATTATTAATGTTATGTTAGATACATATTTTTATTTCATATAAAAAAAACTTTCAGATGAAATTTCAATTTTTAAATTCGAAAAAGAAATACTAATTTATAATCATTGTCAAGATTTTTACTTAATAAAATTTTTACAATAAGAGTGATCGTTCTTATTTATTCAAAAAATATCTAAAAACATTAACATTAAAATATTAATGTTAATATTTTTAAGAATCTTTAAGCTTGTCTTTTTTTAAATTGTTTTAAACTGCAATATTTTACTCTGGTTTTGAGATAAACTGAAAAATTGACAATTGAAATGATCTTTAATTATCAATAATAATAACTGATAGTTTCAAAAGCTGGTCATATCAATTTTTAAATCTTACTGTCGAACCAATTTCAACATTAAAAATATGAATATGTAAGTAATCGAGATAAACTGAAGTAAATTGTACCAAAGACTTAAAAAAAAAAATTAAGCTTACATTTTGTTTGAAAAATCATAACAAAAACAAATGTGCCTATAATTTTGTATTCAAAAAGCTTTTAGATTTAAAATATTAAACAGTATTTTTCACATCTGATGAAAAAGTCTTCATTCCGCCTTGCCTCTTTGAAACTTGGTTTTCCTTTACGATTTCGCAAATCCAAAATTACAGAAATAATAAACATTTTTCGTGAAACAATTTTAGAATTTTTATGAATATTTTAATAAAAATGCTGAATTTGAACAAATTAATAGCAAAATTTGATTTAAAAATAAAAGATCTTTCAGTAAACTATGAAACGCTTCATATATCCACATTTTTTTCTTCTTTTAAGTATCGACGTGGGTATATCCATGTAATCTATAACATTTATATTTCTTTTGTGCGGTTTTAACTTAGTAATAGTTTGACCACAGGTTACAACTTTAGAACAAATTCTTCTTACAATTAAAGCTAAAACTGGTGTTATTATGCTTATTTCAGAAATTTAAATCTATAAAAAATTTTATTTATAAAATCTGGGAAATTGATGAAATCATTACCTCCATTCACGATAATTTAATACACAGAATAATTTATGAGCGCAAAATTTTTTTAAATTATTCTTGTAATAAGCTATTATTTGCAAAGAGCGACCATTCAGAATCAAGAAAATATCAAATAGTTTGAATTTTATTTACAGATCTTATTGTACGGAAATCCACTAGTTTCCATAAATTTAAGCATATCACGACAAACGAAAAAAGCTTCAAGTTATAATTAATAATGTGGTCATTGAGCAAAAGTAAACAATAATGTATCCCCTCAAAATATAAAAAAAACCTTTCCATAGAATTAAAAAAAGAAATTAGCACTAAATCCCGTTACATAAATGAATTATCTACAGTCTTAAAGACTATTATAAAACGCATATTCAATTCAAAAATCAAATGATGCTTGTTAACCCCTTGATCTGTTAACTTTCTAATTAGATGATACGTTTTATCCTGAATTTGCATTGTTATTTCATTCGGCATAAGGAAAATAAATGTTGCCTGAGATGCATTTTGAAAGAATTCGTGAAATTGAGAAATTCTCTACTTCAACTCACAGAATAATATCTCATGCTAAGATATGCATGCTCAGGGAATTTATATCATTAATATTTTGAATAAACTATGTATTTAAAACTTAAGAATTCTATAATTCAATGCCGGCGTCTGGTTATGTCATGGGCCCTACTGTCTCCAACTAAACCATCTGATATTGAACTTAGTTAGACCCCTGATACAGTTCACTGAAAAGTTAAAAGAAAAAATAACTTGACAAGTCAGGTTTTGCAGGATTATTTCAAGTTTTCTAAAAACCAGGATACTTTTAAAAATATGGGACTTATTTTAATGGTAAATCAAACATGGAAAGACATGACATTTGTGCAGTAAAAACTGAGGCCGGAAACTCAAAAAGCAACCGCCACAGGATTTTTTGTTTGTTTATTAGTGGATTAGAAAGTGATTATTGAAAAATTTTATGAGTAGGCTAGATCCTGGGGATCGTGTCGTTCAAGAAAACGGAGCGAAATTTTGGATGAAGTGTCTTAAGGCAGACTTCCAAGAATGAATGAAAAAACAACCATTCAACTCTCATAGTTATGCTTGCATTGACAAAAATTCAAAAATTTCATACTGAAACGCCTTTTCTTTTTATTTGAATGTAGTCTTCAGAAAAGGAAAAACTATGAATGATATTAGAATGATATCTGCAACTTAAAAAGATGCCGGCTTTAAATAGAAATTAAGAGAAAGTTTAAAACTATTAGTATGGACAGAGAGGAAATGGAAAATTAAGCTATTTTATTTTTTCATAAATTTTTCAAGCGAATTTAAAATGTCATTGTCCATTAAAGCGGGCTTTATATACTGGCAAAGATTTTAATAATAATCCTTCATCCCTAGACGACCGTTCTTTGTGTTTGCAAACCTTGTGCTGTTCGAAAATTAGCTAAAAGTTTGTTGCATGATTTTGAAAATACCCTTTTATGAAGAATCATTATACTCATAGTGATTCATTTGCAAAATAATTAAATTGTTTTCGAGACGAAGGATACATAATACTGAGATAGACAGTACTTTTCAGCGAAAGACGTGTCACATTTTTTTCAATACTCGAATTGTTCTGGTGTTCCTTCTGCTATCAGGCAACCGAAAAGGTGCTGAACCGGAAGAATTCTCCAACCTCTGGCGATATATCGACTGTCTTCTCCCCCATTTACCCTCCGTTTCTTTTACTCCTTTCTCCTCATGTCGTCTCATTGTCAGTTTGCCAATTGTTCATAAAAACTTTCTTTGTCAGAGAGAACTTTTTATGGGACTCTTCAGAATCTTTTCCTTATCCCGTTTGAAGTTTCCTCGCGGAGATTCTTATCTCTTAGACACAAAGAGGCCTTGTCCCAGTGTTTTTAGCCAAGCCACAGTTGCGACAGTTTGGGTTCTTTTCATGTTTGCGTTTCCTTCTTCTTCTTTCGATTCTTATTGCTTTGAAAGAAGAACTAGCGATTGCATAATAATTTACCTAGCTGATTTTACGTGTCAAATTGTTTCTGTGACAAATACGAACAAACTTTCTTTTTTTAAGTTTCGTTTGTAAATTGTGTTCTTACAAGTACTATAATCTAAAAGGCATTGTTATGTAATTTATTTAAAAAAAAAAACTGCTAGTTTCACCTTTTTATAAATGTCCGCTAACCTAAACAATAGTTTTATTAGAAAATAAAGATTGGAAATATTTTTTAACTTGAAAAAAATCCATGTTATAAAAAAAGAGTTACGAAATTTTGCTATCTTTGCATATTTTAGAGAGGAAACGGTTTTCACAATCTTTCATCTTTTGATAATTGGAATTTCTACTTTGTGAACTTTCCTTTTTCTGCCCCTTCACATAAGAATGCCGAATAAGAATAAGAAATAAGAAATTCAATAATAAGAAATTCAATGGTCAAAACACCTTTAACTTGAACTTTTCAATTCAAATTTTAACATTCTGTGCACTTTGCCAAATGTGACGCTTGATCTCAAGGCTGAAATATTCTTTCATCTTTTGGAATAAATAAATCAATTTATGTATACGGTATATAAAAATCCCAATTTACGCTTGCCTGGACATTTTTTTTAATAATTAATACATAAAATCCTTTTTAGAAAGTGTTTAGAGAGTCAAGTCTAAGAAGTTTTTCTCCTAATCAAAAAGTCTTAGATAGTGTTGGCAAATAAATTAGAATGAAATTGATATTACCAATTTACATTCAACCATGCCAATTTTTTATCCATATGGGTAAAAGAATCCTATTTAAAAAAATTAATTCGAACTGGTAGAGCAGTAATTTATTTATTAACTAGATGATTTTCAACAATATCAATTGTGCAATGCGCAAAATCGTCATTGCCAGACTGGTTGTTAACCTTCTTTTTGGTACCATTTTTTTCGACTTTTCAACGAATCATCTTCACTCGTCTGACTTTTCACTTCCAATTAGAATATCTCCCATTAAAAGCATGGCCAGGCGCTTAACCACCCAAACCGCGATCTTCCAATGCTGTTACAAACATCTTGTGATGCATAACCAATTATGACAGCTCACGAGTCTTGATTTGAGCATGCAGCACAGGCAGAGAACTCTCCCAATCTAAATTTGGCAGGGAAAGATTGTATCTTTATGCGCATAACGGATCCCCCAGTTGGTTCCTTGGCCCGCCGCCATTTCCTCGCGGTTCTTCTTTTAGGGATGGACTCCCTTTTCTTGTTAAGAGCAGCCTTGCACAAAGGACAGGATTGTGAGACTCAGAGAGAGAAGTACACCGACCGCAAACGAGTCAGCTGGCATGGTACATCACGAACACCTCTTGGATGAAATGCCAATTCATACTTATTTAGTGAGGCAGATCATTCATGTAATCAGAAGAATAGCTCAGAGACATACGGATGATTAGATGGTCACGATCAACGCTCGATTCACAAATTAATTCTTTGCACAAAGGACAAGATTATGAACTTCCGAGAGAGAAGTGCATCGACTGCAACGATGCATCTAGAATGGTAAATCACGAACACCTCTTGGATGAAATTCCAATTACTTAGAGGGGGGAGGGTCACTCATGTATTCAGAAGAATTGCCCAAATACATACGGCTGATTAACTGACCACGATCAATACTCGTTTGACATATTAATCCATACTTATTTGGTCGGAAATCCTTCGTCTACATTGATAAAATACTCAGATATATATGAGATATCTAGACTGACGTAGTACATCATAAATATCATATTTATGGATTATATAATCTGATGGATGTAACATGAGATTCTCTTGGACTTAGGAATCCATTCCCATTTGAGGCGAAATCATCCACATTTATATCTGTACCCATCAGAATAACTTAGTAATTAAATTTTAAATTGTTAAATAGAAAATAGCCATGATTAAAAAACTACAATATTAATAAATGGATTTTATTACTTTCTACTTAGCCTCCTCCTAATCTATTTCTTAAAGGATGGCACTATTCAGAACATCTAAATCTTTTGAAAATAATTTTCTAATTTCTACTGGACATCCCCTTTATGAATGAAAATAATTTCCTGGATACCAACTTTTTGTACAAATTGAGAATGGATATAGAATAAAGTCAGTTATTCGTAGAGTGATATTTATTGATTGAAAAGAATGCCTTAGAATTGCTTAAATGAAAAATGTTAATGAAATATCTTTGATCAAGATGGTTAAAGGACATCTAGCCGGTGTACTGGTATAGAGGAGCGCGTCTTCTTCGTGATCTGGTCGTCCTGAGTTCGAGTCCCGGTTTTGGGCATGGTTGTTCTTCCGTTCTTCTATCTGTGAGATGTGTGAATGTGCCTCCTTGTGAAAAGGGGTTGTGCAAGCGAATGTGATGCGTGAGTAGCTAAGATGTACTCTTGGCCCTAGTTGGCACTACTAAAACAAGAGACGCTCCGTTGGCTTAAAATCGCTGATTTCGTCAGCGAGCTTGTCCATGGCAAGTGCCATTATAAATAACAAACAATATAGAAAACATCTTGATTTAACTAGCTTTCGCTTTTTATTACATTTGGTTACGATAAAGAAATTGATAGAAAGCGTTTTCTTATCTTTCAACATTTTATGTATTGTAAGGTATCTATCAGAGGTCGAAATTAACAATTTAAGAAGAACTAGTATCGTTGATAGATATATGCATATAGTTAATATCTATTTATGAGCAATATAATAATTAATAATTACGTCTATAGCCTTCTCAGCTTTGAAGGAATGCAGGAATGAAATTAACAATTTAAGAAGAACTAGTATCGTTGATAGATATATGCATATAGTTAATATCTATTTATGAGCAATATAATAATTAATAAACGTAATTACGTCTATAGCCTTCTCAGCTTTGAAGGAATGCAGAATATTTAATTTTCAACAATTAAAAATCCTCATGTCTTAAGTAGAAACAGCATTTTGTTACATAAATTCTACGAATGCTGCGATGAGTGAGATTCTATCCAATAAAAAATCGAAGCAAATCGGATCCAGCAAATTTTTTTATTTGTATTACCATTCATAGCTATTAATTAATTTTGGAATTATTTACTTGGTTTAAAAACTCAATAATCCAAGTTTAAATGTATTTTTGAGACTTAAGACATTTGTGGGCAATATTAAATTTATTTACAGATTTAAAAATCATATAATGGAGAAGTTACAGCTATTTGCTATATCCACCCATTATTCCCATTGCCGTTCTTAGAAATAAATAAGGTGATGAATAAAATTTTTAATTTGTTTTTCCGTCGAAATATAACTTTATTTTGCAGAAAAATCCCCTTAGGATTAACAAAATGCTTGTTAATAAATAAATATAATATATAAGTAAAAATTTTAAAAATTTATATAATTAACATCATTTGCACTTTATCATTAATGGAATTCTAGAAACATAAATTGTTTGAGAAAATTTGTCTTTGCATCTGTTATTTTATTATCAGTATACGTTTAAAATAGTTGTGCAAACATGTTTTGCAATAATTTTGATAAAAGTTTTGCTGAAAACAATAAGGACAATCATAATAGCTGTAACTTTCCCTTCTAAGAATGAATGATGAAAATAAAAAAAATAAAAATTATTTTTCTGAATATGGGACAAGAATAATACTGGATATTTTACCCTTGATTTTAAATACAATCTTTGCTAATGTCTTTTTCCTCTTCTGTTAATTGTTATTCAACAAAACTTCCGCTGAAACGGATGTCGCAATGTTAAAACATTGATGGGAAAAAATTAAACGTTGCATTGAAGTCCTTCAGCTATTACAAATATTTTCATATCACAGTAAATCATTAATATATCAATTAAATAAATAACAAAATTTAAAAAAGAGTATTTTTTTTATTTCTTTTAAAATAATGTTGTAATGAGATTACTTTATTAGAAATTACAGTAAGCCGATTCTTACAACTTGATTCAAGTAATGCAATTTTTCTGAGATTTGCAGCTTCTGATAGTTGTTTGGATAAATTTGATACAACATTTTATTTTTAAATTGCAGTACACTTATATATCTAAATGAACAAGCATGATTTTGTGATTTTAAATTTACGCATCATATTTTAATCATCTTATAAACTTCGAATGATTCTTTAGCAACAAAACTTTTAATAAGTTTCTGGTGATTTTTTTAAAATAATTTTTTCAAGTGGTTTTTCTCATATCAATATGTTAATAATGAAATATATGAATTATATTAAGAAGGAATGAATCATTGATTATTACACAATTAAGCATCCCTCTTTTATCTTACATTTCATCATACAACCAATGTTATTCTCAGAACCGTCGCAATTATTAAATTTTGTAAAGAGATTTTCGGCGAAGTAAGTTTTTTAAAGTTTGATTTTTACTCGGTTGCTAAGTTCTACCACTGTTGTGGTGTGGTGTAGAGAGGGAGGGGGGGTGCCAGCTCAGGTGTTGTATTCGTCATCTGACAGCAGTTCATAATTGCGAGGTCCCTCCCAAAATTGCGAGGCGTTGCTTTAAAACGGGACATTAATATTATTACACTAAACCAAACTAACTTTCCTTGGTTGCTTTACTTATTGTTTAAAGTAATGAATGTAGTTGATCTAAAACTGCAAATTTCATTTAATTAAAAATTCTGCATGTGAATTATTAGTTTTCGTTAAGGCTACAAACTGAACTTTTAAATTTGCCACTTTCAATATACAAAATTAATTTTAACTGCAAACTCAGAATCAATAACCATTTTTATGAAATCGAAAACACAATTTTATTTAATATTTTTTTATGAAATAAAAAAAATTCTAAGAGCCAAGGCAAACAGGTAAACTAAAATAAGACTTAAAATCAACAAACACGTTTGCAAGTAAACCTCTGCGGTTGGTTTGATATTGCAAGAAGAGGAGATTGCATCTTAATTCATATTTAATGATGCAAGGGTCCATCTGCAAACTTCATTCAGGCTGGCAGAAAATCTGATAGCTCTTTCAGTATTCATTAGAGGGGAATGATGAGGATAATGTATGTGGTCACGTGTGGTGTCACATGATCACTCAAAAGTATCTTATGCGATTAAGCTCAAAATGAAGTCAGGCCTGTTTTGCTTTCTATGTGTAAGTTAAAACCTATTTACAAGTCATTAACATCAGAAAAGGGAATAAGTGATAAAGAATTTGAATGGCAAAGCAATATTTTAAAGGCAAACTAGGGAATTTTAGTATTTCAAGTATTGTATGATCAAAACTTTATAGAATTTAATTAAATAAGTTACAGAAATTCGACAAACATTTTTTTAAAAATAAATCGCTACCCCAAGAAATATTTTTATCATAAAATGTCCTGATGTTCCGCAGTAGCTGAATAAATGCCCAGAAATTATATGAATACGAAAACCATTTATTGTGCAATGATATTGGAATATGAATTTCAAATTATACTTGCATTGAAGTATAATTTAATTTTTGGCATCCATGATAAACAAAATAAAATGAACATGAGCATGAACATAAAGTTTCAAATGTAATTTCAATCAGATCTCCTAGATTTTTATTCCATAATGAAAAGAAGGAGGAGGAAAAAAGGAGGGAAAAGGGAAAGAAAATCCTTTTTTTAAATTCTAAAGTCATGTTTAGAAGGCATAATATTCAACATTCCATCTTGATCGTGACCATCTCTAGGTATAAAGCCTATAACCTTCCTTTCCATTCTAATGCAAAATAGTAAATGCTATTACAACCATCAGATTCACAAGTTACATTATCATATATTTTCGATGCCTTGATTTTTTAAAAATTATTTCACGATTTACAACAATTACCAACTGGTTTGGTATATATTTCCTTTTATATTTCTGTCTATAGTCCGCAAAGTGTTAAAGAAAAAATATAATATTGACTTAATATAAATTTTATTTAAATGTTTACTTTTAAAACTCTTCAATTTTCTGAACTGTGATGATATATGTCTGTAATTGTGAATACAGTTATAGACTGTTTTATACTTTAAGACTTTTAGACTTAAGAGTAAATAGGTTAATATTTATTTGCCTATCGGAAATTCCATTTATATTTGTATAAAAGTACTTTAGAACTTTCGCTCAAACTATAAAAGAATATTCGGATGTGTTTGGAAATAAAATTATACAGTAAGAAGGTAACCAGCGATATCTATAATAGTTGATATAAATTTAAGGAATAAATATATTTTTTCATCAGTATGTAAAGGTTCATCCTGGAGAGACTCTTTTGAACAAGTTCTAGAGATTAAAAAATTTAAATTTTCGGCAAAAAAAAAAAAAAATTAATAATAATATGAAGCAAGTAACTATGAAAATTCAAGGCACACCAAAAGTTGAAATGTATGCTAAATGTAAATAGGTTGATGGCACAGAGACTATAATTTTTATCTCCTACTCCTTTAGAAGTATAAAAAAGAAATTATTTTTAAATATTCCATGAGACCAAATGGTTGGGAGGGGAAAAAGAAGAATGGGTATAAAAATTAAATATTGAGTGAATAGTGATCTCAGCAGTAGCAATGGCAATGTTTTAAAATTGGCCGGGAAATAAATGCTGTTCGTAAAACACCACAAACGATATTCTTCGGAATAGAAAGTTCTTGAGAGAAAGTGAAAGCAGAGAAAGTTCTGTCCCTCCTATCAGTTCAAGATCTGAAACAACATTGACTGAAAAGGGATCAGAACTCCCTCCAGAACAGTCCCATCTTTGTTTCATCCCCGGATTCCTTTTCCTAGGGAAGAAAGTCTTTCATTTTACTAGAGTTTTCCCCTCTCCCTTTTTTTAAAGAAGGAGAAACGAGTGTTAAAATGAAATGCGATATCCCGACGAGTTCTACTCAGAAAATAAGTTTTGTGGTCGTTTGTGTATTATAATGAGGTTCTGTTGCGAATTATTTTCTTGAATATTTTTTCACATGTTTTGAAGTAATGTTTTTTAATTGAAATTAAATTGGCTTTTTCAGTTCAACTCTGAATTTCAAGTTTGACAAAATTGCATATGTCTATTTGATTTTCAAAACTTGTTTAGTATTTTTTTACATTCATTTATGAGTTTTACTGGAATAAAAAGTTAATAATTACAAACGTAGCTATAGTTATCGAAAAGATGATCGTAAAGTATTAACAAAAAATAATTGATGTTTTCCAACAAAATTCAATCTTAATTACAAGCAATTTGTATACTGTGTAAAAAAACTATTTAAAACAACAGATGCTTCATTTCACGAAACATTTTCTACAACCCTAGCAAATATAGGCCATTTTATGCCATTCATTTACGTTCCATTCGCTCGTAATTTTCTATTCGATTTGCCACTGTCAATGCATTGTACTCTGAATTCAAGCATGTTCTTCGCATTTACCACTGGTTTAAATATTGTGCTAAACTAGGTTTTTCATTGCAGTAATTTTATTTTAG
>JAPMOR010112792.1:0-11614 GCA_026543865.1 Argiope aurantia | reverse complement strand
TACAATTACGATTATTTAATCGATTCACTTTATGTGAACCTTACATCTAATTATATTTATCGATTGACTTTATAAAGCACGACATCAAATAGTTTTTTTAAATTTAAAGTAGGGTGAATATTCTTATTTTTCATAATTAATTTTCTTATGAAATAGAATTAGTTTCCTTTTCCCAGAATTAAATATTTTTTACTAAACCACATAAAATGAATGGTAGTTAAAAAAAAATAAAAAAACTGATTAGGTGAAAAAAAATCTCAGTACCTAGTTATGCAAATAATTTATAAATATTTTCAAAATGAAATTTCAATCGTGTATTGAAATATTTGAAATACCTGTGATAGTTCAAATAAAAATAGTGAAAGCATTTCTATTTATAAATGAAAGTGATATATATTTTACAAACATATGTCTTGGATTTGTAAATCAAAATGTTGAATTCAGGATTAAAAGAAATGTCCATTTATATTTATTAAATACATTCACATTGTTTGGAAATATTGCGTGTCTCTTCGTTTCAAATATTATGTACTACTTTCTCAAATATGCCAATTAAGATAATGTAAACCAGTGAATTTATTTGCTAAATTTTTATTTAAGTTGTCTGACAAAGGGGATAATAGTTAGTTAAAGGGGATAGTATTTACTTAGATTGTTTTTGTCGCAGTAATGGAAATGCAGGTTCGAATTGGAACATATTTGCAAGAAACCTGTTAGAAAATTAGAATACAGATACTAAGTGTGACTTTCATCAGAGTATCTGCGGTCCAACTAATTGAAAATATGAAAAGTTTCTGTCTGTATGCGTGAATATGAATGTATTTTCTTTCAAAGGTATTCACCTTTGTCATTCCTGACGAAAAAGGGAAAAATTTATCTCCTTTCATGGCATTTAATAAAAGCAAAAACAGTGGTCTATATTGATTGAATTTAATGTAATATTCGACAGAGCAAGAACCTGCACTTACTCCTTCGGATTGCTGTGAATATTTTAATTAAGCATATGTTATATAATAAGCATAATAATTAAATGTGACTAGTAACAAGAAATGACTTCTTTATAATAAAATAGTCGAATTTAGATATTGTTACGAAATTTCTGCCGGGGTTCGTTTGGATAGTGGAAGTGATATGGTGTGTAGAACGCTCAATCAGCAGACGTCAGTAGAAAATAAAACGTTTATTTACACGAAGACACACAGGACAGCACAAAAGTGACAACTATATACAGCACAGAAGATGATTATCTTCACCCGAGACGTGTAGCATACAACAGCACACACAGCAGCATACAACCAGAATCTACTGCAGACAGTAGCGCACATCTCAGTTCAGCACTAGTTTGACTCCGTCGCTTCCGACTACTCTGTCTTCGACTTCTCCGAATCGGACTACTACTGCCTTGTACCTTCTCTGGCAGCTGCGGCTGCTTCCTTTTATAGGTCTCAGGAGGCGGGGCTAGAAGCCTCTCAACCAATCAGGAACGTTCGAGGCGTATCTCGGTTCCTACTGGACGGATCAGAAAAATTCTCGAAGTTTCGGGTATTATCTATTTTGGCACCAAAGTCGCCAACTTCGTCGCCAAGTCGCCAAATGATCGCCAAGTTTGTCGCCATGCTCTGGAACTCCCGACGCGCCACCTGGACTCCGTCCCATTCAGATGACTGTAAAACTTTCTTTCTGTTGATGGAACAAACTATGTTGGGAAGCCGAATTGCAGGTTTGTAACAATATATTAATTCAGGACAGATTTTGGAAGAGAGCAGGATGACAGCATTCTTCTGTAGAAACAATACTTTAGCGTAACAACCTTAAAAATAGAAGAACTATATCCGGCATTGAGCAGTTTCTAATTTTCATCAAATTTTTGTACTTTTACTGAATGTATTTTATCAGCATATAATTTTTGTGTACTGTTAAAATAACTTTATTCTGTTCTTCTATATATTTATTCCAATGTTTTAGTCATTAAAAAATAATTTATTTAATGATCACTCTTTAATTCTAAAGCGATTTCAGTTTCTTTCATTGCTTTTCAAAATTTAAATAATTTTCAGAGCACGGTAAATATTTCTTTAAAAAATCATCAATGGCCTCATCATATAATTGTATTGCTCAAAGATACCACGATTACCTTTTTCTAAATGGAAAATTTGTTATCATTTCATATTGTTGAATATTATAGTCTTACAAAACATATTAGACCAATTTATGTGAGAATTTATGTGAATTCTGACCAAAGTTATGTGAGAACAGGAAGGGTAACTGAAGTAATGATAGCATAATGATGGGACGAACATCATTTTGTTATCGAATATTGAAAGAAAATAAGTATCATTGCAAAAGATATTTTTTTCTAAGCCTATTATTTTTTTAAATACAAACATTAAGACAAATCACGAAAGAAGTAGAATTTGGAACATTTAATAAAGCAGGGTCTTCTTTCCCGTCTGGTTTCTATGCTTGAACTGAACTGTAATAATCGTATCTAAAGCCATTAAGCTTTAATACTTAAAAAAAAACTGACAATGAGCGATTTTTAACAAATCGAACAGTGAAAAATAATTTTGCTAGATTACAGAACGCGAGTGATAGATGTTGCATTTATTTCATCAAACTATCATATGTAAGGGAATCGGATATTTTTGAAAATTTCTTAGCTAATTTATAATTTTAAAAAAATGAGAACAAAAGTATTCTTTTTATACATATAATAACTTAAATACACACGCACTCAATTCAAATAAGCTACACTTTAAAATAATATTTTAATCGCTCGAAATCCATCTTCACTGTTTTAAGTTGCGCGGGATTTTATTTCCCGGCGAAATCAAAATGCTACTGTCTGCAAATTCTTTCTAAAATGATAAGTTCGAATTCTTTCTTGTCCATCCTTTCTGCTTATCTATTTCTTTCTGGGGTAAAATATTTAATGGCACGATTCCGTTGAATATTTAATCATGACCTTCCCATCTTTGAAATATCATTACCGAATAACTGTTACTTTGAGGAGTAATTTCATTCACGATAAAATAATTAATGTGGGAAGTATACTCTATTTTGATTTAGGTTAGCCGTCCGACCTCGAACCAAACTATAACAAATAAGGCTTCTGGAAAATAAACAATATTTTTGTTCTTTTCGATCTGATGATCTAAAGTATAAGTTTATAAATTCCCTATTTCATTTCCACAGGACTTTTTGCTTTATTTATGTTAATTGTTTCAACCCTAATGGGGGATCATTTGTACGAAAAGAGCTTTGAAATCTATCTCGAAAAGATCTGATGTTATTCTTTGTGATGGAGTAATAACACGATGCGATTTTGATAAAAGCGGGTGTAATCACTGTATAGTCTGGTCGTAAACGATGCAACTTCAACAGATTTTATTTCAAATGTTTCGGATACAGTGAAGTCTAAACGAATTCTGCCTTACTTGATTTGAATTTTGTAATACAAACATAATATACTGATATAATTGCCGCTTTGGTGCCTTATCTAAAATTTCAAATTGGAAAGCAAACCTCCTCATCCGACATTTAAGAGCTCATTAAAACATTACATTTGATGAGCTTTCAAAACAAAAGAAAAAGCTATATCTGGATTAGTAAATACATGTTTTGCTGACGTGTAATTTTTATTTAGCTGGAATCGTCGGCGAGTTCGCGTGAACCGCTGGTTCAGTAAGTAAGTTTTCTTTTTAACTTAGTACTAATTCAATGCAACTCGTCTCTAGTCAAATGTAATGAAAAATGCATTTATAGTATTTTTCAACATATATATATGAATATAAAATATATACTGAAATGTGTTCTGAAGTTGGAGAGGTTATATACAATCACGAGACTTTTTAAAATAACCAAGTACGGATGTGAAATTTTTAATGAATGTTCTGAAATATGTCTTATGAAATTTGCTATAGAAGTAGTTTGAACACTTGTAGTAATCTTATAAAGAGTTAAAATTAATCCATTTTCAGATTTTTTTTCTATGTCTTTCACATTAAAAAATTATATATTAATTATCCTTAGCAAGTGGAAACCCATAGCAAGCTTTATTTAAAATGTTAGTAGCATCCGGCAAAAAATTTGTAGAAAATTCTGCATTTTTAAAAAATTCTTAAAATTAGAAAGAATACCTCAATTTTTTAAAAAAACAAATGTTGTGGAAGACAATTATAGAAAATTATTCTACAAAAAATGTAATTAAAATATAATTCTAAACTTTAAAATTAAAAAAAATTGCTTATATGGTACTGTATTACCTTTAATTACGGATTTAAAATGTACTACATTTAGAAACAACTTGAGATCTTAATATAGAGAATACAAAGGAAACCTGGAACCCCTTTCCCATTTGATTGGATATTTCGCTTGTAGCTTCAATATGCCAGCTTATTAAAAGAAACTACTAAAATCAAAGAAATTCAAACTTCTAGGCCGAAACATGTTAGCTTGATAATGTTCAAAGATTTAATTATGTGTTTTGTCTTCTTCCGGTTTAATTGTATCTTCCGTTGCATATTGCTCGTAACGACATTTTTATTACTCGATGAATAACAAAATTCGTGTAAAAATATTACATTAATAAAGTAATTGCCATTAATTTTTATACTTTTCTTAATTATTTTAATTATAACTTTATTATCGGCAAACATATATATGGAAAGATTTTACAGATCAATTAAATCCGATTTCAACTCAACAATAAAAGGCAACGCTATAAAATGTGCCTTAATTTAATTTAGATAAAAATTATTAAAACTAGCGAAAAAATTATTTTACAATGAAATTTGATTACGTGATAACTTTTGAAAAAAAAAAATATTTTTGCACTGAAATAAGCAAAATTATTTAATGTTTCTTTCGAAGCACATTCTGAATGAATATTTAAGCTATAAAAAGGTAGTTATAATCAAGTAATAGTGAATACATTTAAAAACGCAAAAAGTTTTGTAAAATGTTTGTAGCTCGCCCAATTCCTCCAACTAAATTCTATTAAACAAACTATGTCTCTCATAATCATATGCAGTCGGTTCTGTTATGAAAAAACAAATTTAATATCTCGATTTTAGTAGAAAGGACTCTAAATAAATTAGAAAATTAATAATTTATTTAATTAATGGTTAGAAAGCTTTTCATTTTTAATATTTATTTTTGTTGAGGTTCTTTCTAGTTTTGTTTCAGAGTTTTGAGCATTTCGGAAAGCGTTTGAGGAAAAGAAAAAAAAAATATATAAATACTTTTAAGAAAACTTATAAAAAGTATTTAAAAATTTTATTTTCTTCTCCTTATTTTAAATATATTTTGCAATTCATTATCATAAATATTCTCTTATCATCAGGAAATATAATTGAAAAACTTGGAGCACTAGAACTTCAGGAAGATGCTTAAAAAATAATTGCAAAATTCCACGTTTACAAATATGGAACAATTTAAATTAATTACATTGTAAACAAAATAAACATATTGATAGAAATTTAAACGTTATTCTATGAATCGGAATAATTTGCTACCATCGTATTATACTATATTTAATAACCTATTGTAAGCGTAAAATGAAAAAAGACCATTAAAAAGGTTTTTATAGGAAAACGTCCTTTAAAGCATCCAAGTAAATTGGTTCAATTTATAAATATTTCCTACTCTATTATAGAAATATTGAAATGTTCTTTTGAAATTGTCTCGTTTTTATTTTTCTTTGGTAAGAACAAAACGTTCTGATAAACATCTGTATTGTACATAGATTTTATAAATAATAATAATTTTTATATTTGATAAAAGACAACTAGTGATGATTTGTTAATTTCATTCAAGAAATTTCTTAATTATGAAGTTTTTTAGCATTGAGAAAATGTATGCTCTTTTCTAAAAAAATTGGTTATGGTTGAAAATTTTATACATAAATGCACAAGTTTAAAAAAAAATAAAATAAAGAGAATCTCCTAATTTTTGAGAATATATTTTTATTAGATGACTTAAAGCAATGCAAAAAAAAAAAAAAAAAAATTTGTACAACGTTTCCTGAAAAAAAAAAATTGACCATCTCCTCAAAGAAAAAAAAAATAGCCCACTAAACGGAAATGAAATAAAATTATAAGTAATTGCTACATGATATTTGAATCCTTTCGGCAAATGTATTTGTGAAAAACCTTCATTTTTTTAACCGCTTTTACAACTGTATGACACATTTACAGTTCTGCAATGCAGATATTTATGTTCGGAATTTCAATAGAATATAATACTTAATTCTCTGAGCCTTGATATCGTGAGAATTCTAATTCCTCAAACTTTAGGGTAATTTTTCTTGCCCGAAAACAAAAATGAATCGTACCCTTCTTCACCAAGAGAGGTACACCCAATGAACTATAATTGAAATCCGTCACCAGTTTTCAACAACGTTATAACATCCTATGGTTATTATTTGTGATTTGAAGAAAGGGTTTTTTAATTTTTATTAAATGCTAAATTTTCACACACAAATGTTCCGATAATTTTAAGTATATTTGGATAATGCATGTGTGTGCAGCTTATAGCTGCTAAATATTTAAGAATAAATTTGAAAAAAAATATCAAGATAAGTGAATCAAACGTAAAACATTATCATCTATGCGTTGTTCCGAATTGAAGATTTCAATCTTTAATTTTTTTTTTTCAAAATTGTGTTTGCTTGTTGTTGCTTTTCATTAAAACTTAAAGCTCTGTTCACACGCACACGTGCGTGGAAAGATGACATAGCATTTTCTGTTCAATATCATAAGCATATAGCTACACCTTGAAAAGCTCGTAGAAGGAAGAGGGGATAATTGGGAGGAGGAACGTTATCATATATTCACCCGCACAAGGATATTTTAGGAAAACGGTTTGATCGGATATTTATCAAACATGAAATCTTTTAATGAATAAAGTAAAGTTGGTATTTTAAATTCCACTGAGAAATTTGTGCTTAAAATCGCCCGAGTTATGGCTTTATGAAGAGTTAACTTCCTTGACTTATTAATTTAATTTCTTAATAAGATGATACATTCTATTTGAAACATTTCTTGATCCTTATAATAATATAAGGGAAATTACGAAACTGAATCTTTTCTAAGTGATTTTTTATCGTTTTCAATTATTGAATATTTTCACTTAAATGCAGATTTAAAACTAAAAATTCGTCGATTAAGACTCGTTATTTTATGCGGAGGGTTAACACTTCTAGAATAGTAAAAAAATTCTTTGTTTTAATACTACTAATTACATATTTTTCCCCTGTGTTTTATCAGGCGTATTACGCCCGCGGAGGATTAAATAACTATAATTTGGTATGTGACATTTTAAAAATAACATTACAAAAAAAATCCATACCCAGTTTTTTTTATTATATTTGGAATCAGAAAGTTTTTAATATTTTAGCACACTAGTAAAATGAGAGAACACGTTTGCTAGTTAAGAAAATATTGTGTAATAGGCACATTTCTAAGATTTCTTACGCTTTAAGAAGTTCAACCTACATGGAAAGTACAAACTGGTCAAAAAATATTTCACTATCATATTGCAGTGACTTTGTAGTACTTGCTGTTACAGGCATGTTGAAAAGTCCAACCTCTGAAACAAAATTTCTTGAATTGCAATTGGTATGAAAATAAGTAAATTTCTAATATAAATATTTTAAATTTTATAAATTTAAAAACGAAATAGACTTTAAAATATATTAGCAATAAGGTAGGATTTACAAATAAGTAAAATAGAAATGAACATTACGCAAAAATCATTCATAACTTTAAATAAGAGAAAACGAGTTAATGTTGCCACGGTTAAAATGTAGTTTAAATTAGGTTTATACTTAATTTGTGACAATGTTATGATCACATTTCGATATAGATTTTCTTTTTGTATCATTACTTATACACAAGTAGAAGTCCACTCAACTTTTTTGAAAAGACAATACTCTTTCATTTCATTTTATTACATTTGAACTGTAATATTTGAATTAAAGGAAAATAAAATTTATTGAAACGATAAAGGCTTCCTTAATTTGGATGCACAAATTCATTCGATGTCTACATGCTCCCAGATAATGCAATTGGGCATGTTTGTGGCGGACATTATCTAAAAGCATCTGCTAATTTGATTGCTCAGAGTCTAGATGCTATACATAGAAATGATAAGATTCTTTGTGGGTGGGGTTACTCGACAGAATCGATTCATCAATGCTTCACCTAATAAATGGGCATTATGACGTGAGAACTAATCATGATGTAATGTAATTTCGATTTGATATAATCTGGAGTTCACTATATAATATTGCTAAAATGTTGCATTTGTTTATTAATTATTTAAAACTAATTTGCAATAAGAACGAACATCTGTCCAATTTTTGCAGCTTTGTTTTCTTATCCAATATTAAAAGATAAATTTTTTGAAAAAAAAATCCTTGAAATTTCTTTTTTTTTCCCGAACCTTATGAACTAATCTCATTTTTCTTACATTGTATATAAATGCTTCATAATTAAATATACATGTGGGAGATTGAGTATTTGGTACTTTTTATGTGTCACTGAAAATAATGCATTAAGCATTTTAATTACAGTTCTTATTAAATAAATTGCAGTACTTTTTTATTTTTCTATGTTTATGATAGTTAATAATGAACATAAAAAAATCTTTCTGCGTCTGTCAATAGTCTTATTTGAAAAATTGGAAAATGAAATCGCCCATTGTCAACCTGTAAAAGGCATACTAATCTCATACTCGTCTAAACCGAGTTTCCCAAATTTGACTCTTAATTTGGAGGAAAAAGCCAAGTAGGACAATTAAACCTCAATAATCTTTTTATGTATGACTAAGGAGTAAAGTTTTCAAGGAATGCTTCATGTGGCCTCAAAAAGCGTAGAAATGAGTATTATGCATATCTCTAAGAATGTATTTACCTGTAAATTCCTGGGTAATATACATCTTAAATTTATATAAATTGAAAATTCATTCCCCTGAGGATAGCATAGAACGTTATAAAAGAAAATGGCAAAAATATTAAAATCTTCCAACGCGACTTGTTCAACAACAAAAAAGGAACACCCTCGTAACTTTTTTTTTTGTTTCCTCTCGTGTTTTTACAAAATTGGTATCAATGGAAAAGACCCAAGAAGGCAGTTTTATTGCAATCACAAACTGATCAACCAAACTAATTAAAATAGTTAATGAAATGCTATACTGAAATTTTTTCAATACTGCTTTCATTTTTTTATTGAATCAACTTTTCGCCCTTAATTTGATCTTGCAATAAGATTTTATGGAATTCTGATCATGCTTTCGAGAATTATAAGATTTTGAAAAATGACACTTAAATGAATCTTATAAACTTTTGGCGATATTTCGGAAGCTAATAAATACTTCTCAAATTATTTTTTTTTCTCAGAAAGGGAATTATTTTATTAAAATCGCGGAATAAATGCATTGATAACACAAATTTAATGTTTAATGCTTATGAATTTTTAAAATAAATGTAGAAGAAAGTGGATTGTAAAATAGAAAATATTTTTCCTAAGGTTAAAGCTGACGTGCTAAAGTATCGGTATCAAAAACAATTGTGTGCATATCGTAAACAATTTTCGAAATATTCACAAAAATTATTAATTTACGCAGTTGATTTGCACCGCCCACTTTTTGTGGGACCGCATATTAAATTTATTTGCATTTATAGATCTGCTCATTACTACGCACCAACTCCAACACCCATTACAATAACACAGTTTGCTATAAATGAAATTTTCAGATCAGACGAATTTTAGTTCATATGAATTTTTATTTTTAAAAATGCTTTTTTTTTCACTCAAATGATAAAAGAATTCGACTGTAGGAATATTTATTTAATGTTTACGCTTTAACAACAATTATCGTTTAAAAGTAAATAAAAATCTAAAGCTATCTGTTCCATTTCTTATTATTCAGTAAGTTAATTAACACTTAAATAAGGAAATTATTTAGCTATTATTATTTAAACGTTTATTGCCTTAAAGTTGGGCATTCATTTATACACTCAGACCTCGGAGTTATAAAGCATTCTCATCGCAGTTGGGAGCACAATTTGAAGCACAAATTTGAAGGCACAATTTTGAACCTCTCATTCAAAATATCGCTGTATGATAAAGTACTAGCCTCGATTCATTTATACTTGTTCTCTTGATTGCTTAATATAAAGGAATGGCCATCATTTTTACAGCAGCTCTTTTATTGTATTAATTCTTTCCCTTTTGTTTCAATGTGTGGTTTTCGAAAACCTCATCTCGCTGTTTTATAAATTGCATACATGCTAAAAAAAGACCATCGTGTATCATGCAATCCTTCAAGAATTTTCAGCCAACTCATGATTCTAAATTATACATTTTTTCATTTGCTTCAAAATAGGTTTCTGTTCTTCTTTTAGATCATAGATCAAGTGTATCCTTTTAAGTCTCACCTATTTGATTAATCGAATTTAAAATCCTGTAAGAATAGTTTATATGTCGAAATTAAAAACCCACGTTTTTAGCATGTTGTATTTCCGAGTAATCACGATTCATTACCTAAGAATAGACAGACTGAGAGGTACTATCTTTTAACAGAACTAAATTTCAAAATTTGACATAAATTACAATTCCGATGATAAAGCTTACTTAATATTTACTATTCATATAGTTTTTTTTATTGTGTTTGCATAGATTTTTGTGATAAAATAAACTTTGTTTGGACACCTCTATATTTTAATATAAACGAAACATATTTATAATTTTAAAAAAATTATACTCAATTTAAGAATAAATCGGATATTTGTTGATTATTCTTCAAAAATTCTGTGAATAAAAGTGACAAAAAAGCTTTTTGTTCGGTCTGGCGGATTGAATTATTAAAATATTTTGATATTTCTTAATAGAAAATTTCGAGACAGTTGCTAATTTTGGGTTAATCTGTTTGTCAGCTGGGACAAACCTTCCCCCTCGAGTTATTTCTATCAACACCAATTTTGTGAAGGTGCAACAATCAGTAACTAAGTTACTTATTGCCGACTGCATACGTTTTGTTCACGATTGTATAAATGAAGATATGTAAAGCACAGATTGCTTAAATAACTAATATTTACCTATTTTTATTCTTAATTATTGTAGATCTACCTTTTCGCAGTTATCTAAATATTATTTAAACTTATTTTGTTATTCATTGCATAATTTTTACAAGAATTAAGCCAATGTGTTACGTTAATAGTTTGCTTATCTTAATTGTGTGTGCATTCATCTCGTATGATGCCAGCACTCCTAAAGAAATTTCTTTAGGAGGTGTTGATAATGTGCATGATTTTTTTTTCTTGCAGTTCTTTCTTCTATCATTTTTAAAACTCTCAACAAATATAAAATAGATATTTGTTAACATTAAGTGGACAGAAAATACGAATAATTGCATGTTATGATTTATTGGGTTCTTCGGAAAGTAATTTCGGTTTTTTTTGTGGAAATGAAAGACAGTTTTCGTATAATAAACAAATACTTTATTAAATTATATATTGGCCGTTCAGGTCCAACACCTTTTGCCATCTTTCTGGTAGTAGCATCATTCCACGCTCATAAAATTTTTGGTCTTTGCTGCCAAAAAACGGATC
>JAPMOR010112767.1:243034-274512 GCA_026543865.1 Argiope aurantia | reverse complement strand
TCATCCTGTTTAAAATAAACAATGTTCTATAATAAACACTATTCTATTACTAAACATTGTCACAAAAAAGAAGCACATAGAAGGAAAAAAAAAAGAAGAAAAAAAACTTGATTTTATGATAAATATAAAATCTTTCTCAATGTTTCATATACTAAAAAAATAAAGTATTAATCTAAAAGTTTCCAGGAGATACTATCAATACATTTAAACTATATAAATACTAACATCAATTTTCATTACAAAAAAAAATCTCTATGTTCATTTCAGTATGTTACCACAGACAAAAATAATAAATATGAAACAGTTTTGGAAATCATTTTTTGAGATACTAATTTTTTTAAATGAAAACTTCTTATTTTAGTTAATTAGAAAACTTCAACTAACTTAAGAGTTGATACAATAACTGAAATATCAACTTGATTGGTTTAATAATTAGGGATACAGTAAGAATAAAATATAGTGATAAAAGACAAGACCATATAATTAATAATTGTTTCGATTTTTTTATAGGGAACAAATGATTGACATCATTAATTTTAATAAATTATGTATTATATCCATTTTTTCAATAGTAAGATAAAAACATATTTGCAAATGCATCATGAATGCAAATTAAAAAGTTAATTCCTTAATAAGTTTCCTCCAATTAAAAAAAATTTCCTAAAAACAGACATTTCCGTTCTTAAAGCTGTTTCATCTTTTTATAAAATAAAATGCAACTTCATGTGATTTGTGTGAACATTTACATTATGAGTCAGAACTTCTGTCGAAATAACTAAACTTCAACTAACTTAGATATGTTTTCAAATTTTATTTTCTTACACGTTTTATCTTTAAAAAGAATTTTTGAAATCGGAAATGCTTTTAAATTTTAACATTTTTTGATATTTCTGGTTCTTAATTTGCTAATATGAAGAATTTTTTTAGGAACAAAATTTTTACAACTATTATTATTAATTTGTTTTGCCACAGAGAGCCCACCTCTAACCTTTACCTAACAGCT
The DNA here is from genome assembly GCA_026543865.1 of Argiope aurantia. Taxonomy (NCBI): domain Eukaryota; kingdom Metazoa; phylum Arthropoda; class Arachnida; order Araneae; family Araneidae; genus Argiope; species Argiope aurantia. The sequence continues at coordinate 273,509 of JAPMOR010112767.1, read as the reverse complement.
AACTTCTCAAACTATAGAGATAAGCAAATACTTTGAGAAAGAAAAATGTTTTATATGATACAAAGAATTACATTTTATATATCTGGAGTTCAGTAAATAAAATGAGGAAAAAAAGTACAAAGTTTAAATTTCATGTAATCTGTTAGTTCTATAAGTTATGCTAGGTTAAATTATTCTTGACAAATTAATAATTTAAATAAAAACAAAAGTTTTATTCTTCAATAACTAAACGAGTGATGATATTTGGAATATGACAATTTGAAACAATTTTAAGCCTTTTCAGAGGTTTATATCAAAGGTGATCAACCAGTCAAAGGTAGTAACTGACAGACCTAAAATAATGAAATTCAAAACTTTAAAATTAAGCTAGTTTAAGTTATAAAGGAGATGTACCTTTTTTCTTCTTTCCTTTCTTTTTCTTTTCTAATCTTAGAATGCCAAAAAGTAATTTATTAAATAAGACCTGGGTACTGAATAAGACATATTTTTTTCAGCAGTACATTTAAAATAGTGTTTTAGTAATTGGAAATATATATCTATCCACAATGGTTTATAAATTACCAACTGTAACCCAATTAAAAATGAACATCCTGCATATGTTACAATACTACTTACTTCTGTATCACTACGGAACCTTTCTAAAGCAGCAAGTAGTGAATCAACTTCAGAAACAGAGTCACCTGTTTCAGGAATTTCGGCCAATTCTCTGAGATTTCCAGCAAGAGTAACTTGCAACTAAGAAATATCAAAATAAATTCTACAATATTTATAAAATTTTAAAGTTTTGTAATAGCAATATTTTGGCTCAAACTATGTTCCTCTTATATAAATTATATTTTAATTTTTCTCTTTAACATCTATTGGTGGAAGATAATATTCAATGAAATATAGGATACTTTTGGCTTCTTTATTTCCAACAAACTTAAAATCAACGAGTAAAATAAAATTGAATATATATCATGTTAATATTTATTAATAAAAATTAATTCACAATACACTTGAAAATAATTACTTTATAAAAGATATTTTTTATAAAAGTAATTGTATAAATATGTTTAAACTGAATACCTGTAATTTTTTTATAGTAATGCATTTATATATAGAAAAAAAAATAACTAAATTATTCTAAAAATCAAGAAATTCAGAAACTTAATGAAAAACATAATTAAATGCTATTTAAAACACGGAGATTTGATGTATAAAATAACTGATAAATAATAATCTACATAATAATATATATCGATAAATAACAATATGTATAATCAATTCATAATCTATTACCATAAATTATTAATAATTTCTATGTATTAATTATCAGTTTTATTCAAATAACTGAAGGGCTTGACAATAATTAATTTAGATAATAAAGGAATATTAATCTAGGCTATTATCTTATTCAATATATATCTTACTAGCCGCTTTTGGCAATAATTAATAATTAAAATTTCAAAAAAAGAGACCCCAGGTGCACATTCCCGACTTCCAAGGTATACACGTACCAAATTTGGTTGCTGTAGGTCAAATAGTCTTTTCTGTAGAGCGCCAACACACACACAGACACACATACACACACACACACACACACACACACACATTGAGCTTTATATAAGTATATAGATTTATTTATCATGTATCATCTTATATGATGTTGTTTTGTTTTGAGGTTCTTGAAGCCTCAAAATGCGTAGGCAACAAATTGGCGATTTATCGCTTTTGAGGCATTAATTTTTCGCTTTTAGGGTTATTAGAAAATAATGTAGAAGGTTGTCAAATTTGGCGATTTGTCGCCAAATAAAGTTACAACTTGATTTTTAAATTTTTTTTAAATTCGCACGAGCTAAATTGCTGATAAATATGGTTAAATTATTTAATTTTCAATTTTTCTAACTGGCTTAAAAAGTTTTGGAACTCGAATGATTTCAAGATGAAAAAAACCCATTGCTTTTTTAAATATCGATGCAAGCGTAATGTGATAGTCACGTGATTGTTTCAAACCCGTTTAAACTGGTTAATGACTTAAATTAATTAAGACAAATAATGACCTAAAAAGATAATAATCTTCTCATATGCTAATTTTAAATTTGATATAGTAGATTTCTATGTTATTATTATATTAATCCTTTTCTCTTATTTATTTTTTAAATATTGAAAAAGAAAATCCCTAGTTGTTAAGTAATTATAGCAACATTACTTTTTTTTTTTTGCTTTTTTGAATTAATGAATGTAGAATTGAAATGCAAATAAATAAAAATATATAAATCTTACAGAAAAAAATTAAGAAATTAACGTTTAATTAAAATATAAATTTGTGAACACTTTTATAAAATGTCTTGAAAGAGATATAAAATAACTTTATACATTAAATATTTAATTTAAATTGTATTTTAATTATGCTTTATTAAAATAGATTTAATTTTCTAATAGCTTCTTTTGTAATATTTTGCCATTAACAATTTATGCCAATTAAGAATTTATGCAAAAACTCAAAATTTTTTCTTAACTTCAAAGAAGAATGAAAATTTCTTTGTAAATGCATTTTATTTATGAAAAAACGCATTAAAATATTGTAGATTTCTGTTGAAGCAATATTTATGCTGATTCAATTGCTAACGAATTCGAAATAAATGGGGGAAAATAATTAATTTTATTAAAACTGACACAATATAAAATTAATTTTTTTAATTTTTAAGCGCTTTGATAAAGGAAATGTTCATTTTTATTGCAACACTGAATTTTAAAATCAGATATCTGTATATTCAGAAAGAAAATAAATTGAAATTGTCAGAGAGTCTTTTTAATTTTGATTTTTTTTTGTTCAAAAGAAAAATAATTATAATAAAAATTTTTAAGTTTTATTTAACTACATGGGGAACAGAATATTTTAGTTTTTATTTTCTATTTTTAAAAATTACTTTCGGAGACATGAAAAAGCTTTTACACTAATCATATTGTCCAGTTCCTAATCATTAACAGAAAAACTGTTAATTGTTTTATTTTAAACTAGCCGCCTTTGGCGACCAGCCGGTTCGCCAGTATTACCGCTCGCTACAATTTTCAATTAAATATTTTAAGTAACTGGTCTCTTAAAGGATTCTCAAACAAAACATTTTTAATCTTCAAATTGTGATAGCCATACCAAACTTATATTGTTTAGATCGTTTCGTTCAATTTACTATATATATTTTGCTAATTTGTTGCCATTTCCGGTAAAACTTCAACTTTAATTAAAAATATAAATGACGAAATTGCAATTAATATTAAGATATTTTTTAATAAAACCAAGCGCTTTATTTTATTTATCATCTTTATTGTTATTTATTAATTATTATTATTATTGAATATGAGTATTGCAAACAGAATTGATCGGTATTTAAGTCTTATGTTAACTACAAAATATTTTTCATAGTTTATGTAATATCTCAAACAATAATTCAACAAAAATTTTTGAGATTCAGTATAAAATTCAGTTTTTAGTTTTGCTTTCAAAAGGATTGAAATGAAATCAATAATAATATTTTGTTCCTGCTTATAAATATATTTCAAAAATTATGAAGTCTAAATTTAATGCAGTAAGGTATCATATTCTGATAAATATTCTGGACACACCAAATTTTAAATAAATGAATGAATGTTTCTATTTTCCACGACTTATTCACGACTAAGACTTATTTATGAAGTTTTAAATGTTAAAAATTTAGAAAAACTCACCATTTTCATAATCTTAGGCCAATTAATCTTGAGAAACCTGCGCGCTTAATGGCGTATTTTCTTTGAAACGATCGATGAAAAATCTAAAATTATCCTTTTTTTATTGAATAGTGATATTCAAATCTTCATAAATCAGTCAGTTTAAGTGATTTGAAATTAACTCTTAAAAGTCAGTGATTTAGTTGATTGAAAATTAACTCTATGACCACCATAAAATCTGTGCTTTCTCTTGTGGTGTATGCATTCTCCTTAATATCCGATCGAATAAAACATCACATACAAAAGTACTGCATAGAAAAAACACATCAAAATTAAACATAACATTTCAATAGTTGCCAAAAACAAAAGAGAGAAAAATGCAATTAATAAGCAGACGATATTTAGAAAAGTACAGATATTTAGACTGGAAAATGAAATTATCTGAAATTAAAAACACGCGCAGACGATATTTACAAAAGTAAAAATATTCAAACCTGAAAAGGAAAATATATGAGTTATTCCATCAATAAATGCCATAAGTTTGTTTACATCTTCATTATTTTATGAGTCTTTAAATATCAAAATGGATCCGGGACTGAATAAACACCCTGTATAGAGAGTGTAAAAGATCATAAAATAATTTTTCTTGAATTTATTTTTCAGAAAAAATAATATTTCATATTTGTTTCATTTCCAACAAACGCGTGCCAAAAATTATATTTTTGCAGATTTCATTTCCAAAAAGATTTAATTTATTTTCAGTTAGAGCTTTAATCAATGTGATGGCAACACTTTGAAAAAAGCTATTTTTTTCTCAGGAATGCGAAACGGGCTTAATCCTCATTTTTATTTTTGACGAAAAAAATTATTGAAAAACATAGTTAAAATATTTATTTAAAAATTCATTAAAAATAGAAATTTAATTTTATAGTTAAAACAGTAGTATCATTTAAAAGATAAATTTTTGATCTTTAACTTCATGTAAAAATCTTTTTTGTGCGGTAATATTTTCGGAAGTTATAGTAGAAACACGTCAAAATTTTGCTTAATTTTTAAATAAATAAAATTCTAATTCAAAATTCGAAAAAATAACCCCCAGGTGCACATTCCCGGCCTCCAAGGTATACACGTGCCAAATTTGGTAGCTGTAGTGTGAATGGTCTGGCCTGTAGAGCGCCAACACACACACACACACACACACACACATTGAGCTTTATTATAAGTATAGATATAGATATAGATATCTAACACTGTTGTTCAGCTGTGAAAAACAGCCTTTAATTCCTTACATATTAAAGTGATGATCAGAAAATCATTGTTAAGAAAAGCATGTTAATATTTGAACACGTAAATCTATATTACTTGATTATAAGAATATAAAAGATTTTTATAAAGCAACAACAATTTTAAATGATTTTTTTTTTTTTCATTTGAGTAAATGCTTCTTTTCTCAGCTAAAACAAAAAAAGAAAGAACACCAATATTTCTTCACATACTTCTTTAAACTCTTGTTCAAATTTTCTAAGTTCAAGGCACTGACTGAGCCGCTTTTCATGTTGAGACCAAAATGTATCAAAACCCTTTTCAGTCTCATCTAATTGAAGCAACAACCTGAAAACATACATATATATGAAAAAAGTTGAAAAGACAGAAAATAATAGTTTTACATAGAAATTTCTTTCAAAATATCTAAATTGATAAAAAATTCAGTACAAAAAAAAAAAAAAAAAGTAAAACCAAATTATATAATTCGAGGTGTTTTTAAATGATTACAGCTCAGCCTCGTTAATATCATAGTGTTTCATTTATTCTGGTATTTTGTGATAAAAAATACCTTTCAATAAGATTTCAACCGACAAAATTTCCCCCCAAAAGTTTTGATTTTAGAACCCATGATAAGCTTAAAAGATTTATGAAGACACAAGTCAATTCATTTAAGGTTGCACCATATACTGTTTCAAATATTTTACCACTCAACAATAAAATAAATTTACATTTGAGTATGATGAGAGTTTGATTAACTTTTTCATTCATTTGCATTTCCTTATCAATATTATCCATATTATGATAGATAAAGAATCAAAGATTAATTAATAATTGTTATTAATAAGGAATAAGATAAAAAACTATTAGTTTAAAATGTGTAGTACCTTTACTTTAAATAAATAAACGAACTTAAAATGAACATATAAACTTTCACAAAACTGATCAATCAATATTAAATAACTGAAAATTATTGATCCTGAAAAATTGAAAATCTTTATACAATATAGGAAAGCATCACTTTTTAGATAATCCAAAGAATTACAGATACAAAATGCAAGGTACATAATTTTTAAAAAAAAGTTTTGCAACGTTTAAGCTATGGACTTAAAACTATGCTAATCATAGATATAGTAATATAAATTGCATATTCAGACAAAGTGTAATATAAATAAGTATGCCACATTATACTCTAGAACGAGAAACTTGTCAAAACAAGATACCAAATGAAGAAAGACAAAAAAAAAAAAAAAAAAAAAAAATTTTTAAAAAAAGTCTAGTCAATAACCAAGTTCTTATATAATTCTAAGTAGACAGGAATAAATGGAATTAATCTTCTTAAAAACATTATAATCATAAAACAGAAGATAGATCTGCTAATCTGTGTAATGACTTTCTTCTCCATTAATAACAGAAAAGAAATTTATTGGACTATTTAATTATATGGAGGTTTTATATGACAGAATTGCCCTTTCTCAAAATTCTGTGAATCCCCATTTCCTACTTCTAGGTACAAATAAAGAACAGTTGAATTAAAACCATTCATAATAAATTAATAAATTTTCTGATATCATTTAGAACTGTACTAATTTTTGAATTCCTATCTCTGCTGAAAACTATTTAAATTCTTTAATCTTAATTATAATAAAAAGTAAAAACAGCTTCTACAGAAAATTAAAACATAATAAGAACAATTAATTATTCCTTGAGTAAAATAATGTGCAAATTGTTTGAATACTCATTTTCATAATAAATTCTGTAAACATAGGAATATATTTTTATTTTATGCTACTACATCTTATTTTAATATCTTTATAGATGCCTTTATAAAAACAGAAATAAACTTAAGTATTTAGAGATTTTATTGCATTTTAACTTTCTTTTTTCACTCTACATTCTAATTCTTAATATAAGAAAAATTTTAATCAGTGGACTTAAACGATATTCTAAGTCCATGGGACATTTTTGAATAAGGAATAAACAGAATTTACAGACAAATTATGCTATGAAATGAATGACAGATCAAAATATAATGTAAATAAATAATCCTAATATAAGTGAAATTAAATTGTTAAAATATTATGTGAAATTATACTATATACTATAAGATGCAACTTCTTCAAATGGCATACAAATTTAAATGTTTTATTTGAAATTTCATTAAAGTTTATCTAATTTTCCTTTACATAATACAGCTTCATGGTTTATAGATACAAATTAAACTTATGCAAAGGTTTTCAAAATGCAATTCTTATATATTTTAATACAATCATATAAATGGTCAAAAAATAAAACTGTTTACCTTTGTACTGCTGCTGCGTTAATAAATCTATCAGAGCACTTAACATGGTGGAGGCTATGAGTTGTGGGTCGTCTGATGCAACTGAGCAAAGTTTCTCCATGCTTGGCTGCATTTCTTAAGTCTTCTTTCAAATTTTGATATTCTCCACCCTGGTTTTCTAAAAGTGACAAGGTAGATTGAACATCATTGGGGAACTCGGTTTCCTGCAATCTTCTTGTCATTTCTCTAAGTGAAGATGATATCTCTTGGAGATTGCTGGTAAAGTTTTCAACAGCCTAAAATTTAAAATAATTTCATTAAAATTCAGAAAGAATATGCATATAATTAAAAACTGCCATGATTTTAACTACAACAGAAAGAATATGTTTGGAATTGTTTCAGTAATCAAAACAAATAATAAATGCAATTATATACATTATTAACTAGATTTAGTTATGTAATACATACAAACTCCAACTAATCATTTTAAAACATAACAATTTTGATAAAACATTTCAGAAAAATTTTAAATATTACATTATATTAAAAATAATAATAATTTCACTACAAGTAATCAATCACATAACTCACAAAAGTAATTCAGTTTTACAAAACAAACAAAATTTTAAATATAATTTAAAATAATTAGCCATAACAGTAACATTTTGCTCCAAATTGCTTAAATACCCAGTTAACATATTATTTCCCCTGTAATACTAAAACACTGAGTTAAAAAAAACAAAAACAAAAAAAACATTTGTATGAAGATTCCTAATTATGAAAAAAAGAAAAAAGAAAATGAACCATTTAATTATAAAAAAGATATTTAATATTAAAAATATAAACATTACATTTCTTATTTAAAATACCATATAATTATGTAGCAGTTAAATTTAAAAACAAATTAAATGCATCAAAGAACAAAATTAAGATATGAATACATTTAATTATCATAACATGCAATGTCTAAATAAAGGTAAATTCAATCAAAATTATATGAATATTATTAGAATTCTTTGCAAAATTCTTGTTACTAAAATAAATTTTAAACCATTGAAATGTCTTGATTGAATGATTAAGACAAAATAATTAAATTTGATTCATTCAGGTATTCAATTTAAAGAACTTGTTAAACTTTTTAATTTTAATTTTTTTTCCTTGCTCAAGATAACAAGTATAAAAAATATGTGCAAATAATATAAAACATGAAACAAGTAAATTTGCAAATGAAGTCTGAAGCTGACTATTTTAATAGCAATATAGTTCTCACCACTCTTTGTTGTATCCATTCTTCATGATTGTAAGGTATGGTACCACCTAAATCAGTAGTCAACTGACTAGCATTAATGTACTGATGTAAATCTTCAACACTACTTAAAATCACAAGCTGCAAATATAATAAAATAAATAAATTGTGATTGGTTCACATACTAAAAATGATTTTATAATATAAATATTTATTATGTGCATTATATTTTGGTTATATATAGAGATAAAAAAAAGTTTCCCAATCAATTAAAAAAAATACAGTAAACAAACATTTTTTTTTTCCATAGAGACACAAAAATCTGTATACATTGTGCATAAGAGTTTTATTCAGATTTTGAATTATTATTAAACAAGTAATCAAAGTGCTCTTTAAAAATTACAATTTCATCTCCATATAATTTTTGTAACCTTAAAAAACCTATGAGACATAATATAAGGTAAACCAATTAAACATTAATTACATTATAGACAAATTTGCTTATGTATGGATATATATTTGTTTATATATTAGGAATATTTTAGTAGTTCCTTTTCAATTAAGATAATTTTTAAAATCACTCTCCTTACTATTACTGCTGTCTGGTAGAAAAAAGATATTCTCCATATCTTAACAACCCAGATATTTATATGTATATATATAAATCCACATTGTGAACTTTATCACATAATTTTAACTTTGCATTCCATTCCACCCAAATCAATTGTATAAAGCACTCTTAAAATTTAAGTAAAAAAATAAAATAAAGAGTAATTATTTTATAATAGTAAATTCTGTCCTTTTTTTTTTAAATGTCAGATACTTGATAACTTTGTCAAACTTCAAGTAAAAAAGTCATACAACCAACAGACTAGTCATTTTTTAAATTCTTAATGAAATTTTTCTTAATTTTTTTTTATAATTTTATTCTAAATTTCAATCCTTGACAATAATGTTTATAGCTTCCATAGTAAAAAGTCTCATTCTTACCCGAAATTTAAAGTCTTCCCTAAAGAATTTGTTGCTAACTTCCGAAATAGCTTTCTGTAAAAAACCCAATGGACGAAGGACAAACACCACTTGTATTAACCCTGGAAAATATCCCTGAAAAAAAAATTAATGGAATAGGTTTATATTTAAAAAAAAATATAAAATATTGAAACTCATTTTTAAAAATAAGTAGGCATTTCAAAATATTACCGAAATTTTTAAAAGAACTGTTTTAACAGTACTCCATTTATCATTTCTTCTGTCTATGATGAGGACAAATCCTAGGTCCGCATCTTGTAACCTATAATAAATGTACAAAATATTAAGAAATTAAATAGAAAATGTAGAAGAACCATCAAAAATATAAATATATACAATTAAAGATAGCAAAAATAAGCTGTACTAAGAAATCATGTAAACGATTAATGCATTAATAGCATTTTACATAATTGGATACTGACTTGTAGTAGTGTAGTTTCAAGATCAATCATATTTAATAATAAAAAAAATAATGTGGATTTTCTAATTAAATGTAAGTAAGTCGAAGATGAAAATTTTTTTTAAAAGAAATTTTCAAGTATGTTTTGTTTTTTTTTAGAATAAAAAAGAGGAAATGTTTATATGAACAAAACATTAAAAAAATGTTAAACTTACATTAGTAAGAATAAAAGATACATTTTCATAAAAATTAGAAAATTTTATTATTATTCTTTCAAGTATTTTTTTACAGTTAAGATTTTTTTCTAAAAATTAACTAGGAAAAATGTTTTTTTTTAATTAAAAAAAATGATAACTCAAAAAAACCAACTCGAAGGCAGCTGTTTGACAAACTTTAAACAAAGATTGTAATACAATGATAAGTAAAAAAATTATATATAATAATAATTATTAATAGTCATTACTTGATGAAAAATGTATGTCTAATCACATATTTTGCCTAGTTCTGTCAGCAGTTCTGATCATTTTGTAATAAGGTTGTATAATTTAGATGCATTCCATAGTGTGCAGTATGTTGTTTGTGTAAAGCATTTAGCCATAAATTTCTCTTCACTTGTTAAACAATATTAACTTGAATTGTTAATAATAAATTCCCATAACAATAAAATATTAATCCCTTTAAGATATTCATTTGAATTATAATAGAGTGAAATGTAATATATTATGAATAAAATTAATTAATTAGATAAACCTCAGCAAATAAAAAATAATATGCTTTAATTTTTATGAATATTAAAGCTTTTGTGGTGATTAATTTTTGAGAAGAATCCTTACAAAATATGCATTCTCTAATTATAATTTACAAATAATAATTACATAAATTAATCTAGAATTATGCTAGCATCAGTTATTGATAAGAACTGAATAATTTCTAGCATTACACTGTAAGGACAATATTATAAGAATTATTAATATTTAAATAAAAGAAATTATTAGCATATGTTAAGTATAGCAATTAGAATGGGGGAAAAAATTAAATAAATTGCATCATTATTGTTTATAGTAAGAAGAGATCTGGTTGCAAAATAATAGCCACATCTCCTCCCCCTTCTTTGGAATGGAAAGGGAGGGCAGAAATTTAACTAAAGGCATAAAAAGTAAAACAATTTTAAGAGTTTTATTTTATTTCAGATTGCCAATCCTACTTTAAAATATAATAGAATAAAATATTTTTAATCATTATTTTAAGATACACATTATTTAGTACACTTACATAAGAACATTATGACAAATAATAATAAAAAATGAGGATTTGATAATTTTGTAACAACTTTAAACATGAATTTCAGAAATGTAAAGCTAGATTAATGGACAATTTACAACAAAATTTCTGCTAGTGGGTTACATGTTTCAAGCTTGCATGTTACAAAAAGAAATAGAAAGGGAAGAAATTATTTTGATTTAAATACAAAAATAATTACCAAACAATAAGTCAACAATTAATAAAAACAAATAATAATTCAAATAGAATCTAGATAATTTTTTTAATTAAAGGAATTGGGTGTCTTAATACTTTTGAGTCATTCATTATTGAAAAATTAATCCTTTCATCTATCATATCTTAAATCTCTTTCTACAGTGTTTCTGAAAAAAAGTTGGATTAAAGATTAAAAAAAGAAAGCATATTCTCAAATTAAAATATTCCCATAACAAGAATAAAATAAATAGTGGATTTAAACTTTTTTTCCCCCATTACAGATATTAAGGAAACTGTATTTAGAGATTTCATTTTATAGGTTGTATAAATGCTGTATTATGGAAAAAAATTGAATTCTCAAATTTACTTGAATGAAAACTTCAATAATCACAAATATAATTTCAAACTATTTAAGGTTACTTCTTGGTAAAGTTACATTTATAAATAATGAGGAGAAATAGCAATAAACTACTTAATGCATGACTGAAAGGCATAGCTTTTATTATATTACCCACATATACACAAAAAAAAGAGAGTGAAACGAATTTCTTTTACTCTCTTCTAATTACATCTTCAAAAAAATATCTTGAGAATTTCAAACAATCATAAATTAATGATAGGTTGAATGCCACTAAGAAATGTTATTATAATCCAATTCTAGAGATAACAATTAAAAGAGCAGCATTTGAGAAACATGATGATGTCATGTTCTGAGGATCCAGAAAGAATTTTGTGTTTACTTACTTTTCTATAAATTTATGCTATAACGATTTTTCACTTACGTAGGCACATTGGTGAGGTAAAGTATCAACTTGTGGTAGTCTTCATCAGAGAGACTCCAAAAGGCTCCAGAATCAGGAAATATAATGATGGGGTAACCTTCTGCTGTCCGACCACCTGGCGACAAAACAAGTTGTATGTTAGAATACTTAATAAAGTGAACAAACCTTTGTAAAATAATTACATACATTTGCAATTCCTAATGTAAACTATCTATAAGTAAGAAAATTTAAGAGAACAAAAAATTTTAAATAAGAAAAAAAAAAAAAAAATTAAGAGAAAAATGTGTCAAATAAAACAAATTAAGAAATTATCATAAATGAGATGTTTTCTTGTATCTGAAATGTTCAATATTTAAAATGATGATGTGCAGAATAAAATATTGAAAAAGAATGGGAACATAAGTTTTGGAAATTATCAATGATAATTAAAAATTATCAGAAATTTATATTGATACAATTAAGTCACTTTAAAGCATTAAAACAAACAAGCTATAATTTTCTCAAATAAAATTTATAGCAATTATTTTCAAATGTAGACTTTTTTTTTTCTTCTCTCAATTGCTCTTATATTATTACATTAGAAACTATGAACAAAAATATTTCATGAAAATATGTTCAGAGAAAAATATTATTAATTATATATTGACTAAATTACAAATGAAACCATTCTATCATTTTTTTTTCTTTTGGCAAGTATGCATGAGTAAATTAATTGATTTTTTTTTTTCATTTTAAGTGTTTTTAAACAATCTTTACAAAAAATAAAAACTAAAAAAAATCTGCCAATTTTATGTCTTAAAAAATAAAACTACAATATAAAAGATATTTAAAAAATTGTGAAATAAAATATTTAATTAAAATTATGTACCATACTTTTTATAATGCAATTGAAATTATAGCAAATTGTCATTGATTATATTTTTAATGGAAATTCTTTATTTCATAATAATGTTAAGATATTTTTAAAAAATTCCAAAATAATAATTGAATTTAAAATATATTTTATATGTAATGTGTATGTAATGCAATGTAACTATGCAATACACAATGGATACAAAAATTCTTACAAAAATATTGTTTTTTTTATGATAATGTATAGATTTTGCATGATAAAATAGATTAATAATAAATACAGCACTGATATTTAAAATAATATCTTTATTGCATCCTTTTTATATTTTATACATAATTTAAAAAAAAAATGTTTGATAGATTTTATATTTATGTATATTACTTTCCTCACAGAGGAAAACAAGGTAGTTTTTCAGATCAGATGAGTCACTTTGAAATGGAAAAGCACTTTGTACACTATATTTTCTTTGGCATGGATAGCACCATTTCTTTTCTTTTAAAGTTTAATTTAATTTATTCTAAGTAATAAACTTTGATATGACAAAATTTTCATAATTTGGAACTCAAATTATAGATAATCATTTTTAATTTCTTTTCTTCCAATTTTAATAAACCAAAATGGATAAAAAATTCTCCAGTCAAATATAAATGTTAGTATAAAAATGTTATTTAATGACAGAAAAAGTATGATGAAATTTCTAAAGCAGATAAAAATAAATTGTATATTAATATATCATTTATAAAGTTACATAAATCAAATCTTTGAGGGGTCTGTTAATCTTTTAAAAACAGCAGTGCTCATGTATTTACTGAAAAAGAAGACACACAAAGATATGTCATCTTTAACTATGTTTATCAACAACATATGGTTAAGCTAATAATTTGCCAATGGAACATGGTTAATACACAAGTATCAAAATAACTATACAAGAATATATTCTGTCAATTTAATATTCTTAAGTAAGATTTTTTTTTTCTAAAATATATCAGATACATATAGACTAGAACTCATCACAACTTCTCTATAATTCCTCAATAAATAACATTTCATATAATATTCACAATAAATATCAAATGAAAACTTTAGAATATCAAATAAATAACATAAATAAATCTATAATCAATTAAAAGCATGTTTAATTTCTTTAAATCAATCTGGATAAAAAAAAAGCAATTTAATTTCAATTAAGTCATCAATAATTTTTTTATGGTCAGCTTTCTAAATCTAGATAAACAGCAGTTTTATTTATTTATTTCTCTTTGAAAGCTAATGAAAGGAATTTTACTTATTCCTTTGCTTTAAAATACAAATTACTAAAAAGTGTGAAATAAATACAGTTAAATGTAAATTTATAAATAAAAATTTCTCAAATGATAACAGAATACCAAACAAATAATATGTAATATTTTTAATAAAGACAAATTTATTAAGACACAGTTGGCAAAGTTATTAAGACACAGTTGGCATTTTTTATAAAAAATCAAATTCTCAATTTAAAAACAAAAACCCAGTTAGCAACCATATGGGACAAGAAAAAAATAAATGCACAACCTTAAACAAAATTCTAAAAAGTTAAAACTACATGTAGCTTCACATGAAATAAATATATATTTGATCTATGATGGAATTCTAGATCACTTTTTGTCAGTAAAAAAGCTTTTCAAAATAAAAGCTTGTCCTATGCCGATTATTATGATAACTACCATTTCGGCAATTGACCAGTACATAACATGATCACATAAATCTTCTGCATATTTCCTGCCTTTCGATTCCATAAGACGATGGTGGGTTTGATAGTCAACGATAGTGTTTAAATGTTCATGAATATTCACAGAACTTTGTTCCATTTTTGTCATTTGTGGCAAATGTTCCTCTAGTCCAGGGAGTGGTTTTTCTTCCCCAACTTCAAAGTCCATGTACACAAGTTTGTGACTAAAGGTAGAAAATTCATTACTGAAACATAATGAGTAAACCCCAGTTGTATCAGCTTTCCACGTATAAGTATCAGCTTGTTTTTTGATGCCTCTAAATATGATCTGTCCAGTAGGTGCTTCCAGAGAAACATCAACATCATAATTTCCACCATCTAATACTTGGAAATCAACAACTGCTTGCACTCCTTGTTCAATAACTTCATGAAAACATTGTTTTTCACTCTCATCTAACTCAAAAGTCAATTCTACAGCAGTTATAAAATTAATGGATAAAAATAAGATTGCACACGACATAAAATGCATGGTTAAAAATGAAACAACAGCTGTCAAGATCGGCCAATGTAACTTTCAAATTTGAAATATGTTAATTCGGTATTTCGTTTCACTGTTTGTTGATCATCGTCATCGTCTCCTCTCAATAATGTTGCCAACTTTTAATTTAAAAAAATATTGTAAATGTTTTTGAAGTTGCCATCTGTGACTTGAAATAAAATTTAGATACGTCTATTTTGAAGGATTCATAGAAAAGTTGAACTTCTCATAAACAGAAAAATGCTATGCATTTAATGCAGCATTTTAATTACTGCTATCTCTTCTAAAACATAAAAAAGAAAACTTTTTTCCTGAATTTTTATACAATTTTTGAAAAATATTTTTATGAAATATCCAAATGAATATTTTTTTATCATTTTAATAAAATTAAACCATTTTCATTGTTTCCACAAATATTTATTTGCTTGTTTTTCTTCCATTCTTAAGAGTTAAGGAATAAGATTTCCATTTATTCATTTTATAAAATAAAGTTTCACTTTCTTATTTTGATTTTCATTTCTTATGTATAATAATCTATCTATATACTATGCTGAATAATTATACTTGTTATTTTTTTTTCCTCACATTTGTGTTATTACCAAGTATCAGTTTCTCTAGGACCAACAATACTGTCAGTTCAACCATCTGGAGACCAATTTCTCTAAGAGATATTCGGAGTGTAAGAGTATCAGCGTAGAGAACTAACAAAAATAATAGATGTTCCTTGGTATGTGCGAAGGAATGCCGTACGCATTTCATAACCTGTCAGAACAACTTGAAAATCGCTTCAACTCTTTCCAATAAAAACTCTAGATTCATAACGAACAAATTTATGATCAACCAATTCCACGTTCAATAATTTGTTTAAAAAAATGAAATAAAGGGTGCAACATGATATTGAATCAAGTATTTGAGAATTTCGCATGCAACAAAAGGCACTCTGTTACAACAATGCAGTCGATGTGAGATTCGACTTCTCAAAATTTATTTTGTTTAGGCAAAAGATCTGAAACAACAACGATAACCCTGCATTTTTTTTTTTTTGCATATATTTATTATAATATACCAAAAATTATTTTCAAAACGATTTTTCCAACGTTGTGTTAAATTAAATTTTCAGCTGAAACTATTAATAACCAATGAAATTGAATGAACTATTCAAAATCAGATGCAGAAATGTAATGATAATTCGCATCAATTAGGATTCTAAAAGTCATTTCATTACCAAAGCAGTTGTAATATAACTCTCGTAAAAATAAATAATGATTAGATGAGAAAAACTTAAATGCATTTCAAAATGGCTGCTTTGTTTAAATTTACGTAATTTTTTTAATGTAAAGAAATTGAGATATTAAAAGATATTACTTTAATAAAAATCTTATAGATTCAGTGGGAGAGGTCTTCCCGGAACTTTCTCGCATATTCACTAATAAAGTTATTATACTCCTTCCCCTACCACAAAAATTGTGAATCGTGGACAAATCCATGAAAGCCATAGGGATTCAAGTTTTTGAATATTGCACATATGAGTTTTGTAAATCGCAGTATAGTAAAGAAAAGCGAGTATGCAGTATGGACACTTTTTTGTCGGCTAATTGAACTCAAAATTTGACAAGTAACTGTAAAAAATTAACATGACAAATTCTATTTGTTTAATCTTGCTGTGTTTTGGAATTATTGTGTTTATATGCCTGCACATGCATATACCGACAGAAGGCTAACCCATTGACGGATTTAAGTAAAACGTTGATATGAATATCTAATTTAGATGATAATACCGAGTGCCACATTTCATCCATTTAGCTCTTTGCTTTTTTCATTTATCATGTTCAATTGAGCACGAACAAAAAACTTCCGGCGTTTAGATTACATTCAAAATTTGAAAGAATTCTTACTATTTGATATAAAAACTATAGATCAAATTTCATTCGGCTTGCTTAAAGCGTCTCGAGTTATCGCATTCGTGTACTAACAGATAGGCATGATACCAAAAATGTGTTTTTCGGACCCAGGGAGTGGATAGTGGAGATTCATTAAAACTCGATTTCAAATTTTGAGAAGATTACTATATTTTATATAATTCGAATACTAGGAAACAAACATTTTATGATTTTGTGAGTTCGATTCCATGATCTAGAAGATATAAAAATTTTATTCCGTCCTTCATAAATCTTTTAACCGTTTAAGGATCGAATTATTATTTTTTATATATATACGTACATACGTGGAACGAACAAATTAACTTGGATTGCGTCTTTTAGCGGTTAAATAAACTGATTCAAAATAATCATTTATACTTCTTACATTATTCCTACTGAACATTCATTCTACTTGGATTTGATATATCTTAGCCATGGTTAAGAAGTGAAGAACTATTTTTACGATTCATTCCTGCAAATAGAAATTCGGAGAACGCATTGCAGGAGACCCAACATAAATAAATTTGAAGCAATCTTTTGGAACATTGTGAAAAGTTGTTCTGAGGTATTTTGTTTGGGAAAGCAAATCACTATAAATTAAGTGATATGAAATCTCAATAGACAGAGTTTATCTAAAATGCAGTCAATCGTAATTTTTCTATACCTATTGTACCAATTAAATTGAAATTATTTAATTTTAAATATAAATTCTTTATCTGTTTGTTTATTTCTATGTTTGCAGACTCGCAAACGTTTTCAGTTGAGAAGTTGAAATTCAGTATATGACCTTTGCGGCAAATTCGTAAATTTTTTTCATTAAATTTTAAACGGAATGCATTACGAGAAAGTCTGTTCGTCTGAATACAAGTTAGTACATAAGCTAGAGAACATAAAGAGCTAGATGAGTAAAATTGGTTATTCATTTCCAGTATATAAAATGTAGACCTATATCAAATTTTGAACCAAATCCGTCAAGCAAACTCAAATACACAATGACTTCGATAAATGATATTTTGTATTTGATGTTAACTAAATTTCATATTCTGAATGGAGTTTTGATTCTGGTTTGACGGAAAATTTTGCCCAAAATGTATACTGGATTTTCTTCGCAATACTACGAAGTTTCAAGTAAACCGATACATCTAGTATGCTAGTAGATCCAGCTAGTATAGCTAAAAGTTCTGAAGTATTCTAAATTTTCGATATTTTGGGAAATCTACTGGTTTTGGATCTCCCAGCATTCCTAAAATACATTTCGGTAATAATGATTGATTTCCATTAATCTACGAATACATTAATCAACAAAAACGCATTAGGCTAGATGGATGAAATTTGGTATGTGAATTTTTCACCAAATTTCCAAATTTCTCTCAAAATTTAAACGAAATCCATCATTTGAAAAATGTCTCTTTTCTTTGATCGTAACTTATAGCTATTGTGTTCAAATGAAATTAACAAGCGCAGAAATTTACCATTAGTGTTGAAGTATAAAAATTTAGAGCAAATTCATCAAAAAGTTGACCATCCATCGGTTTGTACATTTGCAGTTCTTGTCGCCAACATTGTCAATATCCCTTAAATTGTAGATCCGGTTGGTGGAAAGGAAGGCAACCAAAATTCATATTCATTCATTTGCTGTTCTTCACTGTACTACAGATTACCAAACTCTCCATATTGTGTTACTGTACGAGAAAGTCGAAGGGAGACACTTCCTTGTGATTATAGTTAAATTTAGCGACTTCTAACGTTTAAGTTTGCATTCAATTTTCCTAATTTCCAAAGAATTATTAAAAATGGATAAAATAATTTCGCATAAATTAATTTTTTTCATTTTTATTAGTTTTGTCTAGTAATAAAGAATAAATTTTAAATAATTATGCAACTAGTTTTAATAGAACAGAATGCCACTATTGCAAGAGAATACTTCTTGTGCCAAAAGCAATTACTTTTAAATAGATTATAATACTTGCAGCTATTGTCATTCATGAGAATGCAGTAAAAATATATTAGAATATATGCAGTGACTTCTTAAAGTGTTCGTACACTTAACAAATTTTAATGAAATACTATTCTATCTATTTATAAAAATTGATATTTCAGAGCGAGATTTTTTTTAGTGTCCAAATATTCAATTTTACAATATCGAAATATGAATTTTTCAATTTTTTAAACATAAATATTGCATCAATTAATTTTATTGAATAACACTTTCTTAGTTTGTTTCGATCCTATTCTCTTCTTTAAAGCATTTTATCATAAACTGCACTGCAGAATAGGATATATATATATATATATATATATATATATATAAATATATAGAAATATATATATTATTTTAGCAATAAGCCAAATTGATTTATCTCTACTATCTTAAAGGGGAAAAATAATTCCTTTTCGAATGTTGATTGTTTTTAATTACAATTATGAATCATTTTAAAGTGATAAATAGAATACAGAGAAGTAAGCAAACAAATATTAAAATCAAAGAATTTTTAATATGTCACCAAAATGTAAAAATGAAAAAAAGTGTCAGGCAATAGTTTTAATTAGGAATGTATACGAAAGTTTTCTAATATGCAATTTCTTTTGTAACGCGTTTTATCTCTATTCTACTATATTTAATAAAATAAAAATAATAAAATTGATATTTTTCAGAATCACATGGAAATGTTATAAAAAATAGTGAATTTCATGCTCAAAATCAATTCCAGGCTGCAACGCTTTTTCTACGTATTTCAAAGATGTATGAGCTCTTTTGGAATCCACTATACTTTGAAACTAGAATGTTCAAGGCCCATGATCAAACGAATGTCTCAAAATCTTTATAATCACTGAAAATGTACCAGTATTAAAACCATATGTAAATTACTGAGTAAAAAAAAGGTGAAAAAGAAAAGTACTATGCATTTTGACCTGAATAAATATAATCTACTGAAAAAGATACATTTTTCCTGGAATTCTGTTTATTTTCATGGAGTAAAGTATGCATTCTTGTAAATAACTTTATCTCATGAAATGGGCTTTTGATGAGCAGATGGTGTGCATTTGGCACGATTCAGAAAATGTTACCAGCTGCTCACAATTAAGACGTAGATTTACAGGTATATGAAAGAACTTAATAACTTCCTGATTCCTTTTCTTTTTATTGCATTTAATTCAGCTTTTCCTGTTTTCTGTTTATTTATTTCGAAATGCAATTATATTATTTTCAAAATTTCAAATTCTTTAACGAATTTGATTATTATTGCATTTATTTATAATAAAAGATCTATCTATATTATGAATTCGAACAGTTTGCAATTCAGTAAGTCAAAAAGAAGCATAATTGAATTATAAAAAGAAATGTATTACTTTTCTTTAAAAATTATAAAAACAAGAAATAACACATACAAGCAAAAAGTATTTTTAGAACCTTCTTAATGTCATTTGTATTTCTAGATGTGAAAACAATTTTATAATTCTAGCTAAGTGCAAAACACAAAATTTAATTAATTTATTGTAAGCAGATTTCAACATAGAGCTACAAAAAGAACATTTTAATAAGAAAATTATTTAAGAACAAGGTCAGAATTGGCTGCCTAATAATATTTTTTTATCAGATTCGTTTTTGAATTATATAATGCTTATCTTTCTTTTTATTTGTAATGCAAGGTCCCCAGATTACGGATTTCGAGACAATTCTTAGTGGATCATGGCAAGCTCTTGAATTTATGTATATCTTTCTACAATTTACAAAGATATGGGCTCAAAATCTTCATCATTCTAAACATCAGAAATATTTTTTATAAAATTTAATTTAATGATACAAGATACTTTTTCTTCAATATAGTTCCTTTTTTGAATCATAAAAAATCTTTCAGAAAGAATGAGTGCTGTTCGACTCTGAATAAATTCAGTTCACCGAGAATGAAGTGGGTCACTATAGATTCGATTTCCAAAAAGTGTATTGTTTAAAAGTTTGAAAACCTCTGTTTTAATATATTTACAAATTTTCGAAAATTGCTCACGAACATCTTATTAAATAATGATTAGAACTGAATAATTAGACCTGCAAAAAAAAAAAATGTTTTGGGGATTTTTATTTACACTATCTGTTTAAAAAAGCCGTAATATTTCAAGCTGCTCAAAACGGTCTCGTGCTAAAAGATAATTCATTCGATCATTTTCCATCATTTAAGAGTAAATGTGCCTGCTTTTAAGGTACAACCGTAAATGCAAATCTGAGAAACCTTTTTCATTTTTCATTTTTATTTCCAATATAACAAAGAAAAAAAAAGATCTACGATGTGCTCGTCAAGATAATTATTATCTATTATTTGTCTGCCTTTTATTCTCAACTAAAAAATGAGTTATTTTCTTTCAATAATTTAAAATCTTTTATGTTTTAAGAAGGAAAAAAACTTTTATTTTATCTCTTCGATATGAGGAATTGCACCTCACACTAAAGATGGAATTTCTTTATTTTTATAAGTAATATTTAAGGATTAATACTTCATTGCGAATTATGAAATACTTAATAATTCAGTTCAATGCCTAGTAATTATTAAATACTTAATTTAATTCTGATATTGAGATAAGAGTTTCATTGTTCTCATCTCAATATCGTAAATTTGACTCCATTGCCAGTAAAAATCAATAAATCTTGCTAAATAAAAAAAATGAATAATTAAAATGTTCAATTACGATGAAAATAAATAAAAACGGCCTCAATAAAATAAACGATAAATTGGTAAACAAAATAATTACTTTTTAAATTCAAGCTTACCTGATCGATTCCAAAGTTCTAATTATTGTCTGAAATTATTTCTGAAGAAAGCAAAAATTCCAAAATCTTAGGCGATCCTACTCGTATGACAGTAATACGTAAAAATAAGTAAGGATGTATTAATAGCAAATTCAATGAATGACTCCAATTCAATAATTGAACATTATAAGCATTATGATATACGTAGCAATGAAAAAAAAAATCTAGCCTATATTTCAAATTTCAAAATCCATACATTTCATATCCATTTTGAGTAAATTCACTACGGCAATTGATTTTGCCATCTGATTCTGTAGAAAATATAAAATCAAAAACTTTATAATTAATTTATAAAATATATGGATTGTACATGAAAATATTAAAAAATTCATTAGTGTGAAGATAGTAGTAAGTACAAGATTTTGATCAGCTTCAAAGATAATTCAACTCAGAAGTTTGCCCTTTACGTATTGTTGCCATAAGAGTAGGATCGCCATTAGAAGCACACAGTGACAAATATCTAAATGAAATACAGCATCAGATCCAGCAAAATATATACTAGCTATGAATCACAGAGGGACTTCCCTTTCTTCCGGAAAACCAATGAATCACATTGGGGAAAATGTTAACATTGTTCATGGCACATGAGATTGATTTCTACTTTCGTTTATACGAAGAATAAAAAATATTGTCATTGCTTAAAAATTCTGCCTCGAATTTGGTAAATCTCTATGTATCAGACTTCCTTGAGTTTCAAAAAATATTTTTTTTTGAAGTTTTGTTTATATGTTGATCAATTTGTCTGCAAACAAGATAATTCTAAAGTTAGAAAGATAAAATGTGGAATTTGGTCTTTGCTAAAAGATTTAGATTTCTATCTCGTATTGGATGAAAGCAAAGCTTTTGATGGTTACGATAGATTTTCTGTGTACAGCGAGAGTGGTCCCCCTGAAACTTTCTTGCATACTCTCCAATAAATATATTTGAATATTATTAACCGTATGTCATTGTGAACAATAATTATTAAGAAGCCTGTTGACTTGAGAAATTTGGCGATTTTTATCGATTAATCGCTGGGATGCCGTTAATACAAAAATACCAGAAAATCGAACTTATCTGGTTGATATATTCGTTTGGAATTTTTTTTTCCTCCGACCGATTAAAATCAAATTTGACATTTAACTAAAATTTTAGTCATAAAATCACATATTGAATTTCGTATATTTTAATCATCACATTTACATGCTTATGAAAGTCAGACCGACAGACGATCAATTATTCAATGGATTGGGTTCCAAATTTCCATCCGTCCAAGGAATTACCTATTCTTATCTTTTCATATTAGTAACTATCGTATATGTATTTATAAAATAGCAGAGATGAGCAAAACTATTTCTAGGGTGATTAGAACTTTCCCTAGTTAAGTTTTCAAGAGAGAAAATTTTAACGAGTTACTGTAACCATCATCGCCTCAAATTTAGTACATTTAAATGGGAAAAACAATTGTTGCAATAGTTTTCCTTCATTTGTGCATTTCAGAAAAATCTTTTGATTAATGATTCCGAAAATGCATAAATGAAGCATATACCAGAAAAATATTTGAAATAGAATTTGCTTCAAAGAATAAAAGAAAAGTGTCAGATATTTTTACTCACTTTTATTTCATTTATTTATGTTTGAAAAAATGGCATTTTGTACTTGAGACTTTACTTCCTTTCTGGTGTAGTAGAAATGTGTCAACCTTTTTGTTCTGAATGACAACATGCGGCTTCAATATTTTATGAACTTAGTCAATTGATAAATATATTTAAATTTTGATTCCGTAAGAGTGGCGTCACCTAACAGTGCTTTGGAGGAAAAAATTATAATAATTTATTTTAAATTACTTAATAAAAATAGAAAACAATTAAAATAAAAGAATTCTGTTACTGAGCACATTAATGAAAAGGCATTTTCAAAAACTGGTTTCATTAAGTTTATTTATTAAGTAAGAAAATTTACATTATCTTGTAGAATTGGAAAAAAAATGGTGAGAAAAATTTATTTCATAGAATATTCTTCTTGATTAAAAGAAATGAAGTTGTAATTTGGTTTTATTTTACTAGTGAAACTCCGAAATATTAAAGAAAATAATTTTATTTCCTAAAATAGTAAAATATTTGAAGCAGCAAGTTTTTTTTTGTTGTTGTTGCTTCGAGCAAGAATTTGTCTTGTGGATGTTTCAACCGCTTAATAGCATATTTAGAACTTTTCCTTTTTCCACTCTCTCGTCTGGTTCTTGTATTAATCGAGTAACTTTATCAATAGAAACGTTCGGCCATCATTTCGAAATTATTTTGCCTTGGGAAAATGTAGAAAATTCACTTCCGTCAGCAGTTTCGAAATTCCTTTACGTAATGTTTCTATCGAATAACCGATGGCACTTTCTCCTCGTACCATTAAAGATTTCTCTTACTCATAAAATATTTTTTCTTATATCCGTTAAAAATCGATTGAAGAAATGCATTATTAGAGAAGTTCATTTGAATAAAGGTTTGTATGCAAACAAAATAGCATGATTTAAACCTCTTGACGCAAATAAAATGGAATAGTTTAAAAGTTTAATCTATATATATAATAAAGCTCAATGTGTGTATGTGTGTGTGTGTTGGCGCTCTACAGGCCAGGCCGTTCTACTTACAGCTACCAAATTTGGTCCATGCATACTTTGGAGGTCGAAAATGTGCATCTGGGGTCCCTTTTTTGAATTTTTAATTAATATTTTAATTATTAATTAAAAATTAACTTTCCCGCCAAAAATCTTTTCATTTCCCCACCGCCAAATGAGTGAGGCTCCAGTTTTTTTCCCACGATAAGAGGTTAGGTATAACAAATTTTCGACCGATTATTTTAAACGATTCTGTTTATTTTTTTAGTGTTTGATGCATGTAAACTAAACATTGTTAATTAATCGATCTGTTCATGAAAATTCTCGAGATATTACACAAATTTAGAAAGACATTCTTTAGTGCCCATAAGGTTTAAATATTCTGCGACTCTGTTTTCAGTACTCATATTAAAAAAAATGCTTCGTTTCAGTAAAAAAAAACAATAAAAATAAATGTTCTTATATCAATTGCACTTTAATCATTTCCACTTTAATTTAAAGCATAAATTCTATGGGAGTTAACAGAAAATGAGAGAGATACATATTCGTTACGGCTGAAGGCCTTTATAATATTATGAGTGAATTATATGACTATGAAAATTTGAAGCTTTAAAATATTTTGATGAAGAAGCTATTAAAATAGGAGTTACATAAAATATTTAATTATTAAAATTTTAACGAGCATTAAGATTGGTGAACCAGCTGGTCGCCAAAGGCGGCTAGTTAATAATAAATGTATTCTAGCAAAACAAGGACAGATTCTTAGGATTATCAGCTGCTTGGTGTGTAAGTCATGGGGAGGGGAGGGAAAATGGGGGTTGCAATTCTCCCTACTGATTACTGTGAATTAAATGTTTAAACAAGTAAATTTGAATACAAATAAAATTTTATTTAGTAGATACATATTTTCATCTTTGTTAGGTATAGGTTTGCTTTCATAAAAATATCTAAGTTTTCTAACAATGCAGTAGAATTGCAGAAAAAAAAAAGCACACAAAAGATAGTGAATATTGCGAAACATAATACTAGAGAACTATAATTTCTCCCTTCAAATTGTGTTTTCAGCTTAAATTTGGCACATTCGCTACAGACTAATCTGGTTAATTCGCTGAACTTTTGCCGCTGTTTTGAGTGAGAAGAGTATTTATGATATAGAAACATTCAGGCATTGTTTACAGAAACACAAATGCCTTTAAGATATTTTGAATCTTGAGATCACCGTACCTAGAATAATCAAAAGATGAAATCACCGATGCAACCTAAAACCCAGAAATACAGAACGCTATGAAACTGCTGTTTTTCGTCATATCTTGACTATTTTGTAAATGAAATAAATAAACAGCTACTAAAACTCAAAACGTTTCTAGAAAGTTTCATGACCTTCTTTTAAATAGTATTTACACAAATGAATTCTCAGTAATATGAAAGATGCAACATTTAGTACAAAAATACCAAGAAGACGTTCATTACAGAGAACTTACAGCCCTGAAGGAGTTTGAACTGTGATACAGACGAGCAATCAGTTTAGAAAAATCATTGCAATCGCCCGTGTAATCTCTGCATGTGTGTAATACTTAACAACTTGGGCCGCGGTGGCCCGGTGGTAAGGTCTCAGCTTGTGAACCGTAGGGTTTCAGGTTCGATACCCGATTCCACCGAAGAACCGTCGTGTAAGGGGGTCTGTTGCACGTTAAATTCGTCATGCCAAACGTCCTCCCGCTGGTGTGGTGTGGAGAGGGGGGTGCCAGCTCAGTGTCGTCCTCGTCATCTGACCGCGGTTCAAAATTACGAGGTCCGTCCCAAAATAGCCCTCGTGTTGCTTTACAACGGGACGTTAATATAACTAAACTAAACTACTTAACAATTTCCATGAGTAAGAAAACTTCTAGACTTATTAATATATATACTATTGCTTCGAAGGAAAGAATTTTTTCTTCATTTAAATTACTAAAATTCTTTTTGAGAAATAGAAAGGGGCCAAGATCGAATGAATGTGCTTGTTGCGTTGTGCTATTGTGCTATTTCTCTTGATGCCAAAGATGTTCTGACTCTTTTTAATAAGAAGAAAAGATGTCTGGCAATTAACTTGAATAATAAAATATTTTATACTGAAACATGATATTTTTTACATTTAATTTTTATAAAAATACTTCCAACTTTTATACGTCTCTCTAGAAAAAAGGACAATTAATATTCGAATTTATGTATTCTACAAGATATTCTTTTGAAATTTGAAATTAATTTTTGAGATATAAGTTGAAATGCGAGATTCTCCACCCTCCAAAAGAGAAAAATTATCGTCACTCTACTGACAACCGTATTGCATTTAACTTCCTGGATGAAGGAGCTTTGCTTCTTATAATGTTTGTAAGTTATTTTGCATTTTGATTTCGTTTCAAGATTATAAATGTTAAATTTCGAATGATCATATCTGCCTTGACATGTTTTCTATTTGAAAATTTTATTTCACATAGAGCTTTTAACATTAGTATTTTTATTTGGTAATGTTACTAGAATTGAAAATTTGCTTACTGAGTTTATTCGAAATTTGAATATTTCATTATGTTGCTTTTTTGCATATGGACTCAGAACTGATGTGACTTCTTTTATAATACTGAATTTTTTTGTTGTTGAAATTCTCTACCATCTGAATCAATGTCTAGCTCTCTATAAATAAGTTGTGTCGGCTCAGACAAATAAAAACATTAGTTTTCATGAAATGTAATTCGTTAAAGTGAAAAAAGGAAGAAAGAATATTATTCTTTAAGTTAGGTAAAAAAAAAAAAAAAAAAAAAACGATTATTGCATTATTGTTATTTTTCTCCTAATGCTAACATAAGATTTTGCTTCCACAATTATATTTTAAAATAAGCAATTATTGTCTAATTTTATCGAACAAATCTGAAGAATTAATGCTGTCTAATTTACATTAATTCTTCTAAATAATTCTTGAAATTTGTTGCAGAAATTTGAAGCCTCAAGTATTTCTTTTCTTTGAGCTTTAAGAAATTAGAAGTTAATTTTGGTGGGGAAAAAAAGCAAAAACATGTAATATTTCTTAATTCAATTTCCGAATTCTGAAAAAAAAATGGAATGGAAGAAAAAATAAAACAAATATGTTACAAAATATACAATAAATACCGGAAAGGAAAAAAAAAAGCTTATATTACCATAAAAATATCCCGTAATAACACATTCTTATAACAGCCGGCAATATTTATTATAGATAAGAGTATTACAAGTCATTCAGCATTTTTTCTAACTTACTCAGCCCTTTATTTCCATTCTCATTCAGTTTAATTAAGCATATTTGAGACCTCAGCAACAATCATTAAGTCTTTTTTAAAAATATTCAACACATTTATCTTTTTGTAACAATTAAACAAAGCAAGCAAGCAAGGAAAATTTTTGTTAGAAATCTATGTAACCGATTAATAACAAGAAACAATACATTTCCTATAATATATATTTTAAATGGTAGACACAAGAGTAGAAATCAGATCAATTGCAAAGCAACAATCTTCATTCGCAAAACGATATAAGTTCCAGGTCATACTCTTCTGTTATTTATTTATTCATGGTATAAATGCGCTGTTTCAATTAAATCTATGATCCACGGCGCATCTTGCGAGGAGAAAAGAGACGTAATGTCTCAGCGTTTTATGAGAAAATGTGCAGGTGGACGTTAATTATTATGAGCACGTAAGTTTAAGTAAGTTCATTTAACAACTCTTCTGAATCTCATGTTTGTTAATTTAAGAGATATTATAAGACATGGGTAGCATTCATTTATTAATTAAAAAAATCAAGAAAATAATAAAACTATATATATATATATTAAAAAAAGCGTCCTTAGCAATCATAATATGAAAATATATACGTATATATAATAAAGAAAATATCTGCACACATTCTGAAATTTTTAAGGATTATTTGATTATATATCAATAAAGACTATTGCTTAAAATTATTAGATAAAAAGAATCCAATCTAAGTTAACCATCCATAAGTAAAACATAAATAAAAAAATTTTATTAAGTAAAAAAAATTATGAAACTTTGAACTATAAAAAACACATTTTGTGATACTGCTGCTTTAAACAAGCATTACAAAACTTTCAATTGCACATTTTACCATTAGATTTTGAAATGATTTTCTTCATGCTGCGAACCAGTCTGTGGACTTTTTAAAAATTCATTATATGCTACGCTGTCCACATTGTTGAAATTGCGGTGAAGGATCCGTTGTCATCAGAAGTTGTTGTTGTCGTAGTTTTACTTTTGAAAAGCATGGCTGTCATTTCTTTGCAGCGATTGTAGAAAATGTACCCAAATATATAATTAGGAAATTATTCCAATGTCAGATCAAAACTTAATATATTTTGCTTCAAAGATATGGATAGTTATGTCGAGAATGTGGATATTCGAAATTCAATGTAATTTTGCATATTTTTAGTAACAACAAACTCTACAAAATAGTTGGGTAGCGCATTTAATTTTCCTGTTGTTATCCTTTACAGTTACCGGAACCGTCATATCTTATAGAAACAGCAATTTTTAAAAATATGTTCCGAACAATTCTACTCATTTCAAATTAAATTGCTGAATTAAATGTCAAGTGCCATAAATGAATGCAGTTATTTATATAACCAAATCATCTGACGCCATAGTAAATGACAAATAATTGCACTTATCACCACTCATATTATGGTTTGTTGTTCTGTGATATCTTTATTCTTTTCGCAACATATGCTGTAAGCAAAATGAAATTGCAGCGCTCTGTTTGATTGTTTCTCATCCGCGAGAACTGATTTCGTAATCAAACCTACTCCAAAATACATGAGACATAGTTTCTCCAGAATACATAGAGTATACAGTTTCCACAAAACATTATGGAAAGAGTTCAAATTCTACATAGTTCTAATTTATTACACTATAAGTAGTCTTGTTAAATTGATTGCCATTGAATAGGATGGTAGTTTCTCACATTCTTGTTGGATAGTAATTATTACACAATACGTATAATAGCAAAAACTTTAAATTAAGTTTAATGAGTTATAAAAAATCTACAACTATTTCTGAGATTTCCAAGCACTAAAGTGAATCCTTATAATCACAAATATATAATAATAATAATAATACATCTCATCACTTTCGGAGTGTAAAATTTTGAGTAAGACCACTAATATCACACAAATATTGTACAATATTGTATGACATTGATCTATATTCACAATATTGTTTAATATCATATGGTATCGTACAATATTGTGCGATATGCTGTGCTACCCGAGACAGTGAAATAGTTCCATTTTTCATAATAAAGCCCCACAACCGTTCCGAGAACCCTTGATCCACAGTACGATCGATAGTTCCTCACTGCCTATCAACTGAGCAGAAATGTCTGGAGCTTTGGGTATCCAAGAGAGCCATTTGACATTTTTGACTATATTTCAAATCAAAACTTTCAACCAAACAAAACAATTGCTTGAAAGCTTTCCACAGTTTGAAGAGTAAGTGGATTGGTTCCACCCCTCTGATTTCTATTCTCTGCGGAATGTGGAAGGAGAGCAACTCACCAGTGATGATAGCATGCCTGGCCCGAAGGAGATCCGCCACATCCTTGACAGTCAAGTGACAGCCTGTTTCCTCCATCGTCTCATCTGAAAAGACAAAGAAGGAGATCTTACTTGCCATTCATCATTTGCTCGCAAATGAATCGGAGAATTTAATGAACCTTGTCCCCCGACAACCGAAAGGATCCAGAAACAAATACTCTCGATTCCGCCGCGTTATCGACAGAATTTGGGTGTAATTAATCAAAAATGTCTTCTTTGTTCTCGGCAGAGCTCGACGGGTGATTGGAATTTTAGATAAATGTTTAAGCACATTTTTAAAAGCCT
>JAPMOR010112767.1:219024-233487 GCA_026543865.1 Argiope aurantia | reverse complement strand
CATTTCCGCTGGTTGTTTAGATAAGTTTTAAAACGCACTTTGTCAGAAATAATGAAGAAAATTTGTTTTAATACGTATTTTGCATTACAAAAATGTAAATTTTTCAAAACGACTATCCCATCTGAGAAGCAGACTTTACTTAGAAAGGTGGACACTATAGAGAAGCTTTATCCGGACAAGGAAAGGTAACTCTGCATTGTGATAAAAAATAGCACACCCACTTCCAATTACAGGGCATTAACTATCTAACAGAACTTGCAAAGGAATTGTACTATTTAATCTTCTCCAAGTAAATTGTATTAAGCGAACAAAGAGAGTAAAAATGCCCAGTCCCATTCATTTCTAAAGAAAGGAAAGCTCTTCCACGACATAACAATTTCTTTTTCCACAACAAAACTGCAAGCAACTTGTAGTGGCATCTGCTAGAACATGTTTGTGAAGATTTCCGTGGAGTTAGACGACTGTTCGAGCTTAACCAATCAGAAAACTAACAAGTTCACGAGTTGATCTTTTTTTAGCCAATCAAGCTAAATCGTGGAGCGAGAGGGTGGAGAATTGTAAAGAAAAGTCTGATTTCCGGTGAAACGAAAGGACCATTAACTAAAACCCAAAGGAAGCAACTTCTTTTCACCTGGGGGGAGGGGAGGATGTTCTTTGTACGAAAGGTTTCATTTGATAAAAAGTTTTATTGATGCTACTGAGATGCTGAATAAAGTTTTGAAGGAAAACTTTTGAAATGTCAGAGTCCATTTTCTCTGCTATGTTAATTATAAGCACCCCAAAACTTATTTACAATCATAATAAGACCATTTATTATTGCTATATGATATTTGATTTATATGAGGAATATACGATGAAACGCTGATTTATAACTGACGCGAGTACATGAGCTTATTATTTTCTCTGTAATTATCTTGTTAGCAGAATAGTCATGTCTAGTCACAATATCGTTGTACAAAATTTAACTTTTGAAGCCGAATATGTAAGCGTGTCAGTCAATTCTTTATTACCATTGGAGAATCCATCCACCCTCCTCCAAAAATAGATGTTATGAATATGTAAGCTTGTCAGTCTATTCCGGGATTATTTCTAAAAAAAACCCCATCCTCAAAAAAAAAAAAAATGGAGGTTGTGAATATATAAGTTTGTCAGTCAATTCCTGGATTCCCTCTAGATCCCCCCCCCCCCCCAAAAAAAAAGAAAAATGGATGGTGTGTTTGCAGGTAGGCCGTATCAAATCTATAGTGAGTTATGAGTTTAATAAGACAGCTTGTTTAATGATGCTACTGTATAAAAACAACGAAGGTTGCTTAACTCTTTCGACCCGACTTTTGTCAAATTAGTATTTTAATTCCATGGTTCTTTCCACTTTAATCCATTCAACAACAGTTACAACAATTATTTACCCAAAAGGAATCATAGACTGATTACTTCTACCCGCCGTAAGGCACACAGAAAAAACTGAATATCCGGACCATCGCAACAGCAGCACTGAGGGAAAATGTTGTTGAGTCCTAAGATCCATCACCAGCCACGGTACAACCCTTTCTGTGGGAAGTACGTCCCATCATCGATGGGAGGTAGCCAACCGCCAACTTTTCTGTACCCCCTAGGATGGCTAGTACCAACCACGCCCCCTCTCCCTAGTGGGAGAGGTAAATAATAGGAATAATGTCTGATCTTGGATACTTATATGCTCCTTAGGGCCAGAAGGGTTAAGCAAGAATTTTATGATCACTTGAATGTGGTTAATTGCGATTACATAGACATTTCAGAAATATTTGAGATCAGCTCTGTAGAGCTTCAAAAATGGAAGCAAGAATTGCAATATTGACCTCAGTAATACAGTGTACAAAGATTTAGTTGTGTATTGATAAGGAGGAAAATGTGAAAAGGTTAGTGGGCTTGTGGTATAGTAAACGCCAATTTTCAACCCTTGTTATGGATATTAATCTTTTGCACTCGGGAAAGTAATTCGATGCATAATTATTCACTTAATACAAAGATTTGTTTATTGCTCCGAAAAATAAATATATATAATTGTTTTTAGTTGAATTCTCCCTTTTAATTAATTTGTATCCATATTCTTACTACTCTGCAGATATTTTTAACAATCAAAATTAAATAAATAAATAAAACATCATAATAATGCACCGTCTTGAATGGTGACCATGAATCATCATCCGAGAAAAAAGGGTTAATTAATGCCTTTCTTTTATTTTTTAAAGTCAAATGTGACATGCGGGAATAGAAATATTGCCAATTTCTAACCGAGTGCTTGTTCTCTATAGACTACCGTCGGCTTGAATTGTTGTATTAAAAGCAAAAGCAGTTCATAATGAAAACATGATTTAGTTTTCCATATATATGCAATCAGACCCTTCCATCCAGTGGGATAGCAACAGGGGGTAAGAGTGTGTAGCTGGGCACGGAAATAGTCTTCGGCAGAGTTGTGATCGAGGCAAAAACAATCGTGTCACTTTTCAAAATCCAATAGGATGAAGGATCGTTTTTATTCTAAGTCTCTAATGGCGATTTAACAATGAAAATTTTATGGAGGTTTAATCTTTCGAACATCGATCGGATATGACAGAAAGGACCTACTTTTATCATTAATAGGCATTCTTCATAATAGGCAACAATTTATATTTTACTAAAAGGAATTATTAATATTTTATAAGATGCACTGAAAAAATATTGCTTTATATGCGATACAAAATAAAGAATAATTCTCAACACTAGGACAGCAGATTATTTTGATATCGAACCTTTCCATAATACTACTAATACATATGACAATAGTTATCACGGCAATGTCTGGGCTTTTCATCTTAGGGATTCCCTTCGATCTGATGCAGCTGTCATCCAGAGTAAATAATCCTTCTTTGCCCACAATAATGTCTACGAAAATCTATGTTGTCTCTCACCATAAAGATGTTAAGGCACATAAGAAATAAATTGTTAATAGTATTGCACCGATTTATCTTTATATCCTAAAAATACTATTTCAATCTAATATTTTTCTGGTTTCTGAATAAGGTTAAAATAAGTTAGCAAATAGCTGGGTTGATCGGGAAAAACTTTTGGATTTCATAGGTTGTTTTTTTAAAAAAATCTTAATTTTGTAACTGCTTACTTTTTAGTAATGCGTAGAAAGGATTTAGTTTAGTTATATTAACTTCCCATTTTAAAGCAACACTAGGGTTGTTTTGGATTGAACCTCGTAATTTTGAATGATGACAGTGAGGACAACTGAGCTAACACTCCCTCTCCAAACTTCCACGGCTCACCAGTGGCAGAACGTTTGGCCCCGACGGATTTAATGTGAACCAGACCCTCTTACACAACGGTACTTTGGTGTAATGGGGTCACGAACCTGAAACTCTCCGGTTCCGAAGCCGAGACCCTACCACCTCGGCCCTGTGATTGCCACAAAGTTCGACGTTGAGATTTTGACGAATTTTCATGCTTCAACAACCCCGAATTGGATTTAAAGCATTTTTCTGAATTATGTCTTTTCGTCTACATGTAGGTGTCATTGTGAATAAAATAATTCGAGAAATGGGGATATGAATGCGGTCTTTCAGCAAAAACTGCAAATATCCGTAAAATATTGGACGAAATTTAGTAATGAAAAACCCATTTTTGTTCAACAATATGTTTGGAGATATAATTCTGAATTCAACGAGCTAAATAGATGAAATCTTATGTGAAGTTTTTGGCAGAATCATAGATTTGAATGAAATTTTAAACCATATTCGTCAGCAAACTAATTGTCCACTTTCTTATACGTCAGCTAGATGACTGAGAAACTGAAAACAAGTTAGATAAATGAAAATTTATATGTGATATTTTACCATGATTGTTGGTACAACTCAAATTCTACAACCAGTCGGAAACAATTTAAAAACTCATACTTACACGACGAAGTTTTACATATTGATGAACAACATTTTCAATATTGCAAAATTTCTGCGGATACGTATTTAAACAACACTAGCCACTTTTGGCGATCAACTCATTTGTCAGAGATATTAGTTATATTTATAATCGAACCTAGAATCCTCCGGTTCCGAAGCCGAGATCTTACCACCAGCCACCTCAGGCCAGGGTAGAGAGGGCAAATATCTTTCAGGACAGAGAACATATTATATTCGTCGGAATTCGGCTTTGGAAAAAAAAAAAAAAACCTAAAAATACTGATTATGTGGCACATATACCTGCCCGACATACTTTTCGTAACACCACTGCTTGTCTAAATGAAGATATGTTTTCTACATAATCAATTTAATGCGATTACCAGTAGCGAATTTGGGCATTTTGATGCTCCTTTGTAATGTCATTTCATGTATAAACAGACACATTTTCCATACTATCAATTTAATGCGAGAACTAGGAGAAAATTCATTCATTTTGCTGTCCCAGGTAGGATAAATTATTAGGCCCCTCTTTTAATAACTGATTTACTTAATTTCACACCACAAATTTTTAACATTATGAACAAGTAACTGATTTATTTTTGTTAAATAATTACTTTTTTAAGTAACTTTGTGAACATATATATATTCTTATGATTATGATTTTTTTCTTATATGACTGAAGTTAAGTAATCCTTAAAAAATTAAATATAGTTATTAGTTACCAATGAGAGCATTTAATTATTAGGATTGATAGGAAAGCTTCAAAAATATAATATTAAAATTTATTATTTTACAGAATCTGCCAAATAGGTTATAATATAACCAGTTTAATAAATAAATATAATTTATAATATTATTAAGAAATTATTAATAATTTACTATTAATCATTATTAATAATTTATTTCATTAAATAATGATTTTAATAATTAACTGTAAATACACATTTAATATTTCATAATTCAAAGAATTAGTATTTTTGAACATATTTATTTATTTATTTGGTAATTAGGCTGGTAACATTTTTTAATCGACATGCCTGTAATTTCCTCACCCCACTGATCACGAGCATTGGTTTATAACGTCTAGTTTAAGCGGACATTCATTGAACAAAAAATGATTCAACAGCACAGATGTTTACTTTCCTCGCTTAACTTTCCATTCCTTTGCATTGGCTGCTGTGGCACCACCTGGAGGCATGAATGATAACTAGATTCCTTAATTTATATTCACTGAAATTTTTATAGAGAAATTGTTTTCTCATTTCAGAGAAAACTAACGTTGGAAACAGACAGTAAGAAATAAATAATAGTTTTCAGATACAAACTTCATCATACAATTAGTCTTTTAATATCAAATAAATACAGTAAATAAAAGTGAGGAGATTTGGAACATAATATCGTTGCATGATAATGTTTTAATGTTTTAGATTTAAAAAAATAATTATAATAATGAAACGTGGAAACATATCATTATTTGATATAATCAAACTCTATTGCATAAAATCAATATCTAAAGCAATCAGATGTATCAGAAGGAGTCAAGTGTACTTAAAAGTAGTTTGAAAATTTAATAAAATGTGGGGAAAAAAGGAGCGAGATCACCTGGATAGCTGAAAAGTGAACTGTTTTTGCACTACATTAAATTTTAAAGTGCAGTAAAAATAGCTTTTGTGTAATGCTTCGAAGCCATTGAGAAAATTTTTTATAATTTTTATTAATTTGTAATTAAGGATCTGATCGAAATAATTAAGAGCCTTTTCGTAAAGAGCACCTACTATCCAAGAAAATATTATGTGCCAAATTTGGTAGCCCTGTATCCTTCTAGTCTCCCTAACAAAGAGTTTGGAACGACTTTTCTTTCAAATTTTCAGATAATGAGCCAATCTGTAAACGCTATCATGATAGAAAAGATGAAACTTTTTTTCAGTTCTTATAAAAGATTGAAATTTAATACTGCATGACAAATTTAATTTTTTTCAAATTGATAAGAACCCACATGATTAATTACGATCTTGCAGATATTTACTTCGTTTCAGTAGCCCCAAACTACCATTTTTCGATGATTCTACTTTGCTAAAGGACGAGATACGAATGGATGATCATATTTCCCGAATTCTTCGACTTCGATTTCATCGCCATTAAATACTTTTTCGCTCAGTTTTTTCCCACTTGTGTGTGAATATCGAGTTGTTTCTTATCGTGTTATTTTATTTGAACTCGAAATTGCGTATTGACTCCTTATAGGGTCAGTTCAGATGAAAAAAAAAAAAAAAAAAAAGGCTTACAGGTGTGGCCCAAAAAATATTTTATTTAATATCATTATATGTGTTTCCCAGATTATCCTTTATTGTTAAACTTAAAATGTTATCAAATAATTGAAGTACAAAGCAAAAGTATTTTAACATAAAAAATTATTATTTCGCAAAAAGGCAAATAACAAATTTTTTTTAAAAAAATCATTTATTCTACATAATTTAATATTTAGTCCTTTACAGAGAATAAAAATTGCTCTAAAGTATTTTATTGTAAATTAATATTTTCACGACACTATTAGAAGCTATCCGCAATTTTGTCGGCTCTCAAGTCGGCGAATCCGAGTTCATCTTATGGTTGAATGTAAACATGCTTTCCATTCGTCTCTCCTCTTGTCCCTATATTCACCAAATAAACAGATCCTGGCGCATGCGCAAAAGCGCGGAATATTTTCGCATTCGAGAGCGTTGATCATTTCACTATAAAATAATTGACGCCATTAGTCTTTCTTAGAACCGTTTTGGAGTTACACGAGGGCTGTTTAAGGGCGGACCACGCAATTTTACGCCACGTAAGATGAAAAGAGCGACACCATAGGCAATGTCCACTTTCTAAAATTTCACAATTCATGAAGATGAGTAGTGAAATGTGTTTTTCTCTAATTTCATTGGAAGGTGCAGCAGTGGAAGGTGCACACGGTGGATCTTTGATGAACTTCAATCCCGAATTCGCAGTCCTTGTTTTTTGTAGTCTTGATAGTTTTATTTCGCGATCTTCCAACTTTGGTGGGAGAACACCCTCACAGGAATATCTTTAAATTTTTAAGAGGTATAAATTTTTTCCATTTTATATGAATACTATAGGGATTTTAAATATTTTCTAGGAATTTTTTCCATAATTGGAGTCATAATTTTAAGATCTTTATCCTTTAAACTTATTGTGCTTCCTTTTTATAAGTGTAAAACGTTGTTTGTATTTTAACCTTGAGGAAATGTTTTGTTTAACAATCATATGGTAATATACACATACCACTTGTTTTGGCGCAGCATAGCCAGTTTTGGTCTTGCGCCATAAAAATCGAACATCCATCCATCCATCCAACTTCGGATATAAAGGTATCATGGCTTCTGATCAATGCTGCCATATGAATTTCTACTCTTCTTACTAATGTTACGGAAATCATTGGATGAGTTTAGGTGGAAGAACCAGAGAAGCTCGGTAAAAGATGTCCTATTAGTACAAGATATTGCACGATATCTGCACGATGTTCTGAAAGCTGACCAATGCCGTAAAGATATTGTAACAAAGTTCTTGTGCATTTTTTGCGACTTCATCCACAAAAATTATGAAATACAGGCAGCAAAAGCACAGTAAAGACGGGCAGAAAGAACAACACAAGTAGACAACCAATTGCTAACTCACAAACAGTTGTAGCAGCAGTGCTTAGAGTGCACAGCAACAACTCTCTCAGCATGCTCATTTTGAGACACAGAATCGACTGAATTGCTTCAATTTCTCGCTTTTGTATTTTGTTTTCCGATGGAGTAAGGAACTTATCAGAAGAATCTCCAGATCTTGGCTTCTAATAGAGATAGATCCGAAATAATTACATATTTCAGAATCTTCTTCTTCCCCAAAATCAAGGATTATCCGCTTAACATCCTATTTCCAATTATCATGGCAAAGAATTGAAAATGGAATAAACTAGATGAATAAAACTGCACAGAAAACATAATTCAAAATATCGGTATCCAATCTGGTTAAACCTAAAATGTCTAAATCCAAAATATAGAGATTGAATGCTTTGTTGAACAAACTATTTTCTTTCGATATACTTGAATTATGAAAAAGTAAAATAAATTATATTCAACGCCATAAATAATCAGAATAATGTACCGACAAACTTAAAAATTCTTAATGGAATTCCTATTAAAAAGCACACCACGGTTTCAGCTTCTCTACATTACTACTTCCACGAATAAATATACTTTGAACGGAATCCAGATGATTCCAAAAAAGTTACTTAGAAAAGAATACTTTATGACTTATCTTGAAATAAGACAGCCTGACCTCACAATGAGACACACTAACAAACCGCGGCCCGGGGGTATTTCTTCTAAGCCCCAACCATATCGCCATATTTCATCGGATGACTTTCACGATGGCAAACAGCCGGATGTGTGCGTGTCTCACTCTCTCTCTCCTCTGCCCTCGGTCGCCCCTTTCGAATACCAGATAAGGGATGGAAAAATAAAGTTCATATTCGAACTTTCTTTCTCGAGTTAAAAGCTGATGTGTATGCGAACGATCCGGCGAGTTCGCAGCCGGCGGCAGAAGAAAAGAGAACGATTTTCGGGTGTTTACGAAGGGGCTGAGGGGGGAGCTAGACGGAGGAAGATATTCGATTTTTCTCTTAGTTCTTTCCTCTTCAACAATATGCGTCAGTGGGATTGAAACTTTAAGTTAAGTACGTGTCTATTTTGCGATAGTAGGGAGGACTGGCCTGGTAAGTATGTAAAAAGTGTGACATGTTCTGCCGATTGATTCTACGATGGAAAAGTATCCTTTTTTATAGTTTTCAAGGTTGCTAGGTGTAGTTACTTGAAAAAGGAGAACACAATGATAAAAGTTTCGTACAATTGTTCTATATTAATAAATTATATGTGCTACAGAATAATAAAGAAAGGAACGGTATTTTTGGTGCCAAATAATTTCCAGGTTGATACTGGTTATTATTAATATACAAGGTCGTTTTATTTTTCTTTATTTAAACTCAAATGGATCATAAAAAAAGAACAAGAGTGCAGAACAAAATTAATATACTACGAAGAGTTACGTACAAACATAGCTATTTTTAGGTGTAAGTTGGTTAGGTTAGGTAGGTATAAAGATTTTTAGGTTAGGTATAAAGATTCAGGCATTTGCCATATAAGATAATGCATAAAGATTCAAGGAATTTACCATATAAAGTAAGGCATAAAGATTCAGGCATTTGCCACATAATATAAGGCATAAAGATTCGGACGTTTACCACTTAAGATAAGGCGTAAAGATTCGAACATTTACCACATAAGGCATAAAGATGCCTGATGTGGTAAATGTTCCAATAAATATAAAGATTTAGGCATTTTGATAAATGCCTGAATCTTTATATTTTATCTATAAAAATAATATTGGGCTAAGTTTCTTCTCTCCTCTTAAACAAATGCCTCTTGTGATGTCAGCTGGGCCTTAACGTTTCTTTGAAGTTTCTCGTTAGTCTGTAAATTCTTTTAAGGAAAGAATATAAAACAAGACATATTGGTAGGCCAGATCGTTGCCTGGGATTGCAGCATTCTTCTTTCTTTCGAACGATTCGATCAGTCCATTAAATTAAATCTTCTATTGCGATAATATTGCGCTCTTGTCCCACTTTATAGAGAAAGTGGCTTGGAGCCGAGTTATTTTACTCTCTGCTCTGAATCAAAGAACTGGTTGGTAGGCTAAAACAATAGCTAAAAAGGCTCTTAAAAGGAATATTAAGATCCATACTTTTCAGTGAGGGTAAAAAACAAACCTGATCCTTCATTATTAGAAATGCCTGAATCTTCATGGCGCATATGTAGTAAAATAAATGTGATTGTTTATCAGCTTTGATAATAAATTCATATTGTTTTTTACTCTTGTCTTTTATGATCCATTGGAATAAAATATAAAAGACTGTCCCCATATTCCATTACTCATTGCAAAATGATATATATTCCATATCATTTAATTATTAAATGATGAATTTATATTTATAGAAAAGTAACACTGCAAACATTCCTAGAATTGTGTGGCACAAAATTAACAATCAAAGAATTTAAAAATTATGGACACACAAAATAATTTAAATAATTAAAAATCAAATGATATATTATGAATTTAAAAGTTGTAAATACTCAATTTTGAAAATATTAAACGGTATATAATAGTTAAAATCTTTAGAAAATGTATTAAACGTTTTATGAAGTTTGTAGAGAGAGAAATTACATCCAAAAATCAACATTAACAAGTACGCACATTCGCAACTGAATATCTTTATAAAAG
The DNA here is from genome assembly GCA_026543865.1 of Argiope aurantia. NCBI lineage: Eukaryota > Metazoa > Arthropoda > Arachnida > Araneae > Araneidae > Argiope > Argiope aurantia. Next base: position 223,246 of record JAPMOR010112767.1, on the reverse strand, counting down.
CTATTGTCGGTGCAGAAATTGAACTGAGTGAAATATGTCAGTATAATCAATCTTATGATCGATCACTTAAAAAAATAAAAATATATAAATGAAATAAATAAAAATAAATTATAAAAATATCTTAATAAATAAAACTAAAAGATTATATAAAATACATTCCGTTAGGATTTCAAATTAACAAAGTCAAAATATACAGAATAAAAAAAATTGCCGATAAAAGAAGAAATTTTGTATAATAAATAATATATGAATTTATAATTCTAATTGTTCTTACCCTTTGCATTTTTTTTAACATTTTGTTATATAAGATATGCAAAGACAAAGTACAGTAATTGTCAAAAAATACGAAATCGAAATTTTGATGGATCTCTATATTTTAGATTTCCATGACTTCGAGCCCCTCTCCCCTATTTTTTAGTTATGTCTCAAATTGTCCATCTTTGAGCACAATACTTCAAAAACGCTTTGTGCTATAAAGATGAATTTTGGTATATGGAATTTATACTAAATTTGTAGATTTCTATTAAATTTTGAATGAAAATCTTCCTGAGAAAGTCTGTCTATCCGGCTGTCCGGAGATAACTACAAACCGAGGAGAGCTAAATGGATAAAATTCGGTATATTAATGTAACATCTAAAGTGCGTATACATATCAAGCTTCAAAGGGTATTTACCGCCCTTATTTACCGCCCATATTCTGGCGATAAATGTAAGCCTTTTAATAAATAAATAATGGTTCTCTCCCCAGCGATTTTCAAGATCTTACACCCTTTCGGGTAGGTGGATTGTCTGGGGGTAGACCAAGACCAAGCTTCAAAGGTTTGACCATCTTCAGTCTGTACTTTTACAGCATTTAAATGCAATAATTCAAAAACTCAGTGACTTAAATAAATAAAAATTTGAAATTTGGTACATGATAGTATAGAACTATAACATTTTGCCTTCAGTCAGTAGAAAAAAAAAAGTTCAAAATAAAAATTTGATTCTGGTGCTTGTGTAATATCCACATTCCTGCAATTAATCACTAAAAAAGTCGCCAGAGTTGACATGCTAATTGGTTCTTTCGTAACTATATTTAACCAACATCATGTGAGTTAGCCTGCAGAGTGCGTACATATGTGTGTAAAAAATATTGCTATTTTTCTTACTTCATCTAGGACATTTTCGTCTGCAAATACTTTCAAATGGAATAATGGAATTACTTCCGAATGATGAATTAAACGATTTTACTTAAAAAATATTACATTTCTAGTTTATTTTAATCATTTTGCATTGTTTGATAAATGCACTTCATTTTAAAATACCTATTAAATATTTCTAGAAATGTTCTGGGGATTTTGCGGACATTTGGCGATATTTCAATAATAACAGCTTATATAAAGACGTGGAAACATCAAAAGGCAATTTCAATGATATCATAATGACATGTGATGCTTAAGGATTTATTTCTGCAGTTTTGAAGTAACAGCATTGTTTATTTGAAGTTGGAGGTTAAGAATAATTGCTTTTTATTTATAGAATTTTCACATTTTTAGTTAAATTAAATTCGTGATTAAGTTATTAAATGAAATTTAGGAAGTACTATAATCAATATTATGCCAATGGAAATTCAATTCAAATACAAGTTATCACTACGAATTAGTTTTTTAGATACATTTACTAAAATTTGAGCAATTCTGGTAATGCCGCTAAAACAAACTTGAAAATCAAACTTCGTAAACCAAAAGCCGATATTAAAACAACCAAAAAAACAAATATATCTTCCTTCCCCTCGAACAAAAATTTCTACATTGGAACTTCATTAACTTTTCGACTCCTCGCAAACTCTCTGTTCCCGTCTTTATGCCCGACAGCACCAGTTGCCAGATCTGGAGGCTTTTTCAAAACAAGCGTCTGCCAGTGTGTCCCCCGATCTTTGTTTTTGTTATTGGGCCTTCTTCAAGGAAAACTCGCTCAATAAATCGATAGTCATAGAGTTCTTCTTAGGGGCAGAAATGCAAACGGGCAAGAAGGGTCTTTATTACTGAATGGAGTGGAATAATCGTCCGGCGACGGAAACTTGACATTGCCATGCAGCGAAATATTGTTTAATGCCAGAATCAATGTGCACGTGTGATTGTCCGCATAAATATTTCTTTCCTCTAGAGCAGAAACAAAGTTTTTTTTTTCTAGCTCCATATTGCTACAAGCAATCTTTTTGGAAGAATTATCTGGGGAAGAATGCATAAGCAAAATGTAGAAAGAAAATTCTTAAAATAGTAATTTTCCCACTTGATATTAATCCATCTTTATCAAAAGGATGCTTTTTAAACATTTATTCTCTTTGGATGCTTTAGTCTTTTTTTATATGTTAATAAATATTAATAAAATTCTAAAGCAAGTGATTATATGATGGTAAGTAGTCTTTTTAAAAAAATTTAAAACTATTAAATATATTTTAATTTTCTGTTTATGTGATTAGATCTTTTGCAAACGATTTTTAGCAATTTTATTTATTTAATTATTTAATTAATTATTTTATTATTTTATTAAATTATTTAATTAAACGACTTTATTTATTTAAGTATTTAGTATTCTTCGAACTAATTGCGTTATTGCAGACGATTTATTTATTTATGCATAAATTGTATATGTTATGGTTATATAAGAATTACTTTTTTTGTTTATAAATATTTTATAAATTATTTATGACATTACAAATAAATTTATATACTATATGAATATTTTGAGCAAATCTCTGAATGGATCTGCGGAGAGTTCTAATGATATTTCACAGAATTAAGTCATTAAATACTAAATCCAGTCGAGAAGATTTTATTCATAGAATGATTATAGGTTGGATAACTTTTTATATCATCCAGTTTGTTTCAATTTTTAATTACAGCCAGTCACTTCGTTACCACAAAACTAAGCCGTATAAACAAGGATTGTTGTGACTGCCTGTTTTATTTATTAACTATCCAGTTTTTGTTAAGAGGGCAAGAGCCAACAAAAGTGAAAAAAATTCTTCTGACTGTTGGTAAAAGGCTAGAAATCTTGTCCATTATTTTTTTAATGTTTTCAAATTTTCAAGGTATTGTAATCGTTTGTTAATCACTATCCATAATAAGTTTTCTTCTAATTTCATTGAATATAACACATTCTACTATGTAGTGCTGGATAGAATCTATTTCCTCACATATAAATCTGTTGTTTTGCATCCTACCGAATCTGCAGAAGTATTCAGGAAATCTTCCATATTCTGATATAAACTGTACTAGTATCGGATGAAATATTCGTTTTTATGATTTTTGGAATGATTTCGTATGTAATGCATCCTTTACACGACATTATCCATCTATTCTCCCACTGTATAGTCATCTTTTTCCTAATTTTCTTTAACATTTGGAATGTTGTTGGGATTACAATATTTATTTGGTCGTTCTATGTAGCTTTTTGTGTATATTCGTCTGCTCTCTCGTTTCCGCATATTCCGATGTGAGCCTTAATCCAATTTAATCTAATCCATTCGATCTCTTTATCTTTTCTCAAGTTTTCTTCCATTTCCCAGATTTCCTTATTTTTGATGTTCGTGTATTGCATTGCTTGAAGGGCTGACATAGAGTTTGACAATATAGACCATCTATGCCAATTCTCCAGGCCCTCACAATAATCATCTGCTATTTTTATTGCTAAGACTTCAACTTGGTAATTTGTAGCATGATTAGAAATACTAACCTATTTTTTTAAATCTATTTCCCGACTACCATCTACTACCATCGCCGTAAGTTCGTTTCATTTCAAGTAGGGTGCTTTGATTTTTTTTAAAGAGGGACGACAAGAATAAGCTATCACATGGGAAATGTTACGAATCTTCATCTTATCTTTGAATGATTTGAAAAGGAGAGGAGAACAAGTTCTTGTTCCTTATCCAAAATTTCCACTTTAACTCGTTGACAACCAAGTCTATTTTTAAAGAGTACCAAGCATGATTTGGTTTGCGATTGGAAATGAACGAGATAAAAGATAAATTCGAGAATGATTCACTTATAATCTGAAGATGACCTAAAAAATAGTACGCAATCGAATCATAACAAAGCTATAATTCAAGGAAAGAAGTTAATCTTCATCGGGTTACCTTGCGAATGTCAGTCAATAGTCCAAAGAGTCATTTATCTTCTCCAGTAATATACCTCTTAGTCTAAAATTCAAAGTAATCTTCTCAATTACAACATGAACCTCA
>JAPMOR010112767.1:198594-219014 GCA_026543865.1 Argiope aurantia | reverse complement strand
GTCATCCTTTCTGTTCTATAAATCTCCAAAAAGCTAATAACTTAATTTTCATTTTATATTTCTCCGCTAATAAAGAAATTTATTGTTCCATATTTATTTCAGTTAAGAAACAATTAATACAAAACGTGCTATTTTGATATTTTTTGTCGGCATTCGGCAGAAAGGTGTCACGAGTACAGAGCTTTACAGAACGGTCCACTTAATTGTGCCTCTATTTACACACATAGCTTTGTTAAAAAAGGCGTCACGTATAATAAGGCGAAAGAGACTGGATTAGGATGCAAATGAAGGCAGTTTGATTTCATTTGTATTCCCCAAGCAAATGACTTGGCTTCGTCATTTCCATAAAACAGCAGTGGCGTGCCCAAGATATTTAACTTGAGAGCAAAATGGACGGAATGGTAAACAAGGGAAAATGACTCTTAAAGAGAATGTCGAAGCAGTTTGGTTATAAAGACAATTACTGTCATTAATTCCCCGAGTTAAAACCATCGAACATCTATTTGCATTTTTAAAGTCTGAATCTTATCCTTTTTTAACATCTATTTTGAAGCTAAGTATGCTAAGAAGGTTTTATACAATTTGTAAATTGTAACAGTGGCTTCCGCGAATGCAATTTCTTCAGAACAAGAACCGAGCCATTTTTGTTCGGTTTTATTAAAGTTCAGTTATATTAAATTTCTTTTAAAGCTTTGAGGTAGGTATTAATGGATGGTTCTGGTAATTTTGAATTATGGAGATAGGCGAGGATAAAATATGAGCAAATATCTATCTCTCAAACATAAATATCTCACATTGGAGAAACTTTTGATTCTCCAAATCAGCCCGATATGCATTCTAACTCCACTGCATACTCTATAGATCTTATGTGGAAATGGAATTTCAAATTTCGAATTTTGTACCTTCAAAAAGTGGAGTCCAGATAAAAACTCCAGATCAATACGATCCTGATGGGTCTTGAGATTTTGGTTAAGTGAAATATATCTTCCCTCAAAATATGGATTTTGATGGATAAAAAGGAAAAGGCTTTCCGATTTTTTCGAATAGCAGGGAGATAAAATCTATGGTTTTAAAACTGCTTCATCTTTTATCGTCTTAATTAATAAGAAACCCATTGCTTTTTAGTGGCTTGGTAACAGTTCCATATACAATGGGGATCTTTCTTGGAATAAAATAATATTAATATCGATTTTGCGGTTATCCATTAGTGGACATGTTATGGTCAATTGGTTGGTTGGTTGGTTTGGGTTTTTTGGCGCAAGAACCATACTTGATTATGCTGCGCCAAGCAAATGGTAAAATCATAGGCCAAACTATAAAACAACACATGATAAAATATAAAAGCAAAAGTTATCAACATACAAATTCCAAAAACTAAAGTACAAGGTTAATAAATTTAAATGAAACAGTGTTGCGGAAAACGCATTACAATGAAGCAATGTAAAATCAGGCGTAAACAAAAGTTAAAAGTATTAAATACAGGTGTAAAAGCCAATGGATTTTAAAAATTTAAAGATGTTTGGGTGGAATTTTTCACCCACCAGGTCTTGTAATGTTAATGACGATGACTTAAAAAAGTATAAACGAGAAGAATTAAAGGATGGGCATTCGATTAAAATATGGTTAATGGTAAAATCCACACGACATGTGGGCCACTTGGGTGCCGCCTCGCCAAAAATGAGATGTTTGTGTGTATAGCGAGTATGTCCTATACGGAGTCGTGTCAATTTGGCATCAACCTCTCGTATAGGGTGAACAGGCCACAAATCAGTCCTGGGTTTTACTGAATGCAATTTGTTGTGGATCTGCAGATCCCATGATTCTTGCCAAGTAGCAAAAAGTCGGCATACAAATGATCTTTTGGCATCACAATAGGGAAGAGATTGCGACAGAAATGTTGATGGAATGTTATGGTCGAGGAATATGAATAAGGGAGGATATAGGGTACGGGTTTTTTTTTTCTGGCTGCATTCATAACCAGCAGATAGACTTAAGGTAATTTTCTACTCTATGATTGAGGAGGAAAATTAGATCTCAAACCAATTCAATGTGCACTAGACTCGCATATATGATAGTTCTTCCGTAGAACTGAGTTTCGAATCCACGGTTCTCGTTTTCCTAAGCCGATACTGTCATATGGCAACCGCGAACCCATGTACGTCATTTGTCAATTGTGCCGTATCTGGTGATTTAAAGTCGTCACTACATGATGAGTCTAACCTTAACCGAAATATTTCACCAATATTTTAGCAGTTGCAGTAATAAGTATTTCGATTACACCCTGTGGTGAAAGTTTGAATAAATTATAGAATCAACATTTAACGATTTGAGTGGACCAGTTAATGTCGATAAAAGAAGTTGTTAAAGAAGCTATGCTGGTGTTCTCGTGACAAATGCATTTCTTAATTCAACAAATGGGATTAAAGAAAAGTTTATTTATGTAAAGCAACTATGTACAATGACTCGTGCCAAGTAAACGCCCGCCAATACAAACGAATGGCTTGCTACACATGTTCGAGATTTTATTTGAATTGGTGTGACTGAGAAAAATTAGAACATCTTCCAACACGAATGTTCCACATTTGAATGTTCCACACTGGAAGCTTGCAAGTCAAATTTCCACTACAAGATACTATAAATTATGAGGCATTCATCGTTGGAGGGTATTTGTAGCATTGATAGTACCCGGCTATTGTGAGAGTTGAGCATTGATCCAGAGTAATTACCAACAGTTATGAATTTTTAACCCTTTGCCCTCGAGGCCGTTTTCGCGCGGACGAACCAGCAACTCGAGACATTTTGTAGTGCTCTTAGTGAATTTCTTACCTCTAACTTAAAATGATTACACACATAATTTAGAGTATACAACTTTTATATTCACAAACTTTATTAACCTTTAAACCTACATACAATATTTCAAATGTATGCTGAGTTCTTTAAAAAAAGAAAAAAGAAACAGTAGTTATCGCCGGGCATCGAATTTCAGCACCAAACAAAGTGGTAAGTGAGAGTCATCATGCGAGTTGCTGCATTAAATAATGTGGGAAGGGAGAGTCAACTTTCGAAGGCAAAGAGTTAAATCGATGGAACATCTTATGGCCTTTTAAAATTTTATCTTAAACTGATATTGTTGTGGAAATTTCTCTAAAATGGACAGGTTCGCTTTAGTGGGTATATGATGGCACAGTCAACACTACCTCAAGAACAATAATGACGTTTATAAATATGAAGGCACGAATACAATACAAATGAAAAGACGACCAAACGCATACACAAGCAATGAACAGCACTACTTCCAGCAGAACTCAAGCAGCGCAACAATTACAAGCAGTTCGAAGCGTTCAGAAGGAGGGAATTCGTTCAACTAATGATTTGAACTGAACTCAAAATACTGCTACCAGCCCCGGCCTCATGGCCATTTATAGTTATCGAGACTCAGCAGAGAAAGTTCTCGAATAACCGAGCATATATCGATTCCTATTGGCTCCATCGCCAAAATTCTTGAAAATTCCAATATCATCCATTTTGTTGCCGAATTCGTTGCCATGTCGCCAAATGATCGAGAAGTTTGTCGTTAAGGTCGAATGTCCAGAATCCGTACATCAACTGATAAAATTATCTGTCAAACTGTTTTCCTTGCGATAGAACTCTCTGCATAGGGAAGCAACATTACAAAGTTGTAACAATATAGAACACTCTAAATTATGAGGAAATTCTTCAGCCCAATAAATAAGTCATTTGATATTGAATTTTAATAATATTTTTTCGGCCTTTTTACCGAATTTTATTACAATAAATAATTTTTTCGATCACAATTTTTTTTCTTTCAGCGGTACCATATTTTATTTTTATATATGCTAAAAAAGGTAAATATAGTGCAAACTTTAAAAAAAAATGCAAAACAGTAGTGTGCTAAAACCATTGGCTTTTTTTTTCGCTGCATATTTTTATGGCATCCATCAAGCTGGGCACAAGGCAATTGGTGTATACGAACTGCATATAACGTATAGCAGCAAAAGTGCTCTTCATTTACATAATCAGTCGACAAAAGCATTCAACATTACCTTACAGCAGCGCAAGATGAAATAAATAATGAATTCGAGAAACGGTTTCTTTTGACAAATGATTATGAAAGAAACGATTTTGAAAGACATCAAAAAAAGAAGGGGGAAAAAACTCTCTCTTAAGTTGTAAATGAAGAGGACATTAAAAAGTGTTGTAAGAAATGTGAAAAAGTGCTTTACAAAAGTATAGAAGTAAAGTAAGAAACCGAAAGAAAAGGGAAAAAAAAAGGTGTCTTTTGTCCTTTTACAAAAGACATCATAAAATGAAGAACACTCTAGCCGGCCTTTTCAAGAGTCATCAATCTTAGAACAACAACAATGAAAATTTTTCAGAAGAACAGGGACATTATTAAAATTCAAGTCATCAGCATAATACTGTACAGACAAGATACCGCGACACTCTATGCAAAATGGGCATAGTCGCGGCATCGACGAGGATTTTGATGGAGCTGGAATACAAAAGAGAAATTAAAAGGACATTTCCCGCTTCCTATTACCATACGAGAAGCATTGTTCTCGAACATTATTCCATTATATAAGAGAAGAAAAATTTTCAGACTTAAAAGAGTTTAATCCTCTTAAGTTTTCATTTTATTAATTTTTAAATATTTTCATTAATTACGATTTGAGCTATGTTTGATCAATGATTAGAGTTTCCGGTGTTAATCAAAGAATCCTTTAATTACATTTCGGATAATTTTCATTCTGTTAAAAAATTCGAATCTAAAATCAATTTTATTAATTAAAAAAAGGAACAAATCGATTTTTTCGATGAATTCGTATCCAATTTTCAGGTGTTAACACGCAATTCATATTTTATGTCATACTTTAAATGTGAATTAATACCTTTTTACGGCGTGTTGTAATTTGAGAACTTTTTTATGCCATGAATTAATGTACAATTCAAGATATGATATAAGCTCATGAAACATGTTTGTTAATTTTTTCATATCTGCAGCATAGAAATTTTCAATTCAAGAAGTTTTTCTCTGTAAAATTTTTGTTATAAAAAATGATTGAAATCAAGTTCTCTTTAAATACGATTTTCCTTGGTTTAGCCTATTGTACATATTTCTAATAATCTGATTTAATGAGTATTCTTATTTAACAGTGTCTCATAATTTATGGATAACATCAAATGTTACCAAATACCAATGTTTTTTATTTTAAATGATTCATTTCGATTCTAATGAATTTTAAATAATTCATGCGATTTCTTAGATCCAATTAATTAATGAAATAACCGACAATCTGTCAATAAAATGACAAATTCTGATCAAAATGGATATTTTCCTTCCTACTAATTAGTTCGAACACTATAATCATAAATCGATATGGATTGCAAAGTTCTCAATTAAGAAAAATCAAGTTACAAAGAATGAATCAGTTTAATCAGAGGAATCGATTTTTCATTCAGATATTGGTAAACTAAATAATATGAGCAAGCTTAATCATATAATGGATAATTTATGCTTAAGAATGACTAAAGCCAATATTTCATTAATCCGTATAATCTAATCAGGTTTATTATTCTGTTTAGTTAAAGTCATACATTATTAACTTCCAAGTTTTAAAAGTTCGGATAATCAAGTAAAACTTATTGTTATTATTATTGCTATTATTATTACTTTTTACTTTTCTTTATTCGTTGTTTTACATATAATATTGCTTACCCTCCCCCTCCCGTACTTAGGAATGCTCACAAACTAAAATTTTAAATTTTAAACAAAAATTAAAATTAAAACCAAATAAAGCGATAATTAATAGAAAGAATGATCATAATAAATTCGTAATAGGAATTTGAGAAAATATCCAAATTTTATTAGTTACTTATTATGATCGACAACTTCAAGACTAATAACATCGAACTTGTTGAACCATATGGTTTTTTGAAAAAGGCGGAATTTTAATAATTAATTCTTACAATCGATTTCTTTAAAACTAGTGGCATTGACCTTGTTGAATTATATATTTTTTAAATATCCTTTTTGAAAAAGGTGAATTTTTGTTATTCTTTTACGATGTAATAATATATTTTGTGTTACTTATCTTCTTACTTTTGTATTACTTGTTGCATAACATTAATTATTCAGAAACGTATGCAATATTTTTTCATAAAACATTTTACTACATTTAATGAATTTCTTTAATCCCACATGTATTCCGTTTATTGTCATTGCGCTTTGATGTCTAGTTCTTTTTATTCTTTCAATACAAGAAATGTATTCTAAAATTTAAACAAATTAACAGTCATTACAATATTTTATCAATAATCTGAATAAATTTAATGACGATAATTTTTAACAACACATTATTAATGTATTAAAATGCAGAAATATTTTATTTTATTTTAATTATCTTCTTATTATTTTATTAATAATTCATTCATTATAAATATTAAAAACAACCCGAATAGTTATTTTCCTAAATTCACTACCAGATGGCATCACTCATATGGAATTAAAATTTAATTAAATAAAGCGATTGATTGACAATTAAGTTTTGAAAATTTTTTCAAAAAAGTATTGTCATTGGTAAAACACAAAAGAGTATAAAATTTCAAAAATCTATCAACTAAAGTAAGTAAATATAAAATCAGTTATAAAATTTCTTCTTTACAAAATAAACAAAATCAAGTTAAATGAGAGTGTGTCTGAACAAATAAAAAAAACATTTCATTGCCAATGTTCACTGATCAAAAAATCTATGACGCCAACAAATGCAGTGTCATTAAATAGGCTATAATTAATTACATTTGTAATTAATTATAGCCTGGTATCAGAAAATGAATTACAGCGAACAATTATGTTGAAGATTAAATAATTTTCATTAGCATGACATTAATGGATTACTTTATGTCCATTTCCGTTATGTTTTAAAATACGGTATTTGAATTCAGAAGCATGTGAAAATGTTTTAAAACTACTCAGATTAGAAAAAAAAAGTTTAATGCCGAGAAAAAATTTTTTTTGAAAGTAATTGATAAAAATAAAACTCAACTTCCAACTTTTCTAAATTATTTTTCTTGTCCGAAGTGAAAGAGTCAATGGAGTTTTGTTTTTTTACCCCCTCTCCGCAATTCGTCTTTTGGACGTCACAGTGAAAAGACCAATGGCTAGAGACAGGAAAACGATCGTTATTCGTTGCCACGGTAACTAAAAAAAACCTTACTTCCTGCTTCCCTTTCCTTTCTTGGGTGCTTAACAGCCGCACGAAAGAAACTGGCATCAATGAAAAATTCTTATTCCTGGCAGAAATCTTGTGAATGGGAGAGAACTTACATCAATAGATTCGTTCACTTGCCTCTTGTTAAGGAGACTGGCGAAGAATTTGTCTGAAGTTCGCCAAAGAAGTTGATTCCTGCTCACGACAAATTTAGAACCCATAGCACATCTTGGATTTGTATCTGTAACTGTTTAGAACAATTTTGTTGTTGTTGTCTGAAGTAATTGTTTGGTTTTTGTCGTATATATTTTTTGGCAATATAATTCTAGATTTATTAGCTATTTAGCCATTCTTTGTATAATATATTTGTATTTAGCTATTTTTTGGTTATTCTTCATATAATTCAACTAATATTGTATTATATTTACATAAAAGAAGGCATATGCTTATAATTGTAAGAGTAATTTTGATTAAAATTGTGTTGCTATTTTTTTAGCTTTCTATTATTCAATTAACAGATCTTGAAATAACTATCATATTGAATTTTTTTTGAATCTTTGATTAGAGTTTATCAGTCCAATTAAAAATCGGCTTGGTAGTTTTTCTTCATTATTTGCTTGCCTGCAATTAAACATGAAGCACATTTTCGAAATGTAGCTTCGTTCCTCATATTTCCATAAACTTCGCTTATTTCTGTGTAAATTTTTTATAGATGAACTTTTTTTTTTTCATTTAGAAAGCGAATTACAATATGAACCTCACACTTGGTGCGACCATGAATTTTGTCATACATTTTAAAGGCGCGAAATGGTAACCCATGATAGCTGCTTGCCATTAATATCAGACAGGCATGAACAAGTTGGAAGGTCATTGTCAAAGAAGTGATCAAAACCGTTCATCAGATCAAAACGCTCTTTACTTTTAAAGTAACCCTAATATAAATCATTTTTGTAACAAAGTTTAATAATAATTTGTTATTTACGTTATGTTGAAATAGCGTAGACAGAGTATCCACTCTAATCATCGCTCAATAGATAATTTCTGAACCATTAAAGATAAGGATAACTATCCAGTCGAAAAAAGTTTTGACCTGACCTAAAGAATTATATTTTATGTTGTTTGAGTCTATAAATGTAAAAGTGTTATTTTATTTAAGACTGTAGTTAGAATGCCTAAATTTTTATATAGTCTCTGAATACTGTTTTAGAGGATTGAATTGAGCGAGGACCTTGTGGTTCGCAGCCGAGTAACATGACCACAATACAAAAGCAATTGCTCGTGTAGCGTAGCTGTTAACTGGCTTATAAGCTTTCACCACTCTATCGGTCCTTATATGTAAAATATTCTAGAGAAATACTTCCACACTTCTGCGACTAAAATTAATCGAGTTCTAAAGTTTCGAATAGCACATCAAAAGCCGCCGTGCGCAAGCGTAGTCGGTTGCCTGGTGAATTATTTTCTAAGTGGCTATTAAAACTATTTCAGACCATTAGAATGATCTAAAGTTCAAAAGACGGCCACTTTCAATCGAAGAAGTCTGTAATTTTTTTCTTTGTTTAAAATGTTAATAAGTCAAGAATATCTATCTTTATATATAAAACGCTAACGTAAGTGACACAAAAATCGAGCTTATTACTTATTGCCGATTGGAAATAGTGAAATGTAAACAAACCAACATAGGAGTTTCAAACTACTTCATTGAGCATTTTTATAACTTGACTGAATTCAATGTTTCGCTGAATTAATAATTAGAGCTGGAAAACATTATTAGAAATATTCTGGAGATGGTTCGCCTTGTCACCATAAAAGTACTTTGAGTCAGAGGAAGGAAGATATAAAAGAACTCAAGAAATCAACCCCATACAAAGAGTTATGCAATGAAGCGTAAAAATGGGTTTAACTGTCGCCAGATAAGTCATATGGCTTGCTTATATGCACAGATGTTAGTATCTTGAAAATCATTTTATAAAAATAGATTTTGAATTATTTTAAGACATAAACAATTACTTTTTTAATGACCAATTTTATTTTTATACATTTCACTTTTTAATTTTAATAAGTATTTTTAATTCGATTTGGTAACAGCATTTTCAAATCTAATAATGGAATTCAAACTCCTCGATTAAAACATTCAATCGCATGCTTTTACCAATCATTAATGCCGAAGGATTTTTCTCTTCCGTTTCTATTCCCAGTACAAACACTTTATAATTTGCAATAAAATTGATGCAAATGAATTTATTTTTTTCATTCGTACCAAATTATAAGGGGAAAAATTTTAAAAAAATGTATTTCATATTAATACTTCAACAGTCAAAAAAGTCAATAATCTGAATGAATAAACTGGTCACCAAAAGTGACTTGTTTTACTAAACATGTTTAAAAGTGCTGAAAGACATCTTGCATATATTACTTTATAATCAAACACTACGCGAGATTTAAACATTTTTATTAGAAACTTTCTCGAACGTCTACAAAAAATGATAATTAAAGAAAATTAAACGCTACATTTCGATTAATTCCTCATACACTTTAAATAGTAAAAGTATTAGCATCAAATGAAATTGCATTTTAGTAAGAGAAATATGAAAATACCGAATTCAAATTAAAGTTTACTCAGAGCAGTAAAGCTGAACCTAATTTTAATTAAATGGTTAAATAAATTGCAGAGTCATTTAGTAAAGCACGCTTACTTTTAAAGAATAAAATTCCAGGAAAGAAATGACGGAAGTTTTGATGTCACGGCAAAGTTTTTATGAGTGGACTCGCCGCATCAGAAGACATCTTAATTAAATTTTGGGATGGCTTCGGATTTTTGTAAGAGGGGAAAAATGCTAAAACGTATGGTAAAAAAATGGTAATTCCTTTGGATTAGCAAAGGTCGCCATTAATAGTAAGTGTAATTTACTATGCAACTCGAAATCGATTTTCCAACAAATTATAGAGGAAAAAAAAAACTCGAGTGAAAAAAATGGCTGCTTGTTTACATTTTGTAACACAACAGTTCTTTAATTAATTATGGTAATTTCTCATAAGAATAAAGTAAAAATTGCATAAAAACTAAGCTTCGAAAGTAGGATAGGATTCATAATTAATGAGTGAACATATATTCCAGCTTATCTATTCTTCCCTAATTACCTAGTTTTTCATTATTATAAATGAAATATTGAGAGTATCGTTCATAACTTGACTCAAGTTTCTGTTTAGTCCTCAAACTTTTCAAAGGTTAGATGCCATTGACCCCAACTTATTCAATGACGAATAATTTTTTTCCCATCTTAAGAAACCCATCTTAAGAATCCCATCTTAAGAATTATGGTTGAACTTATGGTTTATGAGCAGCAGTGTGTAATGCTATCCTGTTTCCAAGCAAGAAAATTTTATCTATTTGTATGAAGTTTGAGAAAAATGTTTTAAGAAAAAGAGGGTTTTAAGAAACGCTTTAAGAAACGAAATAAAGAAGAGAAATAAAAAGAGATAAAATATATTGGAATTCTAAATAAGTTGCATTTATATTTTCTAAATAAGTTGCATTTATATTTATGCATTTTTTTTTGCTTTCACATAAACGAAACATGCAAAGGCACAGTAAAAATTTTATCGAACATTTTGTGTTAAATAATGCAACTGTAAAAAAAAAAAATGATTTCGGGGCTTTGTTGAATCAATACGTTTGAATTCATCTCTGAATCCTGAATTTTTTTTAATTATGATAAATTTTGAGCATAAATAACTGAATAAGGTAACAAGTTAGAAGGTTAAAAATACGCACGTAATCTTAATATCAAAATGCCAGATTTATAGTAGGGTAGCAGTATTGTCTTCTTTAAAAAAATCACCATCGTGATTCATGTTTTAAAACTTTTTAAGTTAATTTTTTTTAATCATTTTTAATTGTCTGTATGATTTCATTGATAAATAAAATACCTCCCCCGAATTTTTCTTTCTTTTGTTCTTTCCAAAATTTTCTCTTACATTTTTTAATAACGGTGCTATACCCCCCGCCCCCTATATAAAATTGTGAATTTTGGGTAAGATCACGAGTGCTTTGTATGTAACAATATCTACGAAATATTAATTTTTGGCTTGAATTTAGAGTTTTTTTACTGAATCTATCATGTGATCTTTGGCGAGTTATTTAACGATTAATCCAATAAGTACCCGAAAAGCAAATTTGTGTTTTGGCGATATTGTTTACAACCGATTAAAAGAAATCGTAATCGATACAGAATCGTAATCGTAGTTTCAAAATCACATACTGAATTTCATATATTTAAGTCATTGGGCTTTTGAGTTATCGAATTTAAATGCTTGTGAAAGCACAGTTCGATAGAAAATCATTCTCAAGACGGAATTTCAAATTTGATAGATATCTACACTTTAAATGCTATATCTGTGTACCAAATTACATCCATCTAACTTTATCCGTTCTATATTCGAATAGCTGGATTTTCTCCGAACGGATTTTACACAAAGTTTGATAGAAATCGGAAAATCGGGTGTAAAAATCGCATACTAAATTTCAACCGTCTAGTTCAAAGCGTTTTTGTGTTGTGTTTGGACGAACATTTACCAGAAAGGTGTTTTTCGAAGTCAGGAAATTCTAAAACGTGGGTATCATCAAAATCTTGAATACAAATTTTTTGATGATTACTATAATTTTTCTATATTACGTATGCGAAAAAGTAAAAATGCAATGACCAACTTAAAAAATATTTTATATAGAATATTGAAGTTGATCTATAATTTTGAACTGAATCGGTGAAAGGGAGCAGATCCAAATACATATGCGATTCTTTTTTTTTTTCTCTGTACATTAAGCTCAGAAGAAAACGCGTTCTTCTTAGTATATATACGCAAGGAAGTGGAAGGAAGAATTAATTTGTTTAAAAAAACTAATTTTAAAAGCCTTAAAGGTTAATCATAAAATATGAGGGACATACAAAACTAACGAAGGCAAGAAATAAACAAGATGGGAAAACAGCGGGAGTGATCGGCCGATAACTTTCTCACGTGCTCCCAAATAAAAATGCTATTATCTTCCTGTTTGCATAAAAATTATGGCTCTAAGGCTATGCCGAAAACGCCATGACTCCTCAGATCCCTTTATTTTCACACATGAAGGCTATCTGCTCATGAAGATTATTATTGGTATATGAAAGTTATTTTTTGCACATGAATGGTATTATCTGCACATGAATGACATCTGCAAATGAAAGTTATTATCCGCACATAAAGGTTATTATTTTCACATGAAGGTTTGCGATTTGTAGAAGATGGAAGGACACTGGGTAATGTGGATGGCTTTATTCCAACCGATTTAAATTGGGAAAAAATTAAAACTGTAGTAACAAATTTTCAATTTTTTTCTAAGTCGCAGCGTATTCAAGCTCCCGCCTTTATATGCATGAGTCCTCATATTATATCTTATTAATAGGACTGACAGATGGTCAAACGTGGTACTGATCTACATTTTAGATGCTAAAACTGTATGTAAAATTTTATTCAGTTTTTGTAATTGTTTTCATTTCTACATGGACAGATAGTCAGACTTTCAACGAATGTGTTCCGTTGAAATAAATAATTTGATATAGAAACGGCATTTCACCGTTTATCTGAAAGCGATTTTGAATTATCGCGTTCATAAACAGACAAAAAAAGCATGACAATAAAAGGCATTATGTATTTTTCGGACACAAAAAGTTATGAAAATTGGAAATTCGTCAGGCATTCGAGTTCAAATTTTTTTGGCGATTACAATGTTTTCTCTTTATTTGCTTTATGTACTAGAAAGTAAAGTAGAACCATTGATGAAAAATGTAGAAGTTCTGAATGTCAGAAACAACTGATAATAAAAGGAAGAATTCTCTCTCCTGGTAATAAAAAAAACTTCCACTCATTTCTGTGAAACCACCAGCGACATGTAACTCTGATCCACAGTTTATCTGTCAGGACTATAGGTTTGTTAATTAACTCTTCGCACTTCAGATGAAGGAAAAAAATACATAATTGATCACTCTCACTCAAGACACGCCTTTACAAGGTTAATGCACTCAACCGAGTAAATTTGGATTCGAAAAATAGGGAAATATATACTGCCTCGTCGAAAAGCGTTCGAAAACATAGCAGTGAAGTAAATTCTTTAATTTTTACAGCTGAAATAGCTAAAAAGGGGCAACTTCAAACAGCCCTCAGAGATATAAAGTTAGTAATTGATAATTTTTTAAGTTTAAATATTATAACTAAAACTATATTATTACTAATTTAGGCAATTGAAGAATGCAATTCTGCATCGTGATCAGATAAAAAGAACGATGCCTGGACTAGCAACTGCCTCTACAGATAATTTCCCCAAGAAGATGGGAGAATGTTTCACTCTCGGTGGTAAATTTAATATATATCAGAGGGATCATTGCTAGAACTGAGTCATTTTTTTTACGCACAGTTAAATTAGATAAATGCAAAATGAAAGTCATTTCTTGTTCCGAATCTGTAAGACCTTTTTCTGTTTTCTTAATTTTAGAGTTGAAAAGGGAAATTTATAAAAATTTTTAATAGGCATTTATTCAAGTAAACCAAATTTCGAGAGAGGAAAGAAGGTTCTGGAAATGCAAGATTTACAGACCTATCTTTACTTAGGAGCCGAGTGTTGAATATTCTTCTAGAGAATTTCACGTGACGTCACGTCTTATCGTAAATGAATTTAATCGAGTTAAACTTTGAAGTGCAGTTCGCTATACGAGCCGATAAGCACTAGACCCTAATAATAACAATTCTTGTTATTATTAGGTTAATATCTTGTTATTTTTTTATTTAATTAGCGATTTGATGTTTGCTTTTGGTATTGCAATCTAAAATTAAAAAATGCTTGTTATATTCACCAATGGGGGCAGTTTTTCTTAATTCCCCTCCATCTCTTCCTCACTATAAGTCAGTTTTCTCGAAGATATTTGTCTACGGTGCTATTTCAAGAGCAGAATAAAGCATTCAGTGCTATATGAAATTAAAACGTATTTTACACTGCCATGGAAATGTCACTACTTTTTAAAGTATTATTTATAGAGAATGTGTGCTGTTCACTGATGTGAAATCGATCAGTTAAGTTTACACATCGTTATCGAAATGAATGATTATATGTTGTCTCCTAGATGGGTCCTTTTCTTATCTTTCTTCCCCAAATGACATTATTTAAAAGATTTCAAAATACATTTTCTATTATAGTATCAAATTTATTTAAATTACAATGGAATTTTCCAAAAAGTTTGATATTCAGACGTGAAACGCTTATTAGATACTGAAAAAGTATACTTTCGCATCTTTTTATTATGTGTAGAAATGAGAACTAATTTGCCAAATGAGAAATATAAAATACATTACTTTATATTTTAATCTAGCTAACTTGTAAATAAGTATTACACTATTACCCATCCACGCTTGCTTGGAAGGATATTAGTACTGTTAACTGACTTTCCACTCATTAGAATAATAATAATAGTAAAAAAAAATAGATGAAATTCAAACCACTTGATAATTTGGTTCAGTTCAGTTAGATTAAAGGCCCATTTTTAAAGCGACACTAGGACTATTTTGGAACGTACTTCGTAATTTTGAACCGTGGTCAGATGACAAGAACGACAGCTTCTCTCCAAACTTTGGGAGGACATTTGGTTCTGACATGCACCAGAACTGCTTACACTACGGTTCTTCAGTAGAAATTGAATCTCGGGACCCGAAGCCGAGACCTTACCACCAGGCCACCATTGGAAACATTGAATTTAAGGCTTTGTTTGCATGATTTTTAAAATTTGTTCTTTATTATAGAACGTGAACACACACAAAAACGTATTTATTAACTCTTACAGCATGTGAGGATGCATCAAATAACTAAAATAATGAAGAGCATTGTTATAAACTATAAAGCTGTTTAACTTTCTAACGAAAATATTTGCAAAAATATAATTGGCACACTAAAAAAAGATTAATTTTTGAAATTTTAAGTTATGTAAAAATGATTTCTATGGAATAGTATACTCCGAAGGTATTGAGGTTGGTTGGTTATGGACAAAGATGACTCAAAAACGAGAGAGACAATTGAAATTTGGTTTACGGTCTTTACACCAAATTTTCAAATTTATATAAAATTTTGAGTAAAATCTGTTCTGAGGAAGTCCCCCCCCCCATCAGGCTTTTTGAATATAATTTAACATGATAATAGCAAGAGGCTAGAGGGATGAAGAGAGCTAGACCGATAAAATTCAGTACACACATTAAACATCTAGAGTGTAGGCACCTGGGAAATCATGAGCCAAATTTAATGAGGGGCTTGACTGTCGATTGGTCTGCACTTTCAGAAACATATAAACGCTATAATTCAGAAAAGCAATGATTTAAATATATCAAATTTGGTATGTGATTTTGTGAATACAAGTGCAGTTTTGTGTCAAATCTTTATTTCAATCGGTTAAGAAAAACATGTCTAAAGCACAAATTCGATTCTCTGACACCATTAATGGCATACCAGGGTTTAACCGCCAAAAAACTCGCCAAAGATGACTCGACAGATTGATTCAAAATGCAAAATTCATTTCAATGGCGCAACTATTACACGCCAATGCTATTCAGTCTGCTCTCTGGGATAACACCTTTATTAGAGAGAATGAGA
The DNA here is from genome assembly GCA_026543865.1 of Argiope aurantia. Classification (NCBI taxonomy): domain Eukaryota; kingdom Metazoa; phylum Arthropoda; class Arachnida; order Araneae; family Araneidae; genus Argiope; species Argiope aurantia. Next base: position 203,123 of record JAPMOR010112767.1, on the reverse strand, counting down.
TAAAATGCTGGGAAGAGCACCCCCGCAGGTTTATTTAACTCTTTATATTTTGCAGTTATGGTTTTCGCTTGCATTGGCGTAGTAGAAGAGACAGACTTTCTTTGAATGGATTTCGTTCAAAATCTGTAAAAAATATACATATTTGATCACATTTCATCAATGGACCAAATATTAAATTTCCAGATATCCACTTTCAGCTGCCTACCACAAAATATTTTTGAATTATCCTATCAGATAATTCTAATTGTGGCAAATTCGGTTGATAATTTATATTGTGGGACAGACAGACAAGCGTAATGCCTAAGATGTGGGATTTTTTTCTTTTGGACTTAGAGAGATCCGAAACATGAAAATTTGTTAAAATCGTGCGTTTGTATTTTCTGAGGATTACAGTAGGTACTTTTTCTTTGTATGTTCAGTATAAGAGAAAGTAAATTGATCCTTTAACGGTTACTGTTCCGAAATAGATAGAATGTCAAAAATAATAAAGCTGCATTAAGATATCATTCCCAGCCATTTATTACATTACTCACAAAGAGGAAGCGCACTTTATTGTCCCGCCCACCCCTTCGATTCCTCACTCACCCCGGGGTTTGCTCCAGGCAATAAAGTTTAAAGGTTTCCTTGCCAACCCGAACGGAAAATTCGAAGTGACATAATTAAAGGAGCCTTAAAGCGAAATCTTTATCTTGTTGGACAAGAATGTAATTAATTCGAAGCCAAGTAACTCGCCAGACAGGATTTCCAGGCCGCCGAGGTGCCATCATCAATCTCCGCAATCGACGCTTCAATTTTTCACTGGGGCAGCCCCCGCCAACAAGTGAAATATACAAAATGGAGACGCACTCGACAGGGGCCCGAAATATCTGGTGTGAGGAAGTGATGCCAAAGAATCGAGAAATGTTGTCTTGGGAAATTTATTGTGGAATTCGTAGAGTTGTCGTTGCAGGTTAATTATGCTTGTCAGTACGGAAATATCTCAAAAATAGCGACTTTTTAACCCTTTTTTTCTAAGAAGGTTGTCACTTGTAAGACATAATGCTCTCTATAACAAATTCTAATCATTAATATGCATGCATTAGATATTTGTTGGTTTGTATGAGATTTAAAGAACATGGCAATCTCTATCGAAATATTATTATTTGCGCAATGCGTTTCCAAAATAGTTAAAAATGGTCTAATGATAAGTTCTTCACAAGAATTATCATTAGACCTAGAATTACCAAATTTGATAAATAGTGATACGGGTAATAAGATATGACTAAAATATTTATTTTTCAACATTTTGAATTATTTTAATTAGGTTTTTAATTAAAAATGAATCAGATGCAACATTTTGCCACAATAGCTCTGAAGATGCCGGTAGCGAAAGGGCGCCATTATGCTAAATGTGTTACATTGATTGTATTGTTAAGCATATTTTAATTGAATGCCCAACTTTTAATTCATATTGTTTTCATTTTTTAAAATCATTGTCATTACTTTTACAAGATTTGATAGAGGAGAAATATCACCCAAGTATTTTTAATTTCTTAAAGGCTATTGGGTATTTTGCAAACATTTAACACCTTTTACTTTGTTCATTGTTTTTACTTCTTACATTGTATTACCTGATTTCTGTTGCAAAAACATTGCTTTTTATTTCTACAACTTTAGAATTTTAAGTTTGTTGTTACAAAGGCAGTGTCGGTCTTTCATTTTTTTATAGTTTTGTTAAGCAATTTCTTTTAATCTTGCCAAAATTCAATAAATCAACGGGAGTGGTGGCCTAGAAATTCTATCGGGAATAACGTAATAGATGTGATATTCCTACACCCCCTCCAGCAAAGAAATTATAGATCTTGAACAAGCCCGCAAACATTAAGTTCAACGTTTTTAATTTCAGAGTCCCTCTCATGTGCGTTTTGTGCTACGTTATATATAAAAAAAACTCGAGTACGTATTTCTAGAGTATTTTTGTCAACTAATTGAAACCGACATTTAATACAGAAATACAGTTTAAAGAGCAAAGTCACATACCAAATTTCATTTATCTAGTTTGCTCCGTTTTGGAATTATAGCGTTTACATGCATGTGAATATATGGATCGACAGTGTTGATGGATTAAGTTGAAAATTTAAACGGATCTACACTTTAAATATTAAAACTGTACATCAAATTTCATCTCTATTTTTTTACGTTTTGTATTTATTATGTTTACTTGCTGCCAGATAGCCAAACATATTTCCTGCTAATTGATCAAAATAAAAATTCGATGGAAATCGACAAATTTGATGTACGTGTCCAAAACCAAATATTCTTCTTCTAGGTCAAAATATTTTTATGTTATAGCGTTGTGGACCCGTACATCAAATTTGGGATTTCCAAAAATGGGATTTTCGAACTCAAGGAGGTCTGAAATACAGAGAGTCGTCAATATCAAGGCTGATTTTTTCCCCTTGAGGATTACCATATATTTTTTGGCTTGCATACTTTGGCTACCTATACAATGAAGGATCAGAACCAGCAACTCATTGTGAATTCATAGCAAACAATAAAGGTGAAATTATCTTCTTCTAATCGTTACTACTTTTTATTTTTTGGTTTACGAATTATAAAGGAAGAACTGCAATCGTCAAAAAATTGAAACTTGAAATCGGGACCAATCTGTACGTTTCAGACCTCCCAGAGTTTGTAAAATACATTTTTGGCACTATAGCTGTCTGTCAGTCTGAACAGAAAGTTAAAAACCCTTAAAATGAGACGGGTGAAATTTGGTATATGGAATAAAGACAAAATCTGTAAATTTCAATAAAATTTCGGGCAAAATCTGTTCAGAAGAAGTCCGTCTGTCTGGTTGCTCGATTACAAGTGAACTGGATAATTCCAAATCGAAAGAAGCTGGGTGCACAAAATTAAGTTCACAGATTTAGTATCTAAATATAGATATTTGTCGAATCTTGAACCAATCCCTTAACGGTTTACGGTCTGTCCGCCTATACTTGCGCATGCAAGTAACTGCAATGATTTAAATAAATAAAATTTCGTATGTAATCATGGGATACAATTGTAGTTTTCTGTCAAGTTTTGGTGTCATTCGGCTGGCAAAAAAGGTGCCATATATTCTTGCAAGAAATTCAGTAAAAATGCTACATTTATACCAAAGATCTATGTTTCGTAATTATCATTTAACAAGTGCCATGCAAGATTATTCTGCATATTAGCATGGTGGTGTCCAAGTTCCCTAGTTTTTTTCAGTTTTATTCGCAAGAAGATGGATATGATCTTAATTGATAGTATGTCAGAAAGTTTGGAGGAGACCATCTTCGCCTTTTGGTTTTGCAAAGTTTTTCAAGAGCTATTGGCGGTTGAATACTGTTCATAATAATATCTAACCCATCGCTGTCATATAAAACACATTTATTCTCAGAGTATAACATAGTTGTTTTAGATTAAACCTCATGGAATAGCAAAATATTCTACTCGAAATAAAACAGAAACAATCCCTGTGATCATCAAAATGTATTTACAGTCACATGATCATGGAATTTGAGAACACACTTACAGCTTAAATTTAACGTCGCAATTCAAAACTCGGGAATCGAAGCTAAAGATGCCTTTTATCCATTCTCCCACTTTCCAAATAAAAGAGACATGTTTCTTTCTCACAACCCCTATCTCATAGACACCCCTTTTGCTTCATCTACAACATCGACGGAATCGAAACAACTAATAATATTTCTCTTTTTATTCTCAATGATTTCACTCAGAACGCGTCTCACTCTTTCAATAAAGTCGTCGGGCAGAGGCAGGAAAAAAAATACCCCCTCAAAGAAAAAGGACAATGGGAGAGAGCAGGACATGTCCTTCGTTCGATACATCCTTTTCAGTCCGTTAATGCATTTTTTTCCCCACTGCTATCATTTTAGCGAGCGTCACGGAGACGCAAAAAAGCCGTCGTTATCACTGAAAGAACCAAAGTCAAGATGAATGATATTCTTTTCATTAAATATTGCAATTCGAGTTTGGGTCTGTTATAACAACGCATCACGGTTTTGTGTTAGGAGAAAAATGTTATGATAATGTGTGTTGAAAGATCTATCAAAATTTTCTATTAATTCCGATAGAAATAAATTGTGCAACGATATAGAAGAATGATGAAATAGAGATGAAACAGAAATATAGAAGAATCTTCAAACAGAGATATAGAGGACTCATGATACAAAAATGTAGGAGCATCACGAAACAAAGGCATAGAAGTATCATGAAACAGAGATATAGAAGAATTATGAAACAAACATATAGAAGACTCATGAAACACATAAATAGAGCAATCAAGAAAAAAAGATATAGAAGAATTATAAAATAGAGATGAAACAGAAATATAGAAGAATCTTCAAACAGAGATATAGAAGAATCAAGAAACAAGGACATAGAAGAATTATGAAACAAAGATATAGAAGAATTATGAAACAAAGATATAGAAGAATCAAGAAACAAAGATATAGAAGAATCAAGAAACAAAACTATAGAAGAATCAAGAAACAAAG